>JAJJWW010019486.1:0-162831 GCA_023531295.1 Papaver armeniacum
ATGTCATGAGTGCTCAGACGTCCAGTACCTCGAATACCGAATAATTTCAGACAAATGCCTTAAGCCAATTCTCGTGAATTACTGGCAGGCACTAGTACAAAAATGCACATAGGTGACAGTTGAAAACTGTCAGCTTATATGTTCCATGACAGTTTACTAGAAATTTTTAAGCGTCACCAAAGCCAGTGTCACGGTAAGTAGTCCTCTTTAGCTGACGCTTCTAAAATGTCACATAACCGTCATATAATATCCTCAAAAAGCGTCCTATGATATCCAGAACTGTCACCGTAACCAACTTCAACGACACTATCTGGATCAAAACCGTCAAGTTCTTTGTTTTGGCTGACACTTCACATGAGAAAATGTCACCTAAAAGGGGTTACGTTAACGGTTTTTCCTAAAAACAGCCATGATTTTGGATTTGTACGGTGACACATTTTAAGGTAAACTGTTTTTGCACAGGATTTAGTTTAGGTCATAAGATGTTGTTCAACGCTTTAACATCATCCAATGAACTATAAAGTAAAAACATAGAATAAAGCAATCTCAAAGAATTTACGCATCATAAAATTAATTCTCCATTGATTCAAAATCAATATTTACAATTCATTAATTCGAATAAAATTTAATTACAATCCTTTTATGAAACCAATCTAAAACCCGGCAAGATAATGAGAATTAAACATAATGTATTTCACTAAACCCATCATGCTAATGAGAATGCCCATCGTACTGTGTTCACGTATATTAGTCACTCCAATATATCCATCAATCAATCGGTGGGGTAGCTACCCAAGTATTCACACCTGCATAAAAATCAATGGATGTAATTTGATGAATAACCACAAACGGATCTATTACAAATCTGTAAAATTTTGATAGATATGTTACCTGATTTCCAATGGATTTTAATCTTACATCAATTCCATCCGAATCTGCACAAACCTAAACTCCTATTAGATTGATCGATAGATAATGAAACAAATTTGAGGTAAAAACCAACCCTTTATTTATTTATTTTTGGTCGGGAGAAGAATCAACCTGATTTTGGGGTTTTAATCGTTTCTTTTCATCTACTTGGGGGTAATAAAGTTTTCTTAGTATAAACAAACTTCTCAAAGATGAAAAAGAAATAAGGGAAGAAAGGAAATCTAAGAAAATAGAGAGCCATGGTAGAAGCGCAGCCAAGTAGTGAAAAGACGGAGAGGAGAAGAAAGAAATATAAAGGGGAGGCAGCTATGAGTAGTGAGGCGGTGGGAGATTGGATTCTAGGGTTTACATTGAAACCTTTGGATTAAAAGAATCCTTAACTATTTTTGACTGTCGGATCCACGGAATCCTTGGGCATATTTTGAGAAAGAGAGAGAGAGGTGGGCTTCTTAATTTTGGAAATGAAAGATTTGTACGAGAACCGATTTATAATAACATTCTTGTATGGATACAATTAATCATGTACGATTAATCTTCAAACGGATGCCCTTAAAATCATATATAAATTAAGCGAAAAATATCCCAATTCAATTTGATTATAAACCGTTATTATATATGACTAGCTATGATACCAGTTGTCATTCTTAAGTTAGCCCCTCTTGACAGTTTATTGAGAA
Organism: Papaver armeniacum; assembly: GCA_023531295.1. Taxonomy (NCBI): domain Eukaryota; kingdom Viridiplantae; phylum Streptophyta; class Magnoliopsida; order Ranunculales; family Papaveraceae; genus Papaver; species Papaver armeniacum. The sequence continues at coordinate 1,608 of JAJJWW010019486.1, forward strand.
AACGTCACAAATAATCAGATTATGATAACAGTTAACAAACGTCACTGTACAAGGTCTATTGTGACAGTTCTCAACAAGCCACCGTCACTATTTAGAGCTACTGTGACATTTTAATCAACCGTCAAGGTATTGGCCTCAACTATTGACGCTTGTCTCAAAAAACCGTCACTAATAATTGACCATCAATATATTGTGACGCTTTCTGGTAGAACCGTCATGGTATAAAATATCAAACCATCACCAAATCCTATATTTGGACTAGTGAGGGTTCTGCCATCTGTGTTGATCGATTTGTAGTATCCTCCGGTTATGGACCTACCAACCATAAATGGTCCTTCCCAATTAGAGCTCCTTGCAGAATGGAGATCTCGTTTAGTCGCCTTAAGAACCAAATCCCCTTCCTTGAATTTGTTGGGCTTATTAGTTCGTGCCTTGAATATTTTTTGTTGATTCCATGGTTGTGGCATGTATGGACATTCGTGTAGAGGAGAGTATCCATCATATTGTCTATCGTTCTTAGCCATGTCTTCAGTAATAAACCTCTTGATATAATGATCAACATGGAGATGCTCTGAGTGCAACCATTTGGTGTAATACTGCTGAGGTGAGACTATCCACTCGTAGCTTTTCGTAATTGCTAAGTTGTTAGCATGGAGAAGTCCCCAGACTAGAGCAGTACGTTTCAACATTGGTATTATTGGTGTATGAAGAGGAATAAGACTTTCCTGAGTACGGAACCTCTTGATGAAAGAATGTGCACTTTCTCCAGGCTTCTGTGTGAGTTCCGCCAAAGCTTTAACTTCTTCCAGGTGCTCAAATGACGGAGTATCTTCTATTTCTTCTGAGTCAGAGCTTTCTGCAACAGCATGACATGTTGAAGGTGTTGGAGTTTTCTTTCCAGCGTGGATCCAAGTTCGTCCAAGAATCATGTCATATCCCGGGTCTTCTCGAATTATGTAAAACTTAGTCTCAGTGCAGACTGAGTTTTCTGTAACTTTGAGATTGATGTAGCTTCTTGTCGAGTAATGCCAGCGGCTCTGAGAGTTTTCAAAGGAATGATGTTGATGGCGGTACTGACATCAATAAATGCCCTCCTAAATTTATTTCCTTTAATATGCACTGCGGTGAGCAGTCCCCAGTCATACATTTATTTGTCAGTGGCTGAAGGTTCAGGAGGTACTTCTGGAATCAATAGGCGTTTTTTAGACACTATGTGGTTCAAAGCCGTGAACATGTCTCCTCTTTGCGCTTTCGACAGATAGAGTAATTCACAGACATGCTCTATCAATGACTGAACTGCTTCTTTGATTGGTGCTTCATAAATGGAGAAGGTCCTAACCGGGAGGGGATCTCTGTGCGCTCCTTCAGCCCCCATATTAAGTTCTCCTAACTCAACCTTTTCTCTGAATATGCGTTTCAAGACTTTGCAGCTACTTGTGGGATGATTGACGAACCTGTGGAAGCGGCAATAATGAGGATTTTCCATGTCTTCCTCAGTTGGGTCTCTCCTGACATATGGCAATTTGATTGCACCATCTTGGATCCAGACATCTAATAGTTCGAGCACTTCTCCAATGGGGAGAGGAAAGTAAGGTGCATCTTGATCAAGAGTCTCTGTATGCTGGCCAGGAGCACATGCCTCTAGTTTGTCCTTCTTTTGCGTATTTGGAGGAGCTGAAGTATGCTTGTTCGGGGTTTCAGCCTTGCGCTTGCTCCCTTCTGCAACAGCGTTTGTGGAGGGTTGCAGGTTGTATTGCTTCTTGATCAGACGTCTGCTTCCTCGAGTATCTCACGATTCTTCAGTCTTTGTAGGTTTTGCTCTTTCCAATAGAGCAGGTGCAGTGGTTGTCGATCTCTTCGCGGCTTCATGAAGCTCTGAGAAAATCTGGAATCGAAGATTTTCCAGTAGATCCCTGTAGACCGGGAGCATGCCGTTGATGCACAAATCTACCAGTTGTTGCTCCGTGACATTTGGGTCATGAAAATCCAAGGCCTGGACTCTGAATCTGTTCACTAATCATTGGGGTTTTCATTGACCCTCTTAAACATTCTTCCAAGATCGGAGAGAGTGACTTGCTCTGACACGAAGAAGTACTTTCTGTAGAAGGCATTAATCATTTCTCCCCAATTGTTAATAGTCCCTGGTGCGATGTTGTTGTACCAGGTGTATGCCCTGCCTTTCAAGGATTTTGAAAATTCCTTGAGACGAACAACGTGGTTGTGTTCATGTTCTCCCAAGGCTTCCAAGAAACGAGAGACATGTTCTCGAGCATTGCCAGTTCCATCATACAGGGTGAAAGTTGGAGAGGTATAACCTTTCGGAAGAGGGATCCTTTGCGTAGCAGCAGGATAAGGATGCTGGTGACGATGGACATGTGATGTCTTTTCCTTTCCACGAATCTCCAAAAGGCGCTCCAAATCTTCCCGAGTAATGAAATTTGATGATTCTTTTGCTGACGAATCGTCTGCAGCTTTGCGGATTTCGTCGTCGTCCACTGTATGAATTGGGATTACTTCAGGATCAGCATATGAGGATTTCTCCTTTTCTTTCCCCTTTCCTTGAGTTTTCTTTGACATTGTATCAGTGAGAGCCTTCAGTTGATTAAATATCTCCTTCTGTGCCGTAGCCATATGGGTTTGATTTTTTGCAAGAGTCTCTTGCACTTTGATGATATCGGCAATGGTGGGTGGTGGGTTTCCTATGACTTCCTCAGGGTGTCGTCCGAACAGAGGATGGCCTTCCATGTTAGCGTGAGGAGGAGTTATGTCACCACCGTCAGTATTATTAGAAGCCGGAATTGTTTCCGGAATATCTTCATTATCGTTGTTGTTGTCATTGCTAGTGCTAGCGCCATTTGTGTTGGAACCTGTAACTAACCCAGACCTAAGACCAGCCATCTTGTGAAATCGTGAGATTGCAACCGAGAGATTAATCTCCCACTGTGGTCGCCAATCTGTAGATGGGGAAAAACGATTTGCTGGTTTTTACGGAATTGAAGAGTCGACCGTGTGGAGACTCCTTGAACCGAGCGAAATGTTGAACCTCACAAAGATCCACTGCAAGAAGGGAGTGCTTTAAGTTCGAGAGATCAATATGTAAGACTCCGGCCTAAACCAAGAACAATGGCCGTTCCAGAGTCAATTCGGTCACAAGAGAGGATGGGCTGATCTGTAGGAGGGAAGCTGAGAAATGCGTGAGATCAATGGTGATCTGAGATTGTAGGTGTGTTGTGAATTCAACGTAAGAATGCTCAGAATGATTGAATTTTGCTCAATTGAGAGTGAATGCTCAGACGATGAGTTCGTGTAGACGAAAGATTGTCTGTATGAACTTGCCGAGAATTCTTTTAGATGAATGTTCGAGTGTTCAAATCTTGTCTTTTCAATCAGGATTCAGAGACATTTTATAATGCCGGAGTTGAAAACACCATGATCCCATGAAGTGTGACAGTTTGCTGGAATCAGAGAGTAGGGAAGTGGGAAATCGTGTTAAAACCAGTTGCTTATCGTGCGGAGACTTGGTTAATTTTCCACCCACTACTTTGCTGACTCCTCCAACTGATTGCACAACTTGCTCACATTCTCATCGTGGGTGAACACACGTTAAAGTGAGACCGCCGAGACCAAAACCCTAGTTAATATCCCCCCATGTGACACGATTGATATCTCGTGATTATGGAGTCGATTCTTGACTTTGTGGGACAATGAGTCCATGTATTGTTGAATTGAACATGTTTTGCAAATGTTCGAAATTCATGAATCAAATATGTCTCTTTGAGACGAGGTATTATTATGTTGATTACCTAAGACGAGCAACTGTGTTGCTGAATTGTCGAATAATATTGATAGTTGAACCAATATTCTCGAATCTGAGCAAATATTGCTGGTTCGAGCAAATATTGCTAGTTCGAGCAAATATTGCTAGTTTGAGCAAATATTGCACGTTTGATGAATTGTTGATAGCAGGACCAAAATAAATATTAATTTAAGATACTGACTGTTGGTCGAGTAAAATAAATAAAAATGTTGATCACGGAATCAAGATAAAATTATAAGAGTATTTGAATATGCTCAGAATCATGTTTCTACACAGCTCTGGATTCAAAACCCTAATTTTATCGAAATGATAATTTATTGCAAATCAATCTACAGAGTGAAGCAGGGACCGGCTACATGGGATGACGAGTTCACCATTGTTGATGGTGGTTTTTAGCTTAGGGGTAAAATCGTAAAACCCTAGTCAGACAGTGACGTCACAGAACTTGAGTAATAATGTCCAAACCAAGCACATTTATTAAACCCTTTAATTTGTCTGCGAGAAAATTACCAGGGTACCTTTTTTAATGCTGATTAGGGTTTCGACAGGCCAAAACCCTAATTCTCACACTGCATGTGCCAATGGCTAACCATGCCAGCCACACCTACCGCGCCAAAGCATGCCAACCATGCTAGCCGCACCCCTGTGCCAATGGCAAACCATGCAGCCACACCTACCGCGCCAAGGCATGCCAACCATGCTAGCCGCACCCCAGTGCCAATGGCAAACCATGCCAGCCACACCTACCGCGCCAATGCATGCCAACCATGCTAGCCGTACCCCAGTGCCAATGGCAAACCATGCCAGCCACACCTACCGCGCCTTGCCAAACGCACCTTGCCATGGCCCCATGCCAACCTAGCCGCGCCACCTTGCTGGCCTTCCCTACGCGGCTACCCAAAAAGAAGGCGTGCGACAATCAACGGTCTCCCTTCAATCCCAGGAGCAAATCCTAGCCGTCTGAGGTTACCAAACGACCTTTGGCCCAAAACCCTAGCTTGGTCACGAACCTGGCTAAGCTAGCCACGCCATGCTCCCATGGAAAACCCTTGGCCCCACATGCCAAGCCAAACATGCATTGCCTTGGCCCTAGCCAAGCTAGCCACGCCTTGCGCCCATGGCAAACCCTTGGCCCCACATGCCAAGCCAAACCGCACCTAGCCAATCTAGCCACGCCATGTGCCCATGGCAAACCCTTGGCCCCACATGCCAAGCCAAACCGCACCTAGCCAAGCTAGCCACGCCATGCGCCCATGGCAAACCCTTGGCCCCACATGCCAAGCCAAACCGCACCTATCCAAGCTAGCCACGCCATGCGCCCATGGCAAACCCTTGGCCCCACATGCCAAGCCAAACCGCACCTAGCCAAGCTAGCCACGCCATGCGCTCATGGCAAACCCTTGGCCCCACATGCCAAGCCAAAACACGCCTTGCCTTGGCCCTAGCCAAGCTAGCCACGCCATGCGCCCATGGCAAACCCTTGGCCCCACATGCCAAGCCAAACACGCCTTGCCATGGCCCCATGCCAACCTAGCCGCGCCACCTTGCTGGCTTTCCCTACGCGGCTACCAAAAACGAAGGCGAGCGACAATCAACGGTCGCCCTTCAATCCCAGGAGCAAATCCTAGTCGTCCGAGGTTACCAAACGACCTTTGGCCCAAAACCCTAGCTTGGTCACGAACCTAGCTAAGCTAGCCACGCCATGCGCCCATGGCAAACCCTTGGCCCCACATGCCAAGCCAAACACGCCTTGCCTTGGCCCTAGCCAAGCTAGCCACGCCATGCGCCCATGGCAAACCCTTGGCCCACATGCCAAGCCAAACTACACCCTGCCTTGGCCCTAACCAACATAGTCGCGCCACCATGCTGGCCTTCTCTACGCGGCTACCAAAAACAAAGGCGTGCGACAATCGACGGTCCCCCTTCACTTCCAGGAGAAAATCCTAGCCATCCAAGGTTACCAGACAACGCATGGTAACCTTTGGCCCGAAAACCTAAGTTTGGCCACGCCAAACCATGTCATGCCAACGGCATGCCAACCTAGTCGCGCCACCATGCTGTCCTTCCCTACGCGGCTACCAAAAACAAAGGCGTGCGACAATCGACGGTCCCCCTTCACTCCCAGGAGCAAATCCTATCCATCCAAGGTTACCATACAACGCATGGTAACCTTTGGCCCGAAAACCTAAGTTTGGCCACGCCAAACCATGCCATGCCAACGACATGCCAACCTAGCCACGCCATTTCCTCTTGAGATGCAAAATCTCGACCGTCGAAGGTCACCAAGCTAGCAAGTCTCCCAAGTACGACTTGCCAGGACAGAACAACATGCTACATGTTTTCCACAAAAACATTCGAGACATCAACACATATCACAAACTGGGGGATCCTCTTTGGGTATTGGTTTGGCGGTTTACAGCGTGCGGCGTACACTACGCCCATCATAAGGAAGTGTAATAAGGGTGAGGCGGTTAGTAAATACAGGGAGTTAAAGGTGAAACGTTCATGGGACATCAATTCCATACGTTAACGATTTTATGGAACATCAATATCATGCATACGGTTACCACCTCCTCCCATTTACTTACCCATTTTCCATTCCTTAATGAGACCAGGGTACGTTTCACTTCGACTTGTATAAATAGGTCTTACCTATTTCCACAGAACAACAAGTTCATTCGGGAATATACAACACTCAGAAAATACTTGCTAGCTTACCATTTGTTAGCCTTCCCACTTTTCTGATACAAGTCGTAGTAACACAACTACTCTTCTAGAATCAACTATTCTGGTCTCATCACTTTCCTTGCTTCCCTCCACAAAAACCAACCCATTCTCCTTCACTTTGTGACCGAAGCAAGTCTGGAACAGCCATTTCTTGCTTTGGCCGGACTTGTACAGATTGATCTCTCGAATCTAAAGTACTCCTTTGCAGTACATTGTTTAGGGTTTAAATTGTTTCTCACCCGTACACCCAAAATTACCGAAATCAGCAGAAACCATTTTCACCCTCAAACAATTGGCGACCACAGTGGGAGATTGATCTATCGGTTACAATATCATCTTTCAATTCCTGATTTCATTTTTCAAACACCGATCCCAACATGGTAGAACTCAGATCCGGATCAGCTGCCGAGAACACCAGCACAGAACATATCCCTGGTGTTAACGTTACTTCCAACAACGTCGCCGTGTCACCTACTGACCACGGTAACACCGAAAGCACTCCTTCGAGTGTAACACTGCCGATCACCAGGGCCAGAGCTGTCGTCGTCTCTAATGTCTCTGCACAACCTACTAACCACGGCAGTGCCAAAATCACCCCTTCGGGCGTTACGCCACCGGTCACCAGAGCCAGGGCCGCCGCTACCGCTCCTAACGCTTCGTCAAGCATGGAACCTCCAACCACCACTAAGACTCCAATTACCCCACCGACGGGACGAGAAACTGGAGGAACCAGAGGAAGCCGACCCTATGTCACCATCGCTGATTTGATGGAACGACAGGAAGTTCTCGCTAGAGCCTAGACGGATATGGTTTCAACACAGAAAGAAGTACTCGCCTTTCTCAAGGCCCTAGCAGAGCGGCTACCACGTGAGTCACGCCCTCCAGAGCCGTTTAGAAACGCCTCCAACACCCCCGACAATAGCACCTCGGCGGAACATGTCTCTGCGGACGAGAAAATTCGCGCTAGAACCCCATTGGAAAGAAGCCAGCCGTACAACTTCGTTACGCGAGAGGATCTGGAGCAACTTCTCCGCAACCGAGTCAAGAATGATGAAGTAGACATGCACCAGCATCAACCTCCTTACCCATCTGAAATACAAAGAATCCCTCTTCCAAGAGGGTACTCCTCTCCTCAATTCACTCTGTACGATGGCACCGGAAATGCACGTGAGCATGTCTCCCGCTTTTGGAGTCCCTAGGCGAGCATGAATACAATCACGTTCTTCGTCTGAGGGAGTTTTCAAAATCACTTACCGGAAGGGCGTATACATGGTACAACAGCATCCTGCCGAACAGTATCCCCAACTGGGATAGCATGGTTACCGCATTTTACAAGAAGTACCTCTTCGTGTCTGAACAAGTTACTTTCTCAGACCTAGGAAGAATATACCAGTGGGACAACGAACATCCGAATGATTTTTTTAAGAGATTCAGGGTTCAAGCACTGGACTGTCATGACCCAAACGTGACCGAACAGCAGCTGGTGAACACGTGCATCAATGGTATGGCTCCTATTTACCGCGCCCTGCTAGAGAACTTGCGTTTCCAGACATTCTCTGAACTCCACGAAGCTGCCAGACGATCCGCAACGACAGCACCAGCATAACTGGAAAGAACTAGACCGACTCGAACCGAAGACATGCGCGAAACTCGCGGGAATAGGCGCCTCACCAGCAAGCAATTTAACGCTGGCCCCTCGTCTGTGAACGTAGTAAACAAGAGAATGAAAAGGAAGGCCCCAACTGCGGACCATCAGCCTAAACGTGAAGCACCGACACAAGGGCAACTCCGCCACGGAAGGCCGCCGCTAAAGCTCCCATGCGTCATCACGAAACCGAAGGGAATGCCTCGGAATTCCCGTTTCCCATCGAGGAGGTGATTGATCTCTTAGAAGCATGGATTCAAGATGATGTTATCAGACTGCCATCTCCCAGACGCCCACCGACTGAGGCTGGGATGGCGAACCCCAAATACTGCCATTACCACAGATTTGTTCACCACCCAACCAGTGATTGCAACAGACTGAAGCATATCTTCAAAGAAAATATAGAAGCAGGGGAGCTCCAATTAGGAAACGAGGGAGTACATCGAGACCCACTTCCAGTAAGGAATTGCCGTGTCTTTGGGGACTCCGTGTACGAGACCGTACAGTCCATGATGCAGCACGTATGCGAAATTCTCTACCTTTCCAAGGTGAAGCGCCAAGATATTTTCGCGGCTCTCAATCGTGTTGTGTCGGGCAAACGGCTTTTTCCCTCCATGGAAACCGCGCCAAGGGCCCAAGCTTTCCCAGCGGGCGGAATTGAAAGAGAAAACTGGGGACTGCTGACCACATCCCATTTAAGAAATATTGAATTCGACAACACACTCATCGATGCGGCCTCTGACTTCAACATTATTACTTTCAAGACACTGAAAGCTGTGGGATTTACGAAACAAGATGCTACACATTCCCCGTTTGTGATTAAGAACCCGGGAGGAGAAGTTTTGAACGCGCATGGCTTCAACCTCGAGGTCAAGATAGGAGACGATATAACGCACATCAGATTCCACATTGTCAAAGAGCTGGGTTACGACATGATATTGGGGCACTTATGGGTACTCGAAAACAAGGCAAAATTAGGTACATCCCCTCTACCAATGACAACGCCCGAAAGAATCTCCAACAAACCGTCCCACTTGCTGCTGCATCGACGAGTTACCGAGGGAACCCGGACGTCAGGAGAAGACTTGTTGGCGCTAACTCATGGATTCCAAATGCAAGTAAGCCTGGCCGAGCGATCTTCTCTACGACCAGTCATTTCTTCCCCTATTATATCATGGGGACTCGGCGCAATTACTGGCACAAACACTGTCAAGAGATGTGAATGGGGTGTTGGGTCATTCAAACACTTTGCAAGAAACTTAGAAGCAGCCATCGAAACCGACATGGCCAAGATTCAAACGTTTACACAACGCATGAACCCGTTTTCGATCGGAGATATAGTGATTAAGGTAAACTCGTTTCAAGTTGGGAAGATGACGGTAAAAATAGTTGCTCTAATTGGTTCTCCTGATAAAAGAGAAGACGAGCCGTATCTGGTGTCAGACGTTCTTTTTGGAGGATACTGCAAGCTCATCAACACAGACAAGCCAGAAGGCATGATACTCCACTCGCGGTGGCTCAAGCTTTCCCATCCCTAAAATGCTGTACTTTTCCAACCACTCTCCCTTTAGTATTTCCTTCGACAGTTTCTCTTGATATATGTATTTCCCCAAGATGAATACACCGTTTGTATTCTTCTCCGGAATTTCTTTTTCATTAAAAAAAAAAACATACATCTCTTTCCGAATGGGTTTTCCTAATCTCAGAGAAATACATCCAACTAACCCAAAACCTTTGAAAAAGCCATTAGCCATCATATCACAACCAGAAATACCTTATTCAATTATTCAAAAAAAAAAAAAAAGGCGGAACGTTAATTGGCGAAGAAGAAGGTAAAGATGAGTCTACAAAAAAAAAAATCAAGACGACTAAGCAACAAACAGGAACGATGAAAGGGAGAAACTAGTCATCGAAAGATGGAACACGAATCCCCTCGGTCAAGGCTATTTTCAAGCACTTTCCCCAACAATCTCTCGGGCAGCAAAGATTCCATTCGGCGGCATTAGTAGCAGCAACCTCAACATACCATCCTGAAACAACCTCAGCAGCAACAACGTCCATCTCTTTTCCGACACCCACTTCAACAACTGGTCCAGCATATGCCACCATGACGCCCCCAATGTCGCCGACGACATCTCCGACGCCAACTCCGAAAGCTGCTTCAGCCTTGTCAAACGCAGCGTCTTCCTAAAAGGTCTTCTCAGCGACCTCTCGAGGAAGATTTCTTGATTCATCTGCATCAGGATCGAGAATTATAACGCCGTCCTGAACGAAGAAGTTACGTTGGCTTTCCTCTAAAAATCCCACAGGCTCAGTTCTCCGTTGTTTTAACCTAGGAGCAGACCGATCCGTCCTAGCACTAGACCGAGAAAATGTTTTGCTGCGCTGGAGCTTCTCAACACACCAGGGTTCTTCACCACCTTCCCATTCCTCCTCCATGTTCACCGAACCCAAGAAAGTCCGAACACGCGCCCGCACTTCACCGAGATAGATAGAAGGAAGGTTCTTGATAATTCCACCAGTTTCATGGAACAGAGATTCGATTCTACCTAATGCCTCCTCATGAGAAGAAAACTGGTCTTCGCCGATTCCAAAGTTTTTCTCCGAAGAATTAAAGGTATGGCTGTCTCTGGAGGATCCCATCATACACTACAAAGAACAGATAAAGTGGTCAAGTTCTCACCCCATATATACTAACAACATACATAAGAAATAGGATAAAATGAGAATCGGAAGAAAATACGAGACGATACCTGTGAAGAGGATGGGCGCGGACGAACTATGCGAATGGAGGGTTCAAGATCATCTTTTATGTTCAGCAGAACGATGCAGTCCCAAAAAGGAAAATTTTTTATACTAGCCGTGAGTTAAGGCATGATATCCGATCCTAATTAAACTTCATCCCACCAGTTAATATAAGGGGAAGCCTCATGCATGGCTGTGCAAAATAATTAGGGTTTGGTGAGAGAACGTGGAAGAACGTGTTTGAGACACACTAGCTCGTATTTTGCTTTCCCGCCGCCAGCACTGAAATTCGGAAGCAAAACCGGTAACGTAACCTAAGCAGAAGGAGTAACGCCACTTTTATGGGCATAACACTCTCGGGTTTTTGAAGAGAAAAGAACTTTCTGTTTGAGCCAAGTAAGGAAAAGAGGCAGCTGGGCCCTTGAAAGCAAATCACCAAGCTAACCGCGCAATGTCTTGGTCCCACCACGCCACACCGTCCGTACACGCCTTGAAGACAAATCACCAAGCAAACCGCGCCTTGCCATGGCCGTACCATGCCAAGCCGTCCACTCCATTACAGAAGGCCCTATCATGCCAGGCTGTCCATGCCATGGCTTGCCAAACCGATACCAACAACTCGTCAAGCCAGCATCATGATGTTCCCTAACCCAGCCAAGACGATGATTAGCCAGATTAAGTCGACGTCTCTCACCTCACCGCTTCACGGTCTACACAAATAAAGTCTAGGCAAGGCTGCCAAACGAGGGATCATGAACTCTCCTTACCACAAATAGCAACCGTGTCAAGCCATTCACCATGCTTGCCTTTCCAAGACTGCGCCCGCTTTGCCTCAGTGATGTACGTCCAGACCAAGCCAGCAACTTTCGTCTCACCACTCCTCGGTCTGCATCCCCAGTACAACTTACGCAGGGCCACCAACACCGGAAGCCAGAACTCTCTTCACCCCTCAAAAAGGTTAGTCGGATTTTCCTGACCATCTTTGCAATGATTTACATCTTGATTCCGTCCTTGTATGTCACCATCATATGCTTACCTCGCAACAAGGCACCTGTTCTGAGCTAATCAGGGGACTTAATGTTGATGGTGGTTTTTAGCTTAGGGGTAAAATCGTAAAACCCTAGTCAAAGCATGCCAACCATGCTGACGTGCCAATGGCAAACCATGCCGCCCACAACTTGAGTAATAATGTCCAAACCAAGAACATTTATTGAACCCTTTAATTTGTCTATGAGAAAATTACAAATCAAGGATGGTACCTTTTTAAACAAGTTTAATTAAGTATTTAATCTCGATTAGGGTTTTGCAAGAATAGCCAAAACCCTAATTCTCACACCGCATGTGCCAATGGCTAACCATGCCATCCACACCTGATTACCTTGTATTCAAGGCGCCAAAGCATGCCAACCATGCTAGCCTCAACCCTAACCGTGCCAATGGAAAACCATGCCAGCATCATTAACCACCCATTTACACCTACCGCGTCATTATTCCAAGCTTTGCCAAGGCATGCCAACCATGCTAGCCGCACCCCAAAGCATAACCACGTGCCAATGGCAAACCATGCCGCCACACCAATTCCTTTGAAGCAGAAAGACTACCCTTAACCTACACCAATAACATTTGCCCTTTTATGCTTCAAGTTCTTGTTTTGCTCATAACTCTTCATACGAACTCGGAACCGCGCCAGTATTCTACACCTATCACTAGCCGCACCCCGTGCCAATGGCGCCACCGCGCCAAGGCATTCCAACCATGCTAGCCGCACCCCAGTGCCAATGGCAAACCATGCCAGACACACCTACCGCGCCTTGCCAAACGCACCTTGCCATGGCCCCATGCCAACCTAGCCGCGCCACCTTGCTGGCATTCCCTACGTGGCTACCCAAAACGAAGGAGTGCGACAATCAACGGTCGCCCTTCAATCCCAGGACCAAATCCTAGCCGTCCGAGGTTATCAAACGACCTTTGGCCCAAAACCCTAGCTTGATCACGAACCTAGCTAAGCTAGCCACGCCATGCGCCCATGGCAAACCCTTGGCCCCACATGCCAATCCAAACCGTACCTAGCCCAGCTAGCCACGCTATGCGCCCATGGCAAACCCTTGGCCCCACATGCCAAGCCAAACCTAGCCAAGCTAGCCACGCAATGCGCCCATGGAAAACCCTTGGCCCCACATGCCAAGACAAACCGCACCTAGCCAAGCTAGCCACGCCATGCGCCCATGGCAAACCCTTGGCCCCACATGCCAAGCCAAACCGCACATACTCAAGCTAGCCACGCCATGCGCCCATGGCAAACCCTTGGCCCCACATGCCAAGCCAAACCGCACCTAGCCAAGCTAGCCACGCCATGCGCCCATGGCAAACCCTTGGCCCTACATGCCAAGCCAAAACACGCCTTGCCTTGACCCTAGCCAAGCTAGCCACGCCATGCGCCCATGGCAAACCCTTGGCCCCACATGCCAAGCCAAACACGCCTTGCCATGGCCCCATGCCAACCTAGCCGCGCCACCTTGCTGGCCTTCCCTACGCGGCTACCAAAAACGAAGGCGTGCGATAATCAACGGTCGCCCTTCAATCCCAGGAGCAAATCCTAGCCGCCCGAGGTTACCAAACGACCTTTGGCCCAAAACTCTAGCTTGGTCACGAACCTAGCTAAGCTAGCCACGCCATGTGCCCAAGGCAAACCCTTGGCCCTACATGCCAAGCCAAACACGCCTTGCCTTGGCCCTAGCCAAGCTAGCCAAGCCATGCGCCCATGGCAAACCCTTGGCCCCACATGTCAAGCCAAACCGCACCTAGCCAAGCTATCCACGCCATGCGCCCATGGCAAACCCTTGGCCCCACATGCCAAACCAAACTACACTCTGCCTTGGCCCTAACCAACATAGCCGCGCCACAATGCTGGCCTTCCTTACGCGGCTACCAAAAACAAAGGCGTGCGACAATCGACTGTCCCCCTTCACTCCTAGGAGCAAATCCTAGCCATCCAAGGTTACTAGAGAACGCATGGTAACCTTTGGCCCGAAAACCTAAGTTTGGCCACGCCAAACCATGCCATGCCAACCTAGCCGCGCCACCATGCTGGCCTTCCCTACGCGGCTACCAAAAACAAAGGCGTGCGATAATCGACGGTCCCCCTTCACTCCCAGGAGCAAATCCTAGCCATCCAAGGTTACCAGACAACGCATGGTAACCTTTGGCCCGAAAACCTAAGTTTGGCCATGCCAACGGCATGCCAACCTAGCCGCGCCACCATGCTGGCCTTCCCTACGCGGCTACCAAAAACAAAGGCGTGCGACAATCGACGGTCCCCCTTCACTCCCAGGAGCAAATCCTAGCCATCCAAGGTTACCAGACAACACATGGTAACCTTTGGCCCGAAAACCTAAGTTTGGCCACGCCAAAACAATGCCATGCCAATGGCATGCCAACCTAGCCGCGCCACCATGCTGGCCTTCCCTACGCGTCTACCAAAACGAAAGCGTTCCACGATCAACGGCTATCTTTCCTCTTGAGATGCAAAATCTCGACCGTCGAAGGTCACCAAGCTAGCAAGTCTCCCAAGTACGACTTGCCAGGCCAGAACAACATGCTACATGTTTTCCACAAAAACATTCGAGACATCAACACATATCACAAACTGGGGATCCTCTTTGGGTATTGGTTTGGCGGTTAACAGCGTGCGGCGTACACTACGCCCATCATAAGGAAGTGTCATAAGGGTGAGGCGGTTAGTAAATACAGGGAGTTAAAGGTGAAACTTTCATGGGACATTAATTCCATACGTTAACGATTTTATGGAACATCAGTACCATGCATACGGTTACCACCTCCTCCCATTTACTTACCCATTTTCCATTCCTTAATGAGACCAGGGTACGTTTCACTTCGACTTGTATAAATAGGTCTTACCTATTTTCACAGAACAACAAGTTCATTCGGGAATATAAAACACTCAGAAAATACTTGCTAGCTTACCATTTGTTAGCCTTCCCACTTTTCTGATACAAGTCGTAGTAACACAACTACTCTTCCAGAATCAACTATTCTGGTCTCATCACTTTCCTTGCTTCCCTCCCCAAAACCAACCCATTCTCCTTCACTTTGTGACCGAAGCAAGTCTGGAATGGCCATTTCTTGGTTTAGGCCGGACTTGTACAGATTGATCTCTCGAATCTAAAGTACTCCCTTGCAGTACATTGTTTAGGGTTTAAATTTTTTCTCACCCGTACACCCAAAATTACCGAAATCAGCAGAAACCATTTCACCTATAAACAACCATGTATGCCCAGATTCTCGAATGAGCAAAATACCAAAGTCTCTTGAGGACCAGTTGGTGAAAGAATGATTAAATGCTGGTTTAATCATTTATTGAAATAATGCTCGTGTGAGCAAAAAATAAAAACCTGGTCATGAACTGAGGGACCGACCAAGAGGTCATGGGACCGGCTCTTGGTGGCCATGGGACCAATGGATGGTCGTTCAAGCAAACTCTTAATTGTTTGGAAGAAGTTTGAACCTAATATGAGCAATTGAGCAAATTAGGTTAAAATCATTAAAACATGTGGGACCGGCTGTTTGCAGGCCTTAGAGCCACCCTTGGTCGGTCAAGGGGATGTGCTCATGTCACCATAGTGTCCGTGTCTCAGTCCTGAGAGTTTCAGTATTTTTCGATGCGCGTTTGAGCAACATTCTGAGAAAATATGCAAAATCCAGGGTTTTGCTGAAACTAGGAAAAAATACATGAGATGATGAAAAATGATAAATAAAACATGGAATTGCAAGGTGTGGGACTGACCACGGCTAGGGCATGGCCGGCCGGTTGACAAGCATGGTCCCACACTTTCCCAGTTTTATGTACTTTCTCTGATTTGAGGGAAATTCCATGAAACTGAAGAGTTTTATGAAATTAGGGAACTTACATAAGATGAGAGAGATATAATAATAATAAAATAGGGAATGATGGAGTGTGGGATCGGCAATGGCCAAGGCACGGCCGGCCGACCAATGGGCACGGTCCCAGAGCACTCTTCCCAATTTTATGTAATTTTCATGATTTTAGGAAATTTTCATAAAATCAGAGAGATTTGTTAAAGTCAAGGTATTTTATTGAAATCATGGAGTTTTCATGGAATCAGGAAACTAAAACAACAAATAATAATAAAATAATAGGCGTGTGGGACCGGCTAGGGCATGGTCGGCCGGCTAGAGCCCGGTCCCACGAGTTTTCATAATTTTATAATAATTTTCATGATTTTATAGAAAATTCATAAAATTAGGGAATTTTCATGATTTTAGGGAAAATTCATAAAATCAAGGAATTTTCATAATTTGAGAGAAATAATATAATAATGGGGACGTGAGGTGTGGGCACGGCCACGGCTAGGGCATGGCCGGCAGGCTAGTGCCCGGTCCCACGATTTTTCCTAATTTTATAATAATTTTCATGATTTTAGAGAAAATTCATAAAATTAGGGAATTTTCATGGTTTTAAGGAAAATTCATAAAATCAAGGAATTTTCATAATTTGAGAGAAATAATAAAATAATGGGGACGTGAGGTGTGGGACTGGCCACGGCTAGGGCATGGCCAGCCTGCTGGTGCTCGGTCCCGCAACACCTTTCCCTAATTTTATTATTTCTTTGATAAAATCATGAGATTAGAGAATTTCCTTGAAACGAAGGAGATTAGCTCGAACGAGAGAATTTTCACGAGATCGGGGAAAAATAATAAAATATGACAAAATATAAAATTGGGCCCGGGACTGGTCACGGCATGACCGGCCAACTGATGAGCCCAGTCCCCTGGCGCCTTTGTTAATATTTTATTATTATTTTTCCTTCCTATTTTGCATAGGTTCATCGTTCATTCATATATTTGAAATGCTCGTTTGCGCATTCAAATGATGGTCTGTGCATTATTGTTAAGTACACTTGCATCATTTTAGTCAGGGCTTATTCGATGCTCAGATGCCTGTCTCGTTGAATATTTATCACTAACCCGTGGAATTCTGCTCGGAAGAACCACGAATTGAAGTGACGAAATATAACGAAGAATCGTAGAATATTTCTGGATATTCAAGCGATTAGAGATAATTAACTGATGGATCTATACTTGCAGGGCTTCCTATCTAGGAGCATTAATTATCTGAGGGTTGAGCAATATGAACTTGCTGGAGTGTCATATTCCTCTTGTATAGTCAGGGAAAACATGGTTGCATCCTGAAGACGTTATTGCTCTATACTAGCAGACATACAGTCTAGGAGCTGTCCAATCTTGCAATCCTATACAATATGAGATGTGCCGTGGTCTCAGCTGGGAGACTACACATCTTCATCTTCTCTGAGAGACTTTCTCGATCAGAGGTTTTATGGCATGAGCTTTCACGCTTAGAGACATGAGTCTCAATACTCATCATCCGATTGCCGGATCCGGAGTAATTACTGAAATTGCTCAGTATTCATAAGATGTGCCGTGGCCTCAGCTGGGAGACTACACATCTACATATACTCTGAGAGACAGCCTTCTCAGTCGGAGATCTATGGCATGAGCTTTCATGCTTTAATGAGAGACATGGGCCTCAATACTCATCCGATTGCCGGATCCGGAGTATAATTTTACAATTTTACCCTTTATCGAAAATCCACCATCTACAATTACATGAAGAAAATTAAAGCTCATCCAGATGCAGTTGCCATCAAGTTGGATATGGATAAAGCATTTGATAGAATGGAATGGGTTTCATCATGAAGGTTATGCAATGTTTAGGTTTCAATGACAAATGGTGTCAATTAATTAACCAATACATTAGTATTTCTTCAATTTCAATACTTATAAATGGATCTCATACTCATTCTTTCACTCCTTCGAGAGGTCTTCGTCAAGGAGATATATTATGTCCTTATATATTTATTGTCTGTATAGAGGGTCTTAGTAGGATGTTACAGGAAGCTGAAGCAAGTGGATTCATCTCACCCTTACAGCCAGTTATTGCAGGTCCTCAAATTTCTCATCTTTTTATCGCAGACGATTGCATTTTATTTTCATCTGCTTCAGGAAGTTTTATTCTTAATTTTGTTGATGGTGGATTTTCGGCAAGGGCTTAAATCGTAAAATTATGATACTGCATGTTTCTGACCCGGCTTCAGGAATGTATGTGACGATTCATATTTTATGATTCGTGAACCGTTTCACGATCTCTGTCCGAGCGAATATTCCTCTCAGAGCTATGATGAATATGTTTACCGAAAGGACTCCCAGCTGAGCGTTCGATGCTTCACATTTCATCATCACCTCTACATAGAACCAAAATAATTGGGCGGCTCTTAGAAATAATGTTTTTTAGAGACCTTAACGCCTTAAGGATGCCATGCTGCTCGTTGTTCCCTGACTACGTAGAGAGACCGTGTATAGAATCTCTTAATGATTGGGCGGTTCCTAGACATAATGTTTGTTAGAGAGCTTAACGCCTTCAGGACGTCATGCTGCTCGTTGTTCCCTGAATATACACCCCCTCAGAACGAGTATGATGCTTCAATTATCTCATATCTCGATTCTACAAATAGATTATTCTAGCGTGTCATTCATCAACTGAATTCCTAAAAAATAATCTATTCTATCTCATTACTCCATTCCATGGCTGATCCTCAGCTGGAATCCATGGATTGGTAATAGATACTCAACTCATATAATTACCCCGTTTCATGAATCATTCTCAACTGAATTTCATGAATTAGTAATAAATATTCAACAATCGGGCATCTGGGCCACCACCGAGTAAGCCTCGACAAAATGGTGCAAGTGTACTTGACAATAATGCATGAACGAGCACCCGAACGCACGAACGAGCATTCAAAAATATGGACTATTAGAGCATAGCTCGGTTGAACCCACCAAGCGTTGGTATGTCAAGTTTGGTTTTCATATTTTAGTGAACCAAAACTCATTTAAAGAGTCGCTTGATTATGTACTAGAGTCAACTTCGTATAGGTTAGCTTGAAAGTATTAGGATATGAGACATTACAAGTATTACGTGAAGACTTGAAGAATGTGAAGAAGTACGGAGCTACAACGACAACATCATCCTTCCACTTGAGGTTAGTAATATTTGACTTGAACTGTTTCATTCCCTAACGTATGTTTCAAGTCGTGCATATTGAAAACATAACTGCGAAGCTATGAATGATTATACTCCAGTTAGACGTAGTATTAAGGAATACAATACGAAGTATAACGCTTATCTTTTGAACTTCGTATATAAGACATCGACATAATTGTTTGAATGCTATTGTGATTATGTATGGGTATGAGGTGAAGATTTCATCCTAGGAAATAATGTTTTACATTCGTTTAAAGGAAGTAAATTCATGAACTTGTTTTGTGAATCGAAAGGGAAATCGCTAGGCTTATTGGTATCGTTATTCATTGCATATCTTTTGAACTACCAATATGTGTGATTAGTATAACCGCTCATGACTTGTTTATGTTCTTGGTAAAACTATTCACAAGGCCTGACTTTTGTATTGGTATGACTTTTATTAGTGAAACCGATCTTAAGTAATCACCTGACATGGTATGATCGATTTAGTGTTATTGGTATGACCAACTCTAGGCAAAGGGGAACCGATCCTAGTAAGAGGTGCAACCGATCACAAGAGGGAAATCGATCCTTATATGAGGTGCAGCAAGTTTCTAGATATTGGGAATTGATCCTATGAACATGTGCAACACGTTTTTAGACATTGGGAACCGATCCTATGGACATGTGCAACAAATACAAGTTATATACCATATATATGTGGGAACCGATCCTAGTACCTAGTCAACCGAAGTTTGGAAAGCTAGTGTAACTAATTCCAGTATGCACATGGAGGTAGAACCGAAACTTGTTTTGGTAGAACCGTGAAACCCATGTTTGGTGATTTGATAGGATAATCAATCACATAGTTCTTGGAAGTCAGATGAACCAATTTTAAACTTGTTTGGAAGTGTGGAAAATCGATTCCAGGAGTGTAAGTATGAAAGAAGACTTACAAAGTAAAGATGTCGACATACTTTGAACATGTGCAGTAACGCTTATCTTTAATTGTTCAAAGATATTCCTTCATAGCTAAAGGAGAATCCCGGATCGAAATAAATTAAGAATCTTTTAATTAAGGTTGTTAGTTTTGCATATCTTTAGAAAATAAAAATTAGTAATGTACATTTACTAGTTGGAGATTTTCTAAGAGATTTTCGGTCATTATTTGGACAAAGCATTTCCAGGAATTATGGAAACCGAATTTGGAATATATTGCATATCTTGAGAATATTTTCGTTTTTGGAAATTCCTTGGTGTCCAAACTTCCTTGGTCTATAAATATCAAAGTTTGCATTTCGAGCAAACTAATCCTCAGAGCTAGCAAAACTACCTAGTTGTGTTGTTACTGGTGGAGACGCTTATTCGGAGAGGAAAGTAACCTAATTAGGCGAAATCTCTTACGGCCGCTCGGTTTAAAGACTTCTTTGGGATTGAGAATATCTATTAGTATCCTTGGTGGGAAACTAGATAATTGCGGTTTATTATTAGTTTCCGATTGATTTGTTGAACTTTGATTGCACCTAGTTTGTTTATGCTTGAGAATCTTCTCTTCTGATATAAGATTCACTCAAACTAGATCGAAGTTTCGATGGGTATCTTTAGACTGTTTGTAGATCTAAAGACGTTTTGTGATAATCCATTGTTAACAGACTCCGTTTTGTGTGTGATTGATCACAAGAGATTCAAGTTGATTGTGTGTAGGTGTTTATTGAAGATGTAACAAGATTTGAAGACAAAGAAGACTTTGAAGATTTATGATTTGGGTTCATAATCTTTTGTGTGCACAATACTTGTTTCGGCTAAAGAGGATCCAACTATAATCGGTTTATCCTTGTGGTGGATTGGATTGATTAGTTGAGTAGATCGGCATCAATACAATTCTTTGTGATTCAAAGTATTGATTGCAAAATCTTGACAATTACTTTGGTAGTTGTTATTAGATAGATCTAAGAACCTGACAAAGGAGTTTATTGGGATAAACGGAAGAGCCTTTTGTCGAACTCATATCACTTGGTTGAAAAGAGTTGTTACCGAATAGATTTGTTGTTCCTTTACTGTATGGAATACGAACCAAAGGAATTGTTCCAAATGCGTGACTTATTTGCAAGTTGGAGGCGCAGGGATATTGTAACAACCCTATTTTCTACAAAACCCCGGCCGATGATTACGTAGAGAATATGTCGTTAAAATTTACTAATTAAATCTGTGAAACCTCAAGAACTATTAAATCCAAATTATTTATTATAAAATAAACTTTACAATTAGCCAAGTTTTCGAAACACAAAATTCTAAAGAATTTTTTTTTAATGGTGACAAGGAATTCGATCTGGCTCTAAATTTCATAATAAAAGAGACCCAAGGTAAAATATCCTCACTGCCTCACTAACCATGGTCTGGAGAAAAAGACGTTTAATACAAAAGAAAACGAGCAGATATCCATCCAGCTAAATATATCCAAATACCCATTCGAATTTGGAGTCATTCAAACTCCTTCTCGATCTCTAATAATACCTGAAAAATTATCAACAAGAGTTAAACTCCAAGCAAGTTCACTAAAGCCGCCGGGCCACGACAAACCCAAGATTTAAACCAAGATATTATGGTTAATTAACATCAAAATGTCACAACATAACTTTAACAAGACCTATAACATAATAAATTCTATCTATTTATCAACCAAATTTAGGATATCCAAACCAGCCAAACTTACTCACCCCTATGTTTAGTATTCCTAAATACGCTAAGAATGGCGTAAAAGAACTGACTTCATACATTAATAACAAAGAGACAAAATCAAACCATCGTTTCAGCGACATACACTTTGGAACAATCTAACAGGACATACCCCATACATCAACTAGTTACCATAGAATCCAGCTGCGCATATTTAAAACACACAACTTAAATGATATAACAGGACTCACCTCATATACCATTTAAGATTTACATCTGCAAATTAACATCGAACTATAATGCCCATTTTAGAGTAGAACTTAAATGATATAACAGGACAGACCTCATATACCATTTATGATTCGAACTAAGAGACTCAAGTCTACCATATCTCTGACTTGTTTCCCATACTTGGAACTCAAACTTATGCTCAGACCACTGTATAATTCTTAACCACAAGAGGTCACATCCCTACACAACATCAGCCACGACAATATACAAAGAAGGTTAATGATATGCATCTAACCATAGCCTACAAGTATTTCACTTTGTTGAATTCCATATTAGAACTTATAGGTTTGACATTTAAACTGACCTACTAAATTTTACAAGCAGCTTAATGTAATAAATTTAGCTCTATATGCCACTCCATCAACATAGCGTGGCAGTATCAATTCATTACATTACATCAGGTACATACAATATATAATCCAAGAAGCACACAATCAACTACAACCAACATCACTTACAAACGTACAAGCAACCAGCCACAAGAACAATTAGAAGAACTAATTAAAATAGATCAAGATTAAATTAGACAACATCGATACCCATATTAATTATACCAACGAAACATGATATGGTGATAATCAAACACAATATGTAACTTACCTATCAAGTTGTCATTAATCATAAAACTCATGAGGTTAATGCGAGCAATGGACATAATACACAGGGAGACAAACACAAAGGGTATTCCTATCATAAACCTAACAATTAAATAAACTACAACCCAATTTAAATCTCAAATATGCCCTAACACAGAGACGAAAGCAAACTTGCATCAACCCGGCAGAAGACAACCCCTCCTCCATTTATGAAGAATTGCTTTCCCTGATCAAGCCCTAAGGAAGATAAAACAAGAGAACCATCTTTTAATTAACTAGAACCTGATTATATCATGAAGAAAAATCAATTCAATACTTACCACCACAGATCCACAGATTACTACTTGATGAGTCTTTTCACCCAAAACTAATTGTTCTAGTAAACGAACGTCGCCTACTTTGTTAAGATCTTCTTCCTTGGGATTTCTCAAGTTCTCCTATTAACTGTTATCTCCGGTAGTTCTCATTTTTCCACATGACTAGACATGTTTTACCTTTTAACTGTTATCTCCGCTAGTTCTCATTTTCCCACACGACTAGGAATTGAGAAGAAAATGTCAAAAACATAAATCTATAGTTTCTCCAATCCCTTAGGATAAGGTTATTTAAAATACCAAAATTTACTAAGGGCCTTCCCTGCACTTAAAAGTATTTAAATAAATAAATTTTTAACAAAAGAAACCGTTGGATATTACAGTCTACCCCACTAGGGAAGGATCTCGTCCTCGAGATCGGGCTTACCTCATCGACACAAGGGATGTGTCATGCTCCTCTTGTAGCTTATCTATCACTTTTCTAAGTCGTGTCACAATGAACTTAATTGACTAGAAATTTCATCGTAGTCAGCTGGACCAAACGAAGTCCCAACAATATCTCATGTCCAGTTTACCATTGAACAACTAGGTCTTCCACACTCCTTTATTAATTACTACTATATACAAACGCAAGACTAACACAATGACAAAAAAAAGACAAAAAAACAAAAAAAATCTCAAGTAGCACTCAAAACATATCCTCCAATACCTGGTCCACTCTATCCCTTTAACATCCATTTCATTTACAAAATTTGGAACTGACATACTTGCATCAAAATTTCAAAAGCCAAAATAATTGAGATCCGTAGCTC
The DNA here is from genome assembly GCA_023531295.1 of Papaver armeniacum. Taxonomy (NCBI): domain Eukaryota; kingdom Viridiplantae; phylum Streptophyta; class Magnoliopsida; order Ranunculales; family Papaveraceae; genus Papaver; species Papaver armeniacum. The sequence continues at coordinate 25,314 of JAJJWW010019486.1, forward strand.
ATGCAATGACACGTCTCTCTAGGTTCCTCAGTATGAAGATTCAGATTACATTAAACAAGCAAGCATGGACATAAATTTTTTTCTAAGTGCTATCAAGATTGATATAGTCGAAGGAATTACTCGTCAGAATTTGTGTCAAGTAACAACTTTTATGAGAAAAAAAATCAAAGTACCTCAAAAAAAATTCTTTTATAAGTGTCACTACACAAAAGCCAGTTCAGATATAGATACATCTTAACCGCTACAATGATAAGATATCTAAGGAACGCATCCCAGTGTAGAGGATCTACTCAAGACTCCAAACTCACACATTACAACATAATATAACACCCATAGTTTTTTTTTTTTTTCCAAAAAGAGGAATTTCACCTCGTACCACTAGATTGATTTAAATGATACTCAGAAATTAGAGTTTCATTGGCAGTTACAAGGTTAATACAGTTTTGAATATAAAGATAGTGAAGGATAGCCACTAGTCCCAAACTCGGGAGAGCATGCAAGTTATCTTGGCTCGGGGGCTAGGTTATGTGGGTTCTCGCTCAAGCTCCAGAAGCCGGGGCTGATGCCAGGGTCTTACACTGACAACGCCATACAATAAAGAGACGGCTCAAGGTTATGCGCTAAGATTAACAGGCCAATAAAGAGTGTCATGGTAAGGTTTAGGCAGGCAAGTAGTTACAACTCATAAAAACATGTATAGATTCTTCCACAAGTCATGCTCATATAACTCGGGTGTTGGAATTTACAGCAACCAAGCTTGAGATCCGTCGGGTGCTCACCTGCTCTAACTCAATGAAGATTTTTGTTCTCACGATTAAAGAAAGAGAGTCTCTCCAGGTTCCTCGTAAAAATGTAGAAATGAAAGGCTAAGTGCACGGATATGATAATCTAAATTACATTAAACAAGCAAGCATGGCAATTTAAACTAGAAGTTATACTAAAATACAAGCTAATATTTTTTCTAAAGCCAGCAAGTGCTATCCCAAGCTTTAAAAAACTTTAGGCGGGAAGATGGGTAAATTAGCCTCGAAGGAAGTGCACGGTTTACTGAGGGCAGGTCTTGAGTAGTAAGACCCACAGAGAGACTTGTGGTGCTCTAGTGAAGTTTTTGTGTCAAGTAACATTTGAGAGTTGATGTGATTCTAGTTTATGGGAAACAAATTTATGAGCAGAGTGGTGAAAAAAATCTATGTAAGGTCGGTTAAAGTACTAAGAAAGATTCTACGGCGAAAAATTCATCTTTTATAAGTGTGGCTAATTAGCTAAGCAACATTCAATTAAGCATATGTCTTCTTTCTGGAAAGTTCTAATGATATTATTAATCTTTTCTATTTTTATGAACAATGATTAAGATGTTATCTAGGGTTTAAGAAAATTAAACTAAAGCATTACAAGGAATTAAACACAAATTAAAACTAATTCCCAGCTAATGTAGATTTCTACACAAACCTCTCAGATTGTATTTATACATCCAAAATCAACCAAACCCTAATTTGATTTCAAAAGCCCAACTCACCCATGCAAACTCACACATGGGTGAAAACCTAGTTTCAATTGTCTCAATCCTAGCATGAGAATATAACACCCGGGAAGGTGATGGTAGTGAGGTTTTTTTTTTTCCAAAAAGGGGTATAGGTGAATTTCACCTCAGTACGAGGATGGAGCCGATGGAGATACACTAGATTGATGCGGTTTGATCTTACTCGTGATTGGATGAGGAGAAAGAAAAATTAGAGTTTCATTGGCTCAAACCCGGTTTTGAATATAAAGATAGAAAACACAGAAGGATTCATGTTTCCAAATTTTTTGGATGGCATGTCTATTACAGTAAGTAGCTATGTTGGCTGCATTGACAATACTGTATCTAGAGACTAACAAAAAAGTTGTTACTTTGAAATTTATACATATATTTGGTTCAATTTCGAAATTTTCACTAATATTATATCTATTTTTCCTTGCTTTAGCATATCTTCCCATCAACAGCTGTAGAGTTGGATTTGAATCGCTTTGGAAAATGATGTTGTATCCACTCCATTCGGCTGCCCATTGAAAGGCTGCTTCAGCTCCTTTTTCTTCTAGTTGTTCACTAGTGGAGCAATCAGCATAAGATCCCCTTGATTCGATTGTTCTACCTGCATAGTCACTCAATGTTAGTCCAATTACTAATGTAGTTAGAGGAAAGTTCATAGTTAAGGCTACTGAGATTCTCATACTCATATAAACATTATCTGTTTCTGGTGCCCTTTCTACTATTCTTAACGTTTCATCTTTTATTGGGTTATAATAAAGCGACTGCATTTCATCATACTCCTTGATGTTTACATATAACATACTATTTATGAATCTCACTATGGTTTTGGCCGTGTTTTCACTATTTTGTTATTTCTGTTGTAGCGCAGATTCACATCTGGCTTTCCAAATGTGCCAGGTGATTACACTATAAAATTTTGGCCATTCCATCATGTAGTGTCCTATGTTTGTATCACTAAACCAAGTGTTCAGCCAATCATGGAAATTATTATTGTTATGTACTACATAATTCATTTCAAAATTTAAATGCATCCATACATGTTTAGCAAAGTTGCAGTTTAGAAAAAGATGAGTTAGAGATTCTTCTTCCCCCCACACAGACTACATTTTTTGTCAATATTGGGGAGGATAGCAGCAAGTCTCATACCTGTCGGAAGAATAGAATGCGCCGCTTTCCAGATAAATAGCTTTATTGAGGGTGTTACCTTGAGTTTCCATATTCTATTCCAATCCATGTTATTATTACCACCACTATTTATGGAATGATATAAAGATTTAAAAGTGAACATACCTTTACTGTTTAGATTCCAGTGAGCTGCATCTTCAATGTTTTGAGAAGGAATATGAATTCTTTTAATTTTCTCAACTGTTTCATGATCAAAACATGAATTAAGTTTTTGGTCATCCCATTCTCTGTTATCTTTGAAAAGATGATGGACTTTAGTTAAGTTATCCGTTCCACTAGCTGGTTTTACCATAGGGGCAGTGGTATCAGGGATCCACTTGTCGTCCCAAATATCAATTAGCTTTCCATTTCCTATCTTCCAATCACAATTTTTCTTTATTAGTTGAACACCACTGTGTATACCTTTCCAGACCCAACTATCTCCATCCTTAGGTTTGTTTTTTACGTGAAGAATGTCACAGTTAGGGTAATATTTTGCCTTTAAAATCTTTGCAGGGAGCGAGTCTGGATTTTCTTTAAGTTTCCATCCTATTTTGGCTATCATAGCCATATTGAATTTATCTATGTTCTGTATTCCCAAACCTCCTTCATCCATAGGTTTGCAAAAAGCTTTCCAGGCCTTAAGATAAACGCCTTTTTTACCTTTTTTATTTCTTCCATTTTCATCTTTACCCCACCAGAAATCACGTTGAAGATTTGTAAGGGTTTTACAAATCTTTTTCGGGATTTTGAAACAGTTCATTTGATAAACTGCAAGGGAGGAGTTTACATTCTTAACTATAACAGTTCTTCCTGCATTATTTATTTGGCCTCCTCTATACGTTTTCGGTGTCAAAATAAGAGGTTCAAAGATTTTAACCTTAGATCTGTTAGTAAAAAGTGGAGTACCTAAATACCTATCATCTAAAGGTATGGAGTTAACTCCTAAGATAAATTTGACTTCATTTATTATGTTGGGATCCGTTTTTGGACTGAAAAAGACCCCAGATTTGTTCAGATTTATCAGTTGTCCTGACGAGATTCCAAATTCTCTAAAAAGAGTAACAAGATTGTGACAGGTTTGTGCATTAGCTTTAACAAAAATAATACAGTCATCTGCAAATAGCAAATGACTCACCGAGGGGGCATATCTAGAAATTTTTAGACCTTTTATTTGTCCCTTCATTTCAGCATTTAAGATAGTCCTAGACAACGATTCTATACATATTAGAAACTGATATGGAGATAGGGGATCTCCCTGTCTCAAATCTCTGGTGGGCTTATAAAATTCTGTAGCCGATCCATTAAGCAACACATGAAGAGAGGTACTAGAAATGCATTGATATACTAATTGACACTATTTATCAGAAAAGCCAAATTTTCTCATTATATCTATCAAGAAGTCACATTCAACTCTATCGAATGCCTTTGACATATCGATTTTGAGTCCCATTAGACCTTTCTTAGTTATACTTTTTCTCATTTTGTGTATGATTTCATGTGCAATTGTTATGTTATCGGAAATTTGACGTCCTGGAATGAAAGCAGACTGAAAAGGACTTATCATTTTATATAGCAAGCCTTTCATCCGGTTAGCCATTATCTTAGATATAACTTTATAGCTAGTATTACTTAAAGCTATCGGTCTGAATTCTGCAGCAGTTGTAGGATTTATTGTTTTTGGTATTAAGGTAATAAAAGAAGTATTCAGTTCTTTAGCTAAAAAGCCACTCTTAAAGAAAGTCTGGACCATACAGACAAGGTTCTTACCAACAGTCAGCCAGTTCTGTTGGAATAAAATATGCGGAAAGCCATCTGGTCCCGGACTTTTGTCCGGTTCCATTGTAAACAAAACCTTTTTAATTTCCCCTTCAGTAGGGACAGAACACTGATAGGTGTTGTAAACACCTTGATATTTATCCATTATTGATGCTTTCTTTGCGAGTTTTCCTGTAAATTTTGTATCTTATGTTTGCTTTTGAGTTTTATAGGTGTTTTGGAGTCATTGGGGCAAAAGGAAGTGGAACTCGCTCAAATCCAAGATTTCTTCTCATCATCTCGAAGAGCACGAAAAGACGAAGCCAATGGCGAAAGAGTGGATTCAATCCGACATCGTATGAAGAATCTGGAAGCATCTGAAGCAAGCAGAAGTTGTCGAAAACTAGAGAACCTACAGAACTGTTATAGGCACCCAATCAATTTACTAAGGGTCACCTTCTTCTACTTTACTTCCTATAACTACAGAAGTTGGTCGAGATTTTCATAACTCAGTGTTCCCGTTCCAGCTCAATCATGAAGACCACCTCTGCACCAAGTCCTTCTCGCCGGAAAGCCTTATGTCACGATGGCTCATCAGTTAAGGCGAAGGCATTGTGTGTTATATTGAGAACCTGGAGAAGATTCAGATATGGTTATTAGCCGAGACAAGACAGGGATGAAGAATAGCTCGTTGCCATTGAAAGTTTATGTTGCAGCCATTGGTATTTGAGGATTCAGTGCTGATTTAGAATGAATGAATGTTTAGAACTATGGGTTCGTCTCAATTGCAGGGAAGGAGATGGATAAAAGGGTTAGAGTTCAACGGAGAAGTCATCTTCTTCACCACCAAAAACTGCACACAAGGTGCTTGACTAAACGCCTGAACGATGGCAGCGTTGCTGCTGCCGAGGGGAAATGATGAAAGCTTGATAGTCTTTGGCAGTAGATTATGGAGCTGGGGAAGATAGAATACTTGGGTCGTGATTAAAATGGATTTTAATACAGCGGTGCTGCTGCTGACATTTGTTGATCACAATAATGACGATGATGGACATTCGAAGGTCAGGAAAGAATGCAGTTCTGTGGTATATTGGGATTTAGCTGCATCCAATGAGGATGCTGGAGGTTGATGATCGAGATGATGGCAATGAGACAATAAAGAGCGAACGAGTGTCGTTGTTGCTATTTCCAGTGAAGGATGTGATGGACAGAGAGCTCGAGTTGCTACTGATTCAAGTTGGAGCTGTAGGTGAGAATGGAGCAGAATCGGCTGTACGTAATAATGGCAGTGAGATGGTCGTGATGATGCACATGAGGCAGAGACGGAGCTGAATTGAATGGAAGCAGTGGTAATTGGTGATTGTCATGGGTTTGACGATGATGAATATAAGTTATGGTGATGGAATTTAGGGTCAAAGAATGTATGAGCAGTTGCAGGTGCAGTTATGGGTTCTTGGTGTGAAGACATGGAGTTGTTGCTGCCATAAAGAAGATGGTAATGGGGGTCTCTGTAGCTGCTGTGCCGATGGGTTACTGTGAAAATCAGGAAGAGTATGAGCGAGATGGAGTCGCAGCGATCTTTGCGGAGTTATGGAGATTGGCCCAAGCTGTGTACTGTTTCCTGAACTGAATTGCAGGTACGACTCGAGAAGATGGTCAGTTAAAGCTTGGTGAGAGTTGCAGGTGGTTATTGCAAGAAAATGGAGATAAATGTAGTGAACAAATGAAATTGCAATGCAGTAATGGCAGAAGTATGGATGGAGTGGTGCGCAGTTTGTAGCTGTGTGTTGCCGCTAAGGGTGGTTTGAGCTGGAGGAAAAGGAGTTGTTGATTACTAAGGTTGCAGGTCTTAATGCTGCCATAGACATGGAAAAATGGGTGAATTACAGATTGGAGAATGGAACTGCAGTTGTATGAGTTGTGGCTGGAACTCAATGTTGCAGTTAAGGAGAATGGAACAGAAGTAAATAAGATGCATGGAAGCTGTAATTTGAAGCTACAGAAGGCATGAATTGAGGCTGGGGAATAATGGACTGAATTGTTCTTGTGCTGCAAGATATGAGTAGAGAGGCTGGTGAGATGATACTGATGTAGGAAGCTTTGTGTTGCAATGAGTTGATTGAGTTATGTTCGAATGGAATGAGAATGCAGAAACTGTGCGAAAAGTGAGCGAGAATGGCGAGCCGGTGGTGCTACTTCCGGTTGTCGGATTTTGGAAGTTAAAGTATGAATCATAATGTTTCACTGAATCATGAAGGGGGTATGAGTCGAATGCAAGAGTCGGCCGCGGCATATATGAGTTTGGAGTTGCGCTTTTAGGCACGTTTTCGCAAGAATTCAAGAATTGGGTTAGATGGTTCATATGTGATGTATTGCTCTGAATTGTGAGTGTATGAACTGCAGGGAAGGATAGTGAGTTTCTGGGAGTTATGGTAGTCGGATACAGGTTCAGGTGGTCGGAGATAGTTTTCCGGTAACAAATTCCGGTGACCGGATTCCGGTGATGATGTCAGCAAGACGACGACCAGTTTTGACTCGAATTTCCAGATAAGTTATTTTCACATATGGGTTTTATGGGCTTGGTGGACTACTTGGAGATGGGTTTTGAGAAGACCTAAATTTGGAAAGAGTATCCTTTTGGAATGAGAGAAGCATATAAATAGAAAATCTTTCTCTAAACCGAAAAAATATATCTCCATTAGGGAGGCTTCTACTTGTTTTCTAGAGTTTCACATGATAGATTCTTCTAAACTCTTTGTGATGATTTCCAAAAACCCAAGTAGTTGATTTATTTTTATTGGTTAAAGATGTAGTTGGATTTTGCAACTAAGTTATGATTTTTATGAATTAGTTTTCTCTCAATATTATCGTTTGATTTCTACGGGTTATAATAATTGCATGATTGATGTATTGCAATATGATTGAATGTTTGTTTAGTTAAGTCTAGAATTAATTGAACTCACATCCATATCTATAGATAATTTAGGGTTCATCATCGAGCGATAGCCTTGAATACGAGTAGCATGATATGATTACGGTTTGTAGTGATACATCCTTGTAATCATATGTAGAAATTGACCATTGTCCGAATTGTTTGCGCAATGTATTTCAATTGCATTGATTAGCATATTTCTGAAACTTAATGCTCCTAGGAATTGAACTTAATTAGCGCAAGGCGTTAGGTTATTCTTTAGGTAGAATTCACATACGCAGTTCTAATGTGTGTGTTGATGACTTGGGAAATTTACGGAGTATTCTTGCAATAAGGTATTCTAGTGCTTTTGATGATAGCGAGATTAAATACAAATTCTAATCATACATTCAAAACTTGTTTACAATTGAAGATGAAACCTTTATCCAATATTTCACAACCTTGATTTGCGTGCTTTGCTTTTATTTTTAATTTTATAAAAATCAGAAAACCCCCTTGTTATCTTTAGGAAACCAAAACATATTGACAACCCAAGACCTCTCTGTGGGAACGATCATTTCTTTCCCTTGCTTCATTATATATTTTGAGTACTGAGAAAGTGTAATTTATTTTTGACGCCTACGACAGGGATCAAACACAGATTACTATTTTCAGTTTCAATTATACAAGTCGGGATCTGATCAATCATCTTCCTATCAATGATTGGATTCACAGTCGTGGCAATGTTTCGAAAATGTTCAGTTATACAAGCAGAAATTTCGTGTCTAGAGTTAAGCCAATTTCTTTCATTATTCTTAAGGATCTCTATTTTGTTTCTACGGAATCTTTGTTTTGCTTTACTATGAAAAAACCTCGTGTTTCTATCTCCTAAGGTTAAGTTTTTGTCCCTACTTTTATCTTTCCAAAAAATTTCTTTGATTTCATACCATTTAGTCAGTTCCTTATTCATAGCAGCAAGCTCAGAAGCTTTATTATGATCATTCTGCCTAATGTTTGTTTTCTCCAAATCTGTTTTTATTCTTTCTATATTTGTTTTTATATTACCAAAAGTACTTTTATTCCAACTTCTCAAAATGTGTTTCACATTTGACAGCTTTCTAGAGAAGGAATAAGCTGGAGATCCTCTGACATGAGTATCCCAACATTCATGTATGATACTAGCACATTGTTCATGCTTCATCCATTCCCCGAAATACTTGAATGGTGTCGCACCATCATTCCAAGTATTATGGGTACTCAGGCAAATAGGAACATGGTCCGAAGATAAGGGACCAAGGTGTTTTATATTTGAGTTAGGAAATTTTATGTTCCATCTATTATTGACCAAAGCACCCAATCTTTGCTCTAGAAAAGTTGCATCGACTCTTCTGTTGTTCCAGGTGAAAGTATACCCACTAAATCCAAGGTCCATAAGAGCACAGTCCTCTATGATATCATTAAAAGTATATTCTTCTCCTTGTTTGAAAGGATAAGGTCCTTTTTTTTCTTCCTCATGAAGAACAACATTACAATCTCCTATAACTACCCAAGGTTTATCAATGCTATTAACCATATTCTTTATTATATCCCAGGATGCAACTTTTAGATGAGTATATGGGATACCATAAAAACATGTTAGCACCCAATAGTTGTTGTTATTATTAGTCTGAACTTTTGCATTTATATGACTATAATTATAACACCCATAGTCATATTCACCAGTTCGTCACTGACACTTACAAGTACACCGGTTTGTATTTCTAAGGTAGTAATGCAATATATTCTCATCCTCAACCTTTCCCGTTACTAGCTTACAATTCTTTATAGGCAAACAAAAACATAAGAACCTTCCACTACAATCTCATGTCCAAGTCACAAAATACATGCACAAACTTACTTTGGCTACACCATGCCTGATTTTTTTTTTCCCTTCCGTTTTAAGCATTCAGAAAAATATACTACAGTTTTCTTTAGGTTTCTATAAAGCTGTCATTCACTACTATGAGACTGTAATAGATAGACCCATTTCTTAGCACGGCCAAAGTTATCTTCAAAATTCTTATGCTACCACTACAACCACAAAGTTATGCGTGCGTCATTATCTTATCATGTATTTATTAGCTTCCCTATACGTCAATATATAGTGCAATATGCACATAATTCAAGCAATAATTAACTAGATTTGGGTGTCCAGACACTAAATTATCACAAAAGTCTTAAGGTTTCAACTCTTGATCGGTCCTATAACAGGTGGAGCATATGCATAAATCACTTGATATTTCCTTCCTCAAAAATGATCAACACTAGCACATACGTTCAACCTTAAGTTCCAGAAAGCATTCATAACCAATCATTCCTCCCGTTCCGCAGGTATAGACAGGCGTCTAGCTACCCGTGAAAATTCCTTAAATGAAAATCTAAGCTTTCATTCTCAAACTTTGAATCTGTACAACGGTGCTGGGACGTTTCAGAGCACAACACAGTTCTCAAACATAAACATAAACCAAAGAATTTTATTATCATATGAATGAAAATCTAAATTTCCCGATCCTAATTTTTTTTTTTTTTTTTTTTTTTTGCGAGAAGCTAGTGCTCTCTCAAGGTTTCCAACCCAAAATTTGGAGGATTTTGTATTTCCCCCTCAAAATAAATAGCTATTTTGCATTACCCCTTTATAAATCGCTAATTGGAAAAACCCCCTTTCGGTTATAACTGCCATTACAAGCCACTTAGTTGTGCACTCGCAAAGTTCATCGTCACAACATCACCGTTTCTTCTTCTCTGTTGCTCCAACACCGATACCTTCATCACCTCGCAACACCGAACTCCTTCGGTGGTTACCGTTCATTGTCATCCAAATAATCCAAAACAAAATCCTTTTTAATTCCTGCTCATGCTTTTCTATCACACACATCAATCATTCATCTAAAAATCCCTAAATTTTATTTCCCTTTAACCATAATTTCAACCTTGATTTGACATTTCTTGCAGATCTTCGAAATTGAATTCATGGGTTTTAATATTTTGTTGTTTTATATTGAGGATTTGAAAGAAGAACAAAGATTGGACAAATGGTTAAAGAATCGAAATTGAATTCATGGTGACGATGACTGCAACTACTAAATCTAGTGAGATCATGGAGAACGACATTTTAGCCTTAAGAGACGAAACCCTAACTTCTAGTACTCCCACTGTCATACCTTAATCGAAGTTTCAAAAGATCTTTCACCTGATTCATGAGATAGCAAACATATTTTCAATTGATTTCTTTGGTGAAAAATTGTGACTAACAGCACTGAAAGGAATTGATATTACTGATGTTGATGTTGATGTTGATGAACTATAGGAATGTTTATTCTTTGACTATTAATGGCATCGACGGCGGTGTTTTTAATGGCGGTGACGGTGGTCTTCATGAACATGGTGAACATTGGTCAGATAAAAATGATATTCAGTGTCCAATTTTATTTGCTTGATTTGAGGGGTTTAGGTTCACATAGGTTGGATAAGATTGGATTGAGAAATGTTTCATGGTTCCTGTAATAATCCAGCGTTTTAACGAGAAGATGTATAGATGACTAACATGTCTCTTAAGGTTTAATTAAGACCTTTAGATTAAAAACTACATGTTATCCTTTTACTGCCAAAAAGGTATGTGTGGTATTCATTAAATAATCGTTGAGCATGTGCACACGCTCACCTGGCACGTGGTAACTAACCGAGAAGAGACGGTAAAGATAACAGAAAGGGGGTTTTGCCAGTTAGTGATTTATAGAGGGGGTAATACAAAATAGCCATTTATTTTGAGGGGGAAACACAAAACCCCCAAAATTTTCAGGCATTTCTCATAATTTATTTGTCAACAAGGATATCCTTAATAAAGGAATTATTAAAAACCAGAGATACCTCAAATAGTCAATATTCACTACTAGCTACTGATGCGTTTGCTAGTCCAATGGCATCAAATCTCTTAAAGGAAATCATATATCTAGAAACTCACGAGTTCTTCTTTCTTTTCTTTTTTTTTTTTTAAAGAAAAACCTATTGCCATTTGATGCAAAGCTAATGATGACCATCATGCAAATCAGTCCATTTAGTTCAAGAAGAATATAAATAATTCCTCCAATAAATCACAGTACATGCTACTGACCACAACCTTACTCAACAAAGAAAGTCAGGACACAACATGCTGCACCATCCATATTCATATATAAACCGAACGGAAACGGAACAAATGTAGACCAACAAATCCCGCCTTAAAAGTCAATTATTGAGGGCTTTAAATCTTTAATTCCTGAAGTCTATGCTGCAAGGATCTTGGGCTATTGGGATCAAAGCTGCTACAAGTATGATTTTAAAATCTATCTACCTAGTCATTCAATTGACGCCCCTTACGTCTGAAATGGATAATTTAATTGCATAATTATGAAGTTAACTAATATCAATACCCGATGTGTCATCACATCTCACCTCTCTGGAAATATCATCATCTCTAGCTACCATTATCAATCCAATATTATACCCAAATTTCCAATCATAGTAGGATAAGTATTAATTTTATTAATTTGTTCTACACAAGAACCAGTCAAACTGTACATATTCCTAAAAGAATCACAACTCCAAAAATTAGAGAATATATTGAAACACATCTTCTGAACAAAAACTATTAATCAAACTCTAATGCACCAAGTCCCCACGATGATATTGGATCACTGAAAACACAATACATATTCATCATTACAGCTGAAATCCCCTTAACCACAAAATGAAGTAACAATTATGGCTAGCTAGCAAGCCACTATCTAGGATACGAGATAGTAGATTAACACTCCAAACAAAATTTCTATATTTGCTAATACAAAGCACTTGGTGAAAAGGCGAGGGTACCCGAATATACCTCAAGCTAAAACTTTTCCTACCTATAAGTGCTTTCTCCGAAAGTGATTGTCTATGGACTGAGTCGAGACAATACAACTAATCGGTTCACACTTCGTGTGATCGTCTATGGATACGAGATCGAGATAATACAACAACGAAGTATGTTACTTGATAAAAAGGTTCGGACTTAACCAAACACAATAGGATTCACTTATCAAGTAAATAGGAATTAACGTTTGTGTGATTTACTTTAATTATAATAAAGCAATTATAATGCGGAAATATAAAGTAAATGACACAGCAAGATTTTGTTAACGAGGAAACCGCAAATGCAGAAAAACAGCGGGACCTCGTCCAGAATTGAATACTCTCAGGATTAAGCCGCTACACAAAATTACACCTATCTTCGTATAGTTGAGACCAAGCAACTAAACCTATAGTTCACCTAGTTCCGTCTGTATTCCCACGCCTCCGACCTATAAATAAGTCACGTACTTGGAACAATTACTTTGGTTCGTATTCCAAACAGTAAAGGAACAACAAATCTGTTTGGTATCAACTCTATCCAACCAAGTGATATGAGTCGGACAAAGGCTCTTCTGTTTATCTTAACATAAACTCCTTCGTCAGGTCCTTACATCTATCTTATGTTCAATTACCGAAGTAATCGTTTAAGATTAAGCCAACAACACTATTAATCCAAAGAATTGTGTTGATGCCGATCTACTCAATTAATCAATCCAATCTATCTTAAAAATGATTATTAATTGGATCCTCTTTTACCGAAACAAGTATTGTGCACACCAAAGATTATGAACCCACAAATCATAAATCTTCAATATCTTCTTTGTCCCAAATCTTCTTAGATCTTCAATATACACTTGCACACAATCACTTGAATCTCTTGTGATCAATCACGCATAGAACGGGGTCTGTTAACAATGAATTATCACAAGATCTTCTTTAGAACTAATAACAGTCTAAAGATCCTTGTCGAAACTCTGAACAAGTTTGAGTGAATCTTATATCAGAAGAGAAGATTCTCAAGCATAAACAAACTAGGTGCAATCAAAGTTCAACCACCGTTAGTCAATCAAATCAATGAAAATAAAAGATAAACCGCAATTATCTAGTTTCCCACCCACGGTACTAATGGAGCTTCTCAATCCCAAAGAAGACTTTAAACTGAGCGGCCGTAAGAGATTTCGCCTAATTAGGTTACTCTCCTCTCCAAATAGGAGGCTACACCAGTAACAACACAACAAGAGGTAGTTTGTTGTTACGAAGGATTAGTTTGCTAGAAAGGCAAACTTCAAGTATTTATAGAAAAGGAAGTTTGGACACCAAGGAATTTCCAAAACCGAAAATATTCTCAAGATATTCATTAAAACACAAATTCGGTTTCCATAATTCCTAGAAATGCTCTGTCCAAAAATAATGATCGAAATCTCTCAGAAAATCTCTAATTAGTAAATGCACATTACTAATTCTTATTTTCCTAAAAATGAAGTTAATAACCTTAAATAAAAAGTTTCTTAACTTATTTATGTTTCAATCCTGGGATTCTCTTCCCTTAGCTATTAAGGAATAACTTTGAACAATTAAATAATAAACATTCATAGCACGTGTTCAAAGTATGTCGACATCTTAACTTTGTAAGTTCTCTTTCACACTTACGACCTTGAAACCAATTTGCCACACTTCCAAACAAGTTTAGAATTGGTTCATCTGACTTTCAAGAACTATGTGATTGATCAAATAACATTGAATCACAAATCATGGGTTTAACGGTTCTACCAAAACAAGTTTCAGTTCTACCTTCCATGTGAGTATTGTGCATAGTCACACTAGATTTCCAAAATTCGGTTGAGTAGGTACTAGGATCGGTTCCCCACATTTATATGGTATCTAACTTATATATGTTGCACATGTCCATAGGATCGGTTCCCCTTTGCCCAAAAACGTGTTGCACATGTCCATAGGATCGGTTCCCCTTTCTGCTATAAACCTTGCTGCACCTCATACAAGGATCGGTTCCCCTTTGTGATGTACTGTACCTATTACTAGGATCGGTTCCCCTTTCCCATATTTGGTCAGACATAAAATCACAAACCCGATCATACCATCTCCGGTGATTACTTTAAGATCTAAAGTCATACCAATACATAAGTCAGGCCTTTGTGAATAGTTTTACCAAGAACACAACAAGTTATGAACGGATATACTAAATCACACATATTGGATGTTCACAAGATATACAATGAATAACAATCCCAATAACGCCTGGCGATTTCCTTTTCGATTCACAAACAAGTTTATGAACTTACTTCCTTAGAACACATGTAAATCATTGTTCCCTAGGATGAAATCCTCACCTCATACCCATACATAATCACAATAGCATTCAAATGATTATGGCGATGTCTTATCTACAAAGTTTAATGGTTAAGCAATAAACCTCGTATTGTATTCCTTAATACTATGTTTATCTAGAGTTCAAATATGCTTCGCATTTTTGTTTTTCAATATGCACGACTTGAAAGATACGTTAGGGAATGAAACTGTTCAAGTCAAATATCACTAACCTCAAGTGGAAGGATGATTGTTCTCGTTGTAGCTCCTTGCTTCTTCACATATTAAAGTCTTCGCAATACTTGTAAAGTCTCATTATCCTAATACTTTCAAGCTAACCTATACGAAGTTGACTCTAGTACATAATCAAGCGACTCTTAACATGAGTTTTGATTCACTAAAATATGACAACCAAACTTGACATACCAACGCTTGGTGGGTTCAACCGAGCTATGCTCTAACAATCTCCCCCTTTGTCAATTTTAGTGAAAAAACTCTTACATCATATGAATAAACAAATTACAATAATTCATTACACATACGCTTGATTCCCGAATTCAACAGCACAGTAAACTGCTTACATTCAATCCTTGAAAATGCCGCTGTTGACATTATAATAACAAAGAAAATACTCCCCCTAAAGAAGATAGGTAGATATTTAATCTGCACATCTTTGTTATACCACTTCATATGATATGTTACTCCCCCTTAGTCTGTGCTTTCACTCTTTCGTTTAGATAAAATGTTTAAGCACCAATGTTCTTTTCCTTAGTGATACCAATCAATATAACATCAATCCAGTATCACTTGTTTACTCCATATATTTCTCCCCCTTTTTGTCACAAAATGACAAAGAAACGAAAAAATAAAGGACAACACGAAAAGAATTTTACAAATCTCAAAATAGACTTGCAACCTTTAGAGTTAGGTTCGAGGGTTCCACACACCATGTTCTGATAACCAATATCAAAACCGAAACTACAAGTAGTTTTATTTTGATATGTTACCAAGGAAACAATTGTCCGAAAAAAATTTTCCATTTTAGTTTAGCAAACAAAAAATCAACTAAGCATCTTAGTCCTTTGCTAAACCGATTGTACAAAAACAATCGCTTAATTCGATAAGACCAAAATAAAGATAACTCTATTTTTCTCATCAGGTTCTAATTATCCATAAACTTATACCTTTCAATTTTAAACAAGACAAGTACTAGGTTAGTTAACTAGCATTTCTTGTTAAGGCATTCGATTAGACTTGAATAACCGAAACCTCACTTCGATAAGTCTAACTAAGATCAGAATTAACTTAGTTTCTCTTATCCGGAATCGAATTGGACTAAACAACTCATCCCGTAAACCTTTTATTTCGTTAAGCCATAAATAATTCATACAAACCAAATAAATCAACTTGCATAATTATTCACCTCAACCGGAAGCAATTGAAACAACATAGACATTAAAGGCACCGCAATTTTGTAAGCTTAAACAATTGATACCACACAATAAAGCAAGATAAAAATAGTTTTTTTTAACCGGAACCAATTGAATCACACACATCCACACACACATCATGGAATAAAACATCAATTGTACCGAAATTTTGTTAAGCAAAGGCAATAAATATATATGAAATAAACTCAGGCTTTTCTTAAACAGGAAAACAATTAACTAACAAGATTGTTACCTCAAATTTCGCATCCACTTCTCCAATATGATCGTATCTTCTTCCAGGGAGAATTGATATCAAAATATCATCATGTTATCATCCTTATGCAAAAACAAAAGAATAACAACAACCAACCTTTACCAGAGAAAAGTTGAAAATCGGTTTTAACAATTGCAAGCAAAAGTTGAAAACCGTCGAAACACATATGCTTTTATGCTAAACCAAAACTGATTCAACATATTGTGACTTTTTCACATATTTTTTCTATCGGAACCCCTCATGATTCTTTGATAAAGCCTACCAACATGGGCTAGAACTTAATCCTGCTAAATCAAAAAGTCACCCAAACCACAAGGGTTCACAACATATGAGATCGAATATTAAGGTAGTAAAACCGAAATCAAACATCCCATAAACATACATAGCAAAAAAGATAAAAGCATTCAAGCACAGGCTATGTAAATCGAAAACTATCACAAGAAAAATTATAAATCAAATAATTTTATTCATAATAGTTTTATTCATAATAAACCAATACAATCAATGAAAGAAATCAAAAATTGATGTCTATTTTTCTCTTGCAACTTAGTCCTTCATATCGGAGCTGAATGAAGGCGGATTACTACTCTTCAGCTTTTGAATTTCTTCAAGTAGAAAACCTTGTTGCTTGACCATGATTTCTTGCATATGAGAAATTTTCGTGAAGGATTCTGCAAGAACATGTAATTCTGTCTTTGATTGAACACAAAAGTGTGTCAATGCCTCAATACACTAATATTTCTTCAGAGTATTCGCTCTTTCCTTCTTGCTAAGCCAATCTCCCTTTCTGATTTTACCCTTGATATCAAGAGACGATACAGACTTAGTTTTAAGATGATCTTTCTGATCTAGCATCTTCTCCAGAGAACCCATTTGATCCAGACCCATAGTTCGGACATGGAATGACCAAAATAGGAGAAAGATCTTTTTATAATTTTCATACTACCGAAAATATAATATTCCTAAAAATACGAATATATGAAATTTCTTCAAATACTAGATATTATTTCCATAATCTACACAAAAGTGCCTTGATTTTTCTTCTTCCTCACTCAAAGATTTGGCACACGAGGTGAGGAAAGAATTTTAATACCGATCAAGTGGCATTAGTATGAGATTTTCTCTCATTATGGAATTTTGAACAACCAGAGTGATCTTGATCTAGTAAAGTATGAAAAGATCTCCTTTTGTTACCCCAAACTAATGAAGTATCTTGAGATTGACTGGAATTGCATATGCAACTCTTAGCATTTCTGTTTTTGAGACAGTTTTTGCATCTTGTCATATTTTTCCCTTTACCATTAGGTGACTTAATAACATCGGAAGACATGTCCATTCTTAAAATGGGTAAATCACTAATGGAGGAGGAAGAAATAAGATTGAAAACTAATGAAATATTTGTTGTTTCTTCTTCTTCAGAATCATATGAATTAGAGGTCTCGTATAGAGTTACAGCCAATGCCTTGATTCCAATGTATTTCTTAAGATTGGTACAATATTTAGAAATATGACCAAAGCCTTTACACTTGAAGCACTGCAGCTGATATTCATAATCTTCTTCATGATCCTTTTTGACAGGAACTCGATCATGTGGGCGAGAAGATCGATAAGTATCCTTAACGAATCTCTTATTTCTTTTCTTTAAGAGATCTCGAAACTGTCTAGTAATCAATGATAATGATTTTTCAATTTTATCATCAGAATTTTCTGCAATCTGTTCATCTGAATCATCCATATGTCTATTCCTTTCCATTGGAGCTTTCGGAATTCTTGCAACTTTAAAAGCGATTCCTTTACCTTGAATAGACTGTGATTCATGATCAAAGATCTTTAACTTTCCAACGAGTGTGCTTCATGAGAGAGTTCAAAGATCGTTTGCTTCTATGATTGCATGCTTCTTAGAATAGTATCTAGATGGCAACGATCTGAGAATTTTGCATACTATATCTTTTTCAGAGATAGTCTTTCCAAGAGAGAAAGAGGCATTAATTATCTCAGAGAGTTTAAGATGAAACTCTTCAAAGGTTTCATTGTCATCCATTCGAAGGTTCTCCCAATCGAACATAAAGTCTAGCTTCTTTCTCTAAAGTGTTTCCTTCGAATACGATCTGAAGGTTATCCCAACCTTCTTTCGAAGTTTGACATGTTGATACATGATGTTGTAGGTCACGACTTACGGCATGTATTATAGCATTCAAACCATCTGAATTCTGCTTTGCAAGAGCCTTTTCTTCGTTTGAAAACTCCACTAAGCGTTTAAACTCATTTTCCGAATTTTCTACCAATGAGTAATTATAACCGTCGACGACTAATATCCATTTATTAAAGTCTCGAGATTGAAGAAAAGATTTCATAGCAGATTTCCACCATAGATAGATTGTTCTGTCAAATCTTGGCGGTACGTTAATTGAAGTCGATTCATGAGAACTCGAGTTCTTTCTTATAGGTTGGATCGCACCAAACACGGATTATTAGATCTTTTCGTGTTTGCCTGCTCTGATACCAATTGAAAAGGCGAGGGTACCCAAATATACCTCAAGCTAAAACTTTTCCTACCTATAAGTCCTTTCTCCGAAAGTGATTGTCTATGGACTGAGTCGAGACAATACAACTAATTGGTTCACACTTCGTGTGATCGTCTAGGGATACGAGATCGAGACAATACAACAACGAAGTATGTTACTTGATAAAAAGGTTCGGACTTAACCAAACACAATAGGATTCACTTATCAAGTAAATAGGAATTAACGTTTGTGTGATTTACTTTAATTATAATAAACAATTATAATGCGGAAATATAAAGTAAATGACACAACAAGATTTTGTTAATGAGGAAACCGAAAATGCAGAAAAACCCCGGGACCTTGTCCAGAATTGAATACTCTCAGGATTAAGTCGCTACACAAAATTACACCTAACTTTGTATAGTTGAGACCACGCAACTAAACCTATAGTTCACCTAGTTCCGTCTGTATTCCCACGCCTGATGAGTGCCAAATAATGCATATTTCTATACCTTTTTATTGGCATTTAACTCATCTTTTGCGCTTTAAAATCATATATTATCCCAAATTCTGTATTTTCACTGTTTTCAAGAATAAATACTTGTACTAATTAATTTTGTGTTTTTAGGTACTAAATAAAGCTTGGAAGAATTAAGGAGCCAAAAGAAGCGGAGAATTGGTGACAACGGAAGAGAGACAACAAAGGCTCGCGCTAGAAGGCAGTGAAGAATATTGTTTGCACCTCTTCCGCAAGTGAAGAATGTTGCTTTCACGACTCAAAACTAGAAGTGGGCTTGAGATATTAGCTAGACAAAGACATGGACCGAGAAGAAGACTTTCTAAGAAGATCTTATATCCAAACCCGTTTCCAATATGAGCCATCAGATTCGAATCAACCTCTAAGCATCCAAGGCCTCTCCACGCGGTATATTAGCAATTGCTACATCTGCTCAGCACCATATCCGTCTATTTCCTTCTCCAACTCGAGCAGAACCAAACACTCCTCTTCGTACTTTCATCATCTCCATACCCTGCAAAACCATCAGTTCATCAATCTCTCCATCAATCCATTCCATCCCCGACAAATCTCTGTTCTAGAGCCATAAATCAATCGCCTAGTATCTTTCTATCTCTATCATAGCTACTTCCCCAAAACAGTAACCCTAAAAGCTATGATTGAGAGAGACAGAGCTAGGGTTATCTTTAACGGAAAAAGCAAATATCAAATCAAGGAGTTGCAGGTCTGAATTACAGAATGGGTTTGTCGGAAAACACGAATTAAGTGAGTGGTTGTTCTCTAATTTTATCAATTCTAGTATTTGAGAAGAAATTGGTGTATAAATAGGGTTCTCTGTAATTTGTGAAATCATCCAATTCTAGTTGGATCAACTAGTTTTCATAATATATTTGTGTTTTAATCATTTTCACCATGTTCTAATTCACCCTGCTAGGGTTTAGATGAAGCCCTAGCCTGCTACTGTGTAAATTCATACTGTGTGTGTTGTTATTGGATGCTTGAATTGTTTAGGATAGAGTTTAATCTAAGTACCTCAACATTTTGCTCTCACAGTGTATGCCATGTATCCATTGTAGTTAGAATACCACTGTGTTGATTATGCTGCAACTCATGCTTAATCAGATTGTTATTGATCCTTAGATTAGTTATGCTTTAACTAGACAGTTTATGCTTTGGAAAGATACCTTAGTTGTGATTGAATTATCCAGCGGAGAAACGCCTTAGATATATGGCAGAGTTGATCGTCACCCTTATCTGCTATAAGGACAAGAATAACATTATTAGTTGAATACATAGTGTAGGGTAGTGGTGGAATCGAAGGCCCTAGTATTCTCATTATCATTGTCTTATATTTTGTTTTACTATTGCAGTCACTATCAACTTCTTGGTCGCATCGACTCCCAACAAACAAATCGTGTGTTACTCTTTACATTAAATCAGTTGTAGTAAAGCTTTGAAATCACCTCTACACCCACCTTGTCTCTATGGGATCGATCTGTATTTGCTCTGTCTCCAATAGACGCTGTGCACTTTCAGTTAGACATAGTCGTAGGCTTCTTTCAAGTCCTAACAAGTTTTTGGCGCCGCTGCCGGGGACTCGGTAGCGGTGTAGTGACCTAAAAGTTTTTCTTTACTAATTTTCAGTTCAGTCTTGTAAATATTTGTTCAATTCAACTTGTTTTCCAGTCATTGTTGGCATAACTAAGTTGTTTTAGTTTCTGTTTTTGTATCTGTAGCTTTGTAGCTTTCATTACTGTAATCCTCTCAATCCTTTCATCTCCTGTAACATACTGTAGTACTTGTGTTTTTTTTGCTGGTAGGTGTTGCAAGGCTATTGTTCGTGTTTGTGAATCCCCTGTGATACTATGCTAGCATAACTTAGATTCAATTTTTGTAGTTTTAATCTTTCAATTGTCTTCTGCATAACTGCATCTAGTTTCAATTTCCAGCATCATTGTCTCTTTGTTCTATTGTTCCTGTATTGGTTCTAGAGCACCATAAATCTATGAAGCAGTTGGTTTACTTTCTTCTCTTGTTGTTGTTGTATTCTCTATAGCTTTCAGAGTGCTATAGTCTTGTGATTTCCTGTCGCATCTTGTTCCTGTTAGTTAAAGTTATTTTTGATCAATTTCGTTTGTAATAGTAACATCATGTATATATCTGGGGCTATCATCAATCTGCATCTGACCATAGTAGAATCTGTAAGTTCTGTTTAGTAATTTTAGTTGTTGCAAAACTACAGGTTCTGTAAAAAGAGTGTTATCTTCTTACTCTGTAGCTCAGTTGTGTTTGTTAGGGTCCTTTGTTTCATAGTTTACAGCACATTAGCATCTGTAATTTTCAGTTTATTATATTTCTGTAACTTGTAAGTTTCAGTATTTGTACATCAGTCAGCTCATCCACATCTTAGCCCTGTATATTGGTAGTGATTTTTTCAGATTTTCCATTTCCGTCTACTGTTTAGTTTACTTAGCATCATCATCTGTAGTTGTATATAGTAGTTCACTATCACCCTGTATAAATTCCATCCCAGCATTCTGCATAAGCATCCTTGTTCTATTTACTTTTGCAATCTGTCATGTTCAAATCTTTCATCTGGGATAGCTTAGCTTTCAGTTAATTCTTCTGTGTTATTGCAATGATACTCTTGATATCACAGTCTAGGTTATGAATTGTTAGTGATAAGAAGACTGCTTTCATTGTTTCAGTGCGCTACTTGCATAATTCTGGGAACTGAAATTATCTTTTGAGCAAACAGGTACTTGTGAAGCTGAAACAAACCAAGTAAAGAAAGAACAAGGAGCAGGACAATTTGTGGAATTGCCTAAAACCGGTTTTATACCGGCGGTATCATTCTCAACCCTTGAATTTCTGATAACTTTCATGATTGCTTGTTAAACTGCGGCATCACTGTTTTGTATTTAACCTCTGAGTTTTTAATGATCTGTCTTAAATGTTATACCTCATTCACCTGGTAAACTAGGTACCTGACTAAAAATTTTCCATAAACCTGTGAAGTTGGACATATTATTTAAGTGTCGAAGTTGCTATTGCATTGAGCATCAATTAAATCTTAGCATAACTTAAATATGTGTGCAAAAGCGTAATCATGTACGTTGGTTAGCTGAAATTGTTGTTTGCTGTGCTAAACTTGCATGATTGTGAATCCTCAAATCTCAACAGAACCTGTGCATTTATCCCTGGACTGATTGCCATGTTCATAAGCATTAATCTGTGACACTTGAGTGGAATTTCTGCTAGCTGAAATTCTGTTGTGTCATTGTGCGTAACTTAGTCTTGGTAGAACTATCTTCTGTGTGTTGTTGGCCCTGAATCTGAGGGTCATTCACCCATTCATCTTATCTTTAATTCCCTGGTTTACTCATTGCTGTTTTCCTGATCTATACAACATAGTGAATCTGTGTGCATAATTCTGAAACCTAGTTGTAGGTTTATATGAGCTGTGTTTCCCTTGTTTTGATAATCGTTAGTTGTATGCGTGTTTTAACATGCTTGATGTGTTCTAGGCTATGATTGTCACTTTCCGTGACCAAACAAATCGACTAGTTAGAATCAGTCAAGAGGATATTATTGAGATTCCCACTTCTGAAGAGAACAGTCCAGACCAATTTGAAACCATGGGTGATGAATTAAACCAACCCCGTAGCCTCAAGGACTACATGTACCCAACTAGGGAAAGCCAACCCTCATGCATTATTCTACCAGCTGATGCTGGTCAATTTGAACTAAAAGCTAGTACGATTCATATGCTGCCTGTGTTTAGATGGGTTGATGCTGAAAACCCTTACCACCATGTAAGAGAATTTGAGGAAATCTGTGGGACTCTGCGTTTCAATCAAATGCCGGAAGAGTCCCTCAAACTGAGACTATTTCCTTTCTCTTTGAAAGAAAAGGCCAAGTCTTGGTTGTATGCCCTACAACCGCAGTCCATTGCAACCTGGGATGCTCTTACGAAAGAATTATTCAAAAAGTTCTTCCCAAACCATAAGACTGCGACAATTCGTCAAAGTCTGAATAGTTTTGTGCAATTAGAGAGTGAAAGTTTAGCCAAATACCTGGAGAGATTCAATGAATTATTTCTCCAATGCCCTCACCATGGATTTGAAAAATGGAGACTTGTGCAGATTTTGTATGAAGGCCTAGATGACAGGACCCGAACCACAGTTGAGTCAATGTGCAATGGTGCATTTATTGACAAAAGTGCTGATGAGTCTTGGACCTTCTTAATCAAAGTCGCTGAAAAGACTCGGCAGTGGGAGTCCATTCGTGAACCTAAAAAGACTTCCCCTATAGCT
This sequence comes from Papaver armeniacum, assembly GCA_023531295.1. Taxonomy (NCBI): domain Eukaryota; kingdom Viridiplantae; phylum Streptophyta; class Magnoliopsida; order Ranunculales; family Papaveraceae; genus Papaver; species Papaver armeniacum. The sequence goes on from JAJJWW010019486.1 coordinate 48,949, forward strand.
AATGTCCATATAATCGAGTCTGATTTTGAAGAAAAAGCAAGTGTTGCATCCTTGGCTAGGAGAGTAGAAGCATTAGAGTTGTAGAAGAATTTGAAAACTACTGCCCCTACTCTCTGCGACCAAATTGAAATGGCAACTTGTGCCGCATGCTACAGTTCAAACCATCTAGTGGATAGTTTTCCAGACCTACAAGCATTTCATGAGTCTAGATTTGAGCAAGCTAATGCTTTGTATCATAAGCAAGAGAACAACCCTTATTCTCAGACCTACAACCCAGGGTGGAGGAATCACCCTAATTTTTCATGGTCTAAAGGGGTCGTACAAGGGGGTACAACGAGTAATAACCAAGGATATTCATATCCTAGAAACCCCCAAGTACAATCACACTCTCAGTACCCTGTAGAGAAAAAGCCTAGCTTTGAAGATAGTGTCGGTCTGTTGACCCAAAATATTTTACAACTTCAAAAGACCACAGACCAACGTTTCACAAGTCTAGAACTTAAAATGGGTCAAATCTGTGATGCTCTAAATGAGAGAGAAAAAGGGAAACTCCCTAGTCAACCTCAACAAATTCATAAAAGTGCATTTCAGGCAAGCACCTCAAATTGCAATGAGTCCTCTCATAATCAGGTAAATGTTGTCACTACTCTTCATAGTGGTAAGGTTGTTGATAACAACGTAGGTGTACCACAGTCAGTCGAGTCTAGATCAGACTCACCGGTGCACACAACTCCACAGAAAACAACCATTGTGGAAAAGAAATCTGAGCATGATAGTGACTCTAAGAATTCCACTGATGATAATATCCCTGCACCATCTAATGTGCATGTAGCTCCATTTCCTCAAAGGTTGAGGCAACAAAAAGGGAGTACACACTACAATGAGATGTAGGAAATGTTTAAACGTGTAAACATAAACATTCATTTCTTGAAGCAATCAAGCAGATACCTGCATATGCTAAATTCTTGAAAAATCTATGCACACAGAAGAGGAAGCTTTATGTGCATAAGCGTGCCTTTCTCACTGAGCAGGTGAGTTCAATTATTCAAAACAACACCCCACCTAAGTTCAAAGACCCAGGTAGTCCAACTATCACATGCACTATAGGTGACCATGCAATCGAAAAGGCTTTATTGGACTTAGGTGCTAGTGTCAACCTTTTGCCATACTCTGTGTATAAGCAGTTAGGTCTTGGGGAGCTGAAACCCACTCCCGTGACGCTACAATTAGCGGATAGATCTGTCAAAATCCCTTGTGGTATTGTCGAAGATGTATTAATCAAGGTTGATAAATTTTATTTTCCTGTGGACTTTATTGTTCTAGATACTCAACCTGTGCAAAACCCAGACTGCCACATTCCTGTCATCTTAGGACGTCCTTTTCTGGCGACATCCAATGTTATCATAAATTGTCGTAATGGAGTGTTGAACCTGTCATTTGGAAACATGACTGTGGAATTAAATGTTTTTAGGGTTATCCAACAACATATGGATTTTGACGATGATGAATTGTATGAGGTTAATATGATTGAGAGTCTGATCCAAGACTCATTGCCCGACATCTTATCTGTGGATCCTTTGCAAGCATGTTTAGATAATTTTGACTTAGATCTTTTTGATTCGGAGTACATTAGTGAGGTTCACTCTTTGCTTGAATCTGTACCACCCATGGATATTGTTAAATGGTAGACTGCAGTGGAACCATTTCCACTCTCTGATTCCGAATCAGCCCAATTCCTGTCGAACCACCTAAGCTTGATTTGAAACCATTGCCTGATACTTTGAAATATGATTTCTTAGGTTCTTCTAAGACTTTGTCTGTTATTATTGCATCATGTTTAGACACGAAGCAGGAAAGTCAACTTTTAGAAGTGCTTAAAGAACATAAAGAGGCCTTAGGTTGGACCAACTCAGACCTTAAAGGTATAAGTCCCACAATTTGTATGCATCACATTAATCTTAAAGAAAATACCAAACCATCTAGGGAAATGCAAATGAGACTTAACCCCAACATGAGAGATGTTGTTAAGGGTGAGATTTTGAAATTGCTTGATGCAGGTATCATATACGCAATTCCAGATAGCCAGTGGGTCAGTCCCATTCAAGTTGTACCCAAAAAGTATGGCATTACTGTAGTTCAAAATGAAATGAATGAGCTAGTCCCCACTCGTGTGACCACAAGGTGGCGAGTTTGTATTGACTATAGAAAATTGAACACAACAACAAAGAAAGACCATTTTCCCCTTCCCTTCATTGACCAAATGCTAGAAAGGTTGTCAAGACATAGTCATTATTGTTTCTTAGATGGCTATAGCACCCGAAGATCAACCAAAGACCACATTTACCTGTCCTTATGGAACATTTGCTTATCGTCGTATGCCTTTTGGGTTGTGTAATGCACCCGCTACTTTTCAACGTTGCATGATGAACATCTTTTCTGACATGGTAGATAAGTTTCTTGAAATGTTTATGATGATTTTTCTGTCTTTGGGTCTTCTTTTAATGAATGTTTGCATCATCTTACTCTTCTGATAATTCGATGTAAGGAAAAGAATTTGGTTTTGAATTGGGAAAAATGTCATTTCATGCTTAACTCAGGCATTGTTCTAGGGCATATCATTTCTCAAAAAGGCATAGAAGTAGATAAAGCTAAAGTTGATCTCATTCAACACTTGCCTCAACCTCGCTCTGTGAGGGAGATAAGGTCATTGTTGGGCCATCTTTGAAACCAACTTGAAGAAATTTTTTTTTCTGGAACAATGTGTCGATTCATCAAAGACTTTAGTAAAATTTCAAGAAGTCTTCTTGCAAAAGGCGTTGCATTTGTCTTTGATGATGCTTGTAAGGAAGCACGGGAGCAATTGAAAAAAGACCACACGATTGGACCTTACCATTTGAAATTATGTGTGATGCGTCGACTATCTTTGTAGGAGCTTTTTGGACAGCGAGTAGACAAACTCCCTTATGTGATCTACTATAGTAAAACACTTAATGATGCTCAACTGGAAAGAATTACTAGATGTTGTGTTTGCATTGGATAAGTTTAGATCATTGATAGGTTCTAAAGTCATCATATATTCGACCAAGAAATATCTTTTGTCTGAAAAAGATGCTTCTAATTCGATGGATACTCTTGTTACAAGAGTTTAACCTCGAAATTCGAGATAAGGGAAAATATTGGATCCATCTTTGAATGTTGCCTGTTGATGAATCTTTGCTTATTAGAGAATCATTCCTGACGAACAATTAATGCGAAATGCCTTGGTTTCTGATATTTCAACTATCTTATTCTTTGGAAGAATGCCCTTTCATTGGTCTAAACAAGACCGTTCTAAATTATTGGCTGAAGTGAAATATTTCTTTTGGGATGACCCATACTTTTTTAAATACTGCCCTGACCAAATCATTAGGAGATGTGTCCCCAATTCTGAACAAAGAGATGTCATCTCTTTCTATCATGACCATGCATGTGGAGGCCATTTTAGCGCCAAGAAAACTGCTGCAAAGATCTTGCAGAGTGGTTTCTATTGTCCATCGTTGTTCAAAGATAGTCATGCCTTTTGTGTTGCTTGTGAACGATGTCATAAATTAGGAAGTATCTCACGAAGAAACATGATGCCCTTACAACCTATTTTGATTATTGAATTGTTTGATGTATGGGGTATCGATTTCATGGGTCCCTTTCTTAACTCTGAAGGTAATTTATACATTCTTGTTGCTGTTGATTATGTCTCTAAGTGGGTAGAAGCCATTGCATCCAAAACAAATAATCATAAAGTAGTTCTTTCTTTTCTTAAAGAAAACATTTTCTCTCGTTTTGGAACACCTAGAGCAATAATCAGTGATGGTGGTACTCATTTTTGCAATAGACCTTTTGAATCACTTATGCGCAAGTATGGAATCAATCACAAGGTAGCAACACCATACCATCCACAAACCAGTAGCCAAGTAGAAGTTTCTAATAGGGAAATTAAGCAAATTCTTGAAAAGACTGTTAATCCTACTAGAAAAGATTGGTCTTTACGTTTAAATGATGCTTTGTGGGCCTATAGAACTGCATACAAAACTCCTATTGGCATGTCCCCTTATAGACTTGTGTATGGTAAAGCATGTCATCTACCTATAGAACTAGAACATCGAGCATATTGGGCTATTAAGAAATTGAACTTTGATCTTGATAAGGCTGGCACCCAAAGGAAACTTCAACTCAATGAGTTAGAAGAACTAAGAAATAATGCATATGATAATGCCAAAATGTACAAACATAAATGAAAGTGTTTCATGACAAGCGCATTTTGGGCAAGTCTTTCACTCCTGGTCAAAATATTTTATTGTACAACACTCGTTTGCATCTTTTTCCAGGAAAATTACGTTCTCGATGGTCAGGTCCAATAGTTTTCCCTCATGGAGTTGTTGAAATTGAAAATCCAGCAAACAAGAACATCTTCAAGGTCAATGGTCAAAGATTAAAACCATTCCTGGAGCCACTTCCATGAGATGACTTTCATTTACAAGCCACATTCTGCATACAACAACTCTTCATAAGGATATTCGGGTTGAAACAAATGTGGACTAAACGGTTCACTTGTGTACATACTTATGGATTAACCGTCCATTTTCTTTCCCTTTTCTTTTCTCTTTGTATGGAAATGTATGAAAGAATAGCCTCATCGGAGATTATATACATCTCCGTTTAAAGTAATAAGTTAGGTAGCAATATCAGATAAAATAAAAATAGTAAAAGGAGGTAAAATTTTATACCCACGTTTTTGGACACCTTATCTTTTGGGAGTCAAGTTCGGTGTTTAACTTTTGAATTCTCTCATCTTTATCCACGAGATGACGCAGCTTCATCTCTAATTCTTGAATCTTCTTGCTCAATTGCAAATTCTTCTTTTGATTCTTCTTTGAGATCGAGGAGTTCTTCCAACCTATAAAAGAAGATAGAAAAAATCATTAATATATATATTTAAAAATTTAAAATTAACAGGAAATACATTGCATACGTGCAAAAGATCCAAGTGCATTCAAGAAGTGGAGACACGATTCTAGAGGTTCCATTGAAAGAATTATTGCCCTCTAATAAAGTAGCATTACACGTTTGCGAGAGCAAAGAGAAGCTAGGGGCATCGGAGAAGATGCTGATAATGATCCATAGAAGAACTGGTCGATGGAATCTTCTTGGCGAGAGAAGGATTCTAATCATAGTTATCCTCATTCGGAGATTCGGAGCTTGGAGCTAAGGCGAAGAAGATTGGACCTTTCGCTTCTTAGTTAATGGGCGAAGATTTACCCTCCGCGACGTGATTTTACCCATACTTTTAAACTTGACTTCTTCAACTCCAAACTTTAAAGATAGAAACAGAGGCAACAATATTATACAAAAATAATAAAGGAATGTTGTTCAAACGGATTATCCTGAAACTTCTTCTCAATTTGTTGATCTGAAAAAAATTGGCACAAACTCAGCAAATATAAAAGAAAATAAAGCAAGATTTTGACATTTGAATTCCCAAGGATGATACCTTCGCAGGAAGAACGTCTTGGAAGATATAAGGACCATTTAAAATCAAGGGTACAAACCCACCATTTCTCATCTTTGGAGTGGCGAGGAGTAGTGTTATTGCCGGGTGCCAATTGAGCAATTTATCCTCGTGGACGCGTATCCTTTGAATAGTTTTCAAAAAAGTTCTCTACGGGTGTATTTCTCAGCATCTATTTCCAAGTTGCGAACTCGGGTTTCTAACAGTATCAGGGTATAAAGATCCTTTGCCGGCTACGGTTTCTTGAACTCAAGCATTTCGCCACATAATTGATAAAATGCAAGGTGGGACAAGATTTCATAAAATAAGGGCATCAAAAGGATTGTATAAAGGAATGGGAAGTCTGCGAGAAGCTGACCTAGCGAGACTATAATTTTTTGATCAAATTGATGATTTTGTGCGAGAAAGGATAGATGAAGGTTCTTGATGGGGAACTGAAACCGTTCATTGAAAGAAGCTTTGTTTTCATTATCTTAGAAAGGACGAAGAAAAGATTTCTGGCGGTGGAGCGCAAAATTGCGAAGGGAGAATCAAAGAAAAGTCACAGAGACAAACTAAAGGATGAAAAGGAGGGAAAGTATAGGAAAAAGAGCCCATTGCGAGAAGAGACTGAATGGTCAAGTACGTGTCAAGAAAAGACATTAATAATCAAAATCCGTTTCCCAGGATAAAGATAGAACATTTTTCTTCAAAGCTCTTCAAGTCAAGAATAGGGTCAAAGAGGGAGAGGAGCTAAAATAAACCAATTGACAGGCAAAACATAAAGAAGACGTGAGACTGGCCGAGAGTGAATGTTTGTGCATCTGAGACATTCCAGAAAATAAAAGGGGAGCTTAGCATTGTCATCCACTATGTATTACCCTATATAAAGGGCTAAATGAGTCCTAAGGGGGATCTTTTTGGAATTGTGGAGCAAGTCATTTAGGAGAGAGAAAGAGTGTTTTAACTTCTATGTAATTCTATTTTTCCTGTGTAAACACTTCTTTTATTGAAAATCCAGCGAACAAGAACATCTTGAAGGTCCATGGTTTCATTCCCGGAGCCACTTCCACCGAGATTTCGTATATTTCGGTTCTTTGTACATACTTATGGATTAGTCCATTTTCTTTCCCTTTTCTTTTCTCTTTGTATAGCTTCTTTTATGTGTGCTAACCAATCCTTTTGTCTTATTGCTAATGTTGTTTGCTTTCAAAAGCATTCATCCATTTCTGGTTTAGCACAATCCTTTTTGCATAAGGTAATCTCTTTCCTTTAAATCTACTCTGTACTGTTCTCCTGGTATGTTGTTATACTTCTGCTTATATGTTGAAACATTGAGGACAATGTTAGATTTAGGTTTAGGGGAGTGCTTTGCATATAGAGTTTTTAGTCTTTTGCATTAATTAAAAAAAAAAATCAAAATCTTTGTAAATACTTGCATAAAACCTCCAACTTTTAGAGATTTTGGAGTCACTAGCATGCTTCTAGCTATGTTTACACAGAGAGTCTGACCGAAATAACTGAACTTGGAAGTACTGGAGAACACAATCGGGTTTCTTGGTTGTTAGAGCGTTAAAGTTGGATTTAACCATGTCGGTGGGAAAATTAGGTGTTGCAAAGATATTCGGTAGTAGAGTTGTGATCACCCTTAGTGGAGACTGCCTATTTTACATCAAGCGAGGCACCGACCTTCATTTTTTTGTGACTATATAAAAAGTCCTTTTAGAGTGTGTGTCACCGTACGTAAATTCCGGGTAGGAATGGTGAGCTACCCAACTTCGCACCACTTTCAGCATAATTTTTGATCTCTTGAGTGCTAATTTTGTCAATCATGCGGATGGCGTCTAAAGATGAAAATTCCTTCTTGTAGTTTGATTTGCAGTTAGCACCATTCTCTCTCTCGACAACATCAACAGATCCATAGAAACACATCATCATCAACGAGCAGAGCAACGTCGGATTTTGTGGAGAAAGTTGAAATAGTCCGAGGTTTACATGCAACAATTCAAGGAAAAGTAAAATTCTTATTCAAAGTGGAGATACAGTGCAAAGAGAAGAATTCTATACACATTGGAAGAGGTATTTTACAAGAGCAAAGAAAAGAAAATAAGATAAGAATTAGTGAAAGTTCATAAAATCAAGACAATACATGTTGTGAAGAGTTTAGTAGTTTCATTATTATTTTGTTATTTTCAGTTAGTGTTTTATGTTTTATTCAAAAAAAAAAAGAAAAAGAAAAAGAAAAGAAAATATTTATTACAGTTTGTTTTTAGTTTTGTTTAATAAACAACACCATGTCAAAAGAAGAATTTAAGAGGAAATTCCAAACAACGAGGAAATTGAAGAAAAGAATTAGGAAATTGTCAAGGTTCTAAGAAATTCAGAAGTTCATCATCAACAGTTGAAGACCGAAGATTGAAGACGTTTCTATGGATGCTGTGAGAGTGGTATTGATTGCTGATCGGATGTGAAGGTAAATGAGTACTCCCATCCTTGCTAATGATTGATTTCCTTTCATAGAGATCATCAGAAAAAGATTCTTTTTGACCACAATTTTGTGGAGTCTCCAGAAATTATTTCGGAAGGTTCTTCTTCCCACCATTCAATGTGTGTAGGATTTCTCTCTTTATTCATATCTCCACACATGAGAGACTAAAAAAGCGGTCTTTTTGAGTGCAATTATCATAAAACCCTATTGGTGAGGCAGAAGTCGAGGCTTGTGATCACTCTTGAACCCAAATTATTTCATATGGTATGGTTATTTCTCGCTCAACTCTTAAGGATGAGAATGCGTTCTTTGGTATTTCTAACTTCATGTTACTAGCATGCAGAAACTCTATGTCCTCATAGATCCTTGGATGATTGGGACTCCACTACGTTCTGAAGTTGGAGAAGGTTTTGTGGGTACACCTCTAGTAAACCCTCACGAGACTACAACTCGTCCAACTAGGGACACCTAGGGGTTTAAAGGCTTAGTGCATACGCTAAATGCATTCGAGAGACCAGCGACAGTGGTATATTTAGGATTTCCTAATTTCTGTTTCACTTGAGGACAAGTAAAATTCAGGTTTTGGGGTATTTGATGAGTGCCAAATAGTGCATATTTCTACACCTTTTTATTGGCAATTAACTCATCTTTTGCGCTTTAAAATCATATATTATCCCAAATTCTGTATTTTCACTGTTTTCAAGAATAAATACTTGTACTAATTAATTTTGTGTTTTTAGGTACTAAATAAAGCTTGGAAGAATTAAGGAGCCAAAAGAAGCGGAGAATTGGTGACAACGGAAGAGAGACAACAAAGGCTCGCGCTAGAAGGCAATGAAGAATATTGTTTGCACCTCGTCCGCAAGTGAAGAATGTTGCTTTCACGACTCAAAACTAGAAGTGGGCTTGAGATATTAGCTAGACAAAGACATGGACCGAGAAGAAGACTTTCTAAAAAGATCTTATATCCAAACCCGTTTCTAATATGAGCCATCAGATTCGAATCAGCCTCTAAGCATCCAAGGCCTCTCCACGCGGTATATTAGCAATTGCTATATCTGCTCAGCACCATATCCGTCTATTTCCTTCTCCAACTCGAGCAGAATCAAACACTCCTCTTCATACTTTCATCTTCTCCATACCCTGAAAAACCATCAGTTCATCAAACTCTCCATCAATCCATTCCATCCCCGACAAATCTCTGTTCTAGAGCCATCAATCAACCGCCTAGTCTCTTTCTATCTCTATCATAGCTACTTCCCCAAAATAGTAACCCTAGAATCTATGATTGAGAGAGACAGAGCTAGGGTTATCTTTAACGGAAAAAGCAAATATCAAATCAAGGAGTTGCAGGTCTGAATTACAGAAGGGGTTTGTCGGAAAACACGAATTAAGTGAGTGGTTGTTCTCTAATTTTATCAATTCTAGTATTTGAGAAGAAATTGGTGTATAAATAGGGTTCTCTGTAATTTGTGAAATCATCCAATTCTAGATGGATCAACTAGTTTTCATAATATATTTGTGTTTTAATCATTTTCATCATGTTCTAATTCACTCTGCTAGGGTTTAGATGAAGCCCTAGCCTGCTTGTAACAACCATACTTTCCACATAACCCCGGCTGATGGTTAAATAGAAAGTATGCCGTTAATTTTCTGCAACAAGGTACATAACCACAGAAAACTAGGAACACAGTTCCGTTACAATTGTATATGCAGAAGGGAATTTTATTTCTTAACAAAAATAAAGCAGATGTCTAAAGAATAGAAACGGTATACTAGACTTCAATAATATAATCCACCTTTAAATATGAAACTAACAAAAGGGAAAAAAAATAATGAAGTCTACCCAGAGTAAGTATCCCCACTTCCTCACAACTACATAACGGAAAATAAAAGAAGAAGTGTAGATATCCACCCTCAGTTAGATATCTTCTGAATATCCACCGATATTGGAATCAATCAAACTCCTTCAAGAATCCCTAATAACACCTGAAAAATATAATCAATGGGAGTTAAACTCCAAGCAAGTTCACTCGATCACCGAGTCACGGAAACAAATATAAAAAGGTTATACAATAATCTCAAGGAAGAAAAAATAAAATTAGAAACTATTTGTCATAAAGTAGGACAACTACCACACTAAAATTTAAAGTCCTTCCTAATTCAAATAGTCGCTAGCAATACACACCAAATATCCTTCTATATCAAACCTCTACCATAGTGTTATACATGTATATATATATATATATAGGTATCACCCGCCACGGGGACATATCCGCAATAACACTATCTTTCGTGTTTGATAAATCCGTAACTTATACATGTGGATTAAAAAAAACAAATCTTTGAAAAGTATCAACATATATATATATATATATATATGATTATGTATGTATATATATACTAGGTATCGTAGTTAATTTAGAAACCATTATGTAAATAGGCCTTTACGAAAAAATATAACTGAGGTAAATCAGCTCAACCTCTCGTTATAGTTTTGGGTGTAAATACTTTATGTACCAACACATTAAAAAAGAGTACAACTTACTTTATGTATCCCAAATATTATTTAAAAAAAAAACTGCTATTTAGTCAATTATATATATAATATATAACTTATATCCTTCCAATATACCTATATTTCTATTACATCTGTAAACTCTTTAATAACATCAATATTAATAAAATCAGTTATAGTTTTTGTATTTAGTACCAACACATTAAAAAAGAGTACAACTTACGGTTCCATTAAAAACACATCTTGAAAATAATAATCAATCACTTGATTTACTTTCATCTTGAATAATTATCCCCGATTAGTTTTAAGATTTATCATCGTTACTGAAGACCCAAATAGAGAAATCAAAAGAGCATATGGATCCATGTTGGCAATTTTATGTTAGTTTAGTTTAGTTTAGTACGTAATGGTGGTAACGATGAGAGAGCTACAAATGAGGTGACCTTTTTAGCAAAACATACGTGATTTAACATGTGATTGTAGGCATAATCTGGTCAAGCTAAGGCAAGACTACACAAAGGATATGTAGAAAAATGCACGGACTATACCAACGTAAAACTAATGCAACGATACGTCTAAGCTCCCAGTTTAGCTAAAAGCGTATCGGCCTACTCAATTTGGAACTTAATCTGTATTCCAATTTATAACCAACTGTCATTGGTTAAAAAGAGGACAAAGTTACTTAGGCTTTCATTGATCTTCATATGTTATTGCTAATTTACTGAAGATACTACTCTTTGTGAATTTATGATGTTCCTTAATCATGAAAACGCATTTATAAGACCATTAGTTGTGTATTTAATGAAATACTTGCCGATAGAAGAAAATAAAGTAATATTGTCTCATTAAACACCTAAAATACATCTAAAATAAAGGAATAAAAATTATTTCATGAGATACATGCCGATAGGAAAAGAATAATGTAATATTGTTTGAAGAAATAAAAAAATACATGCTTCAAGAAAAAAATGATTGATATAATATTTCAAACCAAAAGAATTAGGTCAGGTTTTTAAAGTCAGAAAACAGATTACTAAATACTTAAAAGTGTGTATCATAGCACTTCGTTTTGAACTAAGTTTGAACTATAAATCATATTCCTTCAACGAACAAACATATGTTAAAAAGCTTGATATTAAGAAAACAATATGACCACACTGCGAGTAACTAACCAACAAAAAAACTCATTGAGTAATATGATTCTATATAAAAATCCGGAGAAACAAAATTGCAGGAAAAAATATTTAACTAAATAAATGCCTTGAATATATACATATTCATACATTTTTTAAGCATTTTTTCCCTGTCTGTTTTATCATCACTTGCAAAGTACATATTAATATCTATTGTAGCCTACATTGGTACATATATCACGTCCAACCAAAATACGAAAGCAATATTTGTTTATTAAAAACCGACATGAAAACAACTATAAAGTTTAAAGTAAAACGTTTCTTGCATATTTTCATTCATATTTACGTTGCATTTTTGTTGTAGATGTTCTTTGAATGTTAACATCCTACGTTCTTTTCTTGCTTTTACTTTTCCTTCATCTTTGTAATAATATTTCACAAATTCTTCTACTTGTTCTTCAGAGTCATGGTTTGGGAAAAGTATCCAATTATCAAGCTCTCTATATATATGTTATGTTACTTGTTTTTCTAAAAATGAAATCGCTTCTCTGTCTATTTATTTTAGTATTTTCTTCTTCAGAACATTATCTGGAAAATAAATATTGTCGATTATTTTAACGCCGCAAAGATGTATTTGTAGTTCTTCTGCATCCGACCCCTTATTAGACTCTGAATCTTCTCCGGAAGTAATCCTTAGTAAATAAGCTTTAAGCATTATACCTTCACGTGATAATAGATGAGTTGTAGAATATTTTTTTGCATCGTTGATATTGTCAGTGTCATCCAGTTCTAAAAATTGCTAAATGTGACACCATAAATCCTATATATTCTAGATTTGTAGCTCAGAACGCCTTGGAAGCTCTCTTTCTTATTCATCACACCTAAAGCTTCAATACCCATCTACAACATCTCTCTTAAAGTAGTTCATTAACAATGTATTGGGCCCTCAAAATAGTTCATGAACAATATACAACAACTAACCTCGTCAAGAGCATAAATTTAAGTTCCTGCAAAGCACCTTATAGATCTGAAAACCATTGTCAAGAGCATAAATCTAAGTTCCTGCATAGCACCTTATAGATCTGAAAACCATTGCCCCAAGTGGCAAGGAAAGCTCTACTATGAGCTTCTTTGATGTACACACTAATCCAACACAAAATCTAGAGAAACTAAAAAAAAAATGTCCATTTTCCTAATCTCACTCTTCCACATCGTCAACTCTAGCCTCATTTATTTACCCCCTTCACATGATAAGTCATATTCATTATTCACTCTTGTTCTCAATCCTATGTATGCTTAACATTAAAACGTTTTTGGTTAATAATTACCTCTGACAAAGATGCTTCAAAGTAAACCCATGATGCTTGTTGTACTTTATATTAGTTTTCCATCTAAACCCTTATTATCCACAATGAACCCCAAATCAATACGGTAGGATTGAGCACCAGTTATCCTTGAGCTATATGCATTTATAAAAAAAATAACAAAAAAGTATAAAATCAGAACCAACCTTAATATCTACCATGTTTTTTGAAATGCATGAGGGATCAGGATAAGATTTTAGTTTGGTGTTCTTTTTTCCATTCGGACCATTCCATTTGTGTAATTAAGTGATCATGTATGCAAATTTGGACATTTTATAAGATGTACAAATTATGGAACCTAAGTTTTAAATGCTGACGTGGAAATATACTTAGGTTTGAGATATTTATCTTAACTTTCAACTGTCTCAAAATCCATGACATTTTTAACATAGTACATAACCTTCTTACCACTTGAGAACAATACATTAAAAAATATTGGTATACCGTTTACGTAGCGATTTCGCTGTTAAGATTCAGGAAGGGCTAAAATTATTAATTCTACCTTCATGCAACATGAAATAGTTATTTGACAATTGTGAGTTGGGATTACTCAATGGTTATTTGACAATTGTGTGCTGGGATTATTTTATTAATTCATTATTACAAAATAGAAGCAAAGATTCTATGTTTGCTAATTCTAAGATTTTGGCGTTCTTTTTCTTTGGTCCAAGATGATATATGACATGCCCTTTGAATTTAAGCATGTGTATATTGCAGATTTAATATTGCATGTAAGGTTTTAGCCTACTCAACAAACTGTGCCAACCGTGGGAGTCGAACCCACAACTACATGGTTGAGAATCATGCGCTCTGCCATTTGAGCTAAGATAGCAAATATCATTTCTTACACTAAGTGGGATTTGATGACACTTGAGCGCAAATAATTCACAGGCATAAAGGGATATCGAGTAGAGGATTTACCTCCAGCTTACTTATTAAAACATAAGCAGATACCTTAGGAAACAAAGTCCTAAACATCCAGCTTCCACCTTTTACAAAGTAGATTGTGGAACTCCTGAAAGGTGATTCAAATACCTTGAAAGAGCTTGTAGCCAAGAAAATGTTAACAATCCGGACCCTGTCTTATCCAAATAAGGTTCAACATCTTAGAGAAAGCTGTGTAACTCACCAACTTACAACTAAGAGTCACTAATAAGTGGACACTTAAATATCTTGGGTCTAAGATATTTCCACGTGCTGGAGATTGGCCCCTGATCAGATGTTTTGGAGCTCACCAAGAAACACTAACTTTAAAAGTAATTTGAGAAAGAGTGTGCAGGAACTTCCGGAAGAAAAGATAATGAAAAGGGAACAACACTCGTAGAAGATGAGCAGGTGCATTGCCTCATTGTCTTCATGAAACAATAATTGTTTTAGATTTCTGCAATTGTAGTCCAAACCCAGCATACAAAGTAAACAGGCAATATTTTCGGCTATGTCAATGGGTTTAACAGTGTTAGCGGATGCATATAAAATCCTGTCACAAATCAAAGAAGCAAATATACATAAAAGTCATTCCACGCCATGCATGCCTATCTTAAAAAAAGAACCATTTTGGAATAATCTAGAACTTATGGGCATATGAAAGGAAGCTGAACAGGGTCCTCAGTCTATTCCCTTCACATTCTTTGTTGATGTACTAAATAGCCAATCAAAGAGCATACAATTTCTATTAAACTGAAACTAATTCCAAAGTTACAATCTCATCACGAACCTAATCAACTTTATGTGTTAATGAGGTATACATTAATTAGCTGCAAACAATTCCAAAACCACCATTACCAAGCACCGAAACTACCACGTATCAACTTTCTAAGAAGATACCGTGCTTCTAAAACCATACCTTTCTGAAAATAATATTAGAGTAGTAACAACTCTCTGTAATTCACATCATTAGTATCCGAAATTAAAATGAAAAGAGGATAAGTAACTAAGCAAACTAAAGGTGTAAAAGTTGTCCATGTTGGTGATCAAGTCTTCAACGTTCCTATTCTCAACTAACTTCGTGCAGACGCTGGGCTAGTATGACTAATAAGCATTGCACATTGGCTGCCGTTACCAAGGTAGCAATTTTCTCTGCATGTTACCGGACCTGCGATAATATAAAAATATCCGATTAAAAAAGGACACATAATTTGTACCTTCTCCTCATCTGTCGGTGCAACAACAGCTACAGCAGCAGCACCGCCTGATAAGAGTACAGACAACAACATGGCATCACCACCAGAGCCCATGTTGGTGATCAAGTCTTCAACGTTCCCCTTCTCAACCAACTTCGCGAAGACGCTGGGCTAGTGTGACTAATAAGCATTGCACATTGACTTCCGTTACCAAGATAACAATCTTCTCTGCCTTTTACCGGACCTGCGATAAGATAAAAATATCCAATTATATTCAATACAGTTATTTAAGATGAACGGGTGGATTTGCAGGAGTAAGTTGCTCACAGATCAACAACATTAAGGTGCAATTTTTGTTCAAAAATCCCAATAGGAGACTTGTATGGATACACATCTAGCAACTCTACCCAAAATTTCCACACACCCTTGAGAAAGACCTGCAATGACCAAAGTCAGAAAATGAAAATTTCTTTGAAGGTGTTTGATCTTTGAATATGATCATTGCAAAAACCTAGAAAGTTGCATTTATTTTAACAGAAGAAGCATCACATAAGAGAACAGAAAGCTTACTTTCTTTTGGACTATGGAACTCCATATTGAATCGATCTCCACAACATAGTCACTCATCAACACAGGTTATATTAAACATTGTGATTCTATATGTTTACCTTCTTCCTCTATTCCTCTCGATCTTATTTCTTATTCAATAACAACAATATAAATATATTATAAAACCCCACATCACACACAAAGAGGAATCGCAAAAAGAAAAAGAGAAGAAAAAATATTGGATTTCTGCGGGAGGGAATAAAGGGGATCGCAGTGGAAGAAAGAGAAAGAAACTTTTATATGACACCAATAAAATACTATTTTACCGAGGTTAAAAGTGGTAGTGGTAAAATATTCAATGAAACGATAGGTACTCATTAGCTTTCGGAGATCGAGATGGGAACTCAAGTAAGAATGAAACTCTCGAAAGAGAGAAAGACCCATCTCTCGAGATTGGATCACAAAAATTACCATTTCATATTGTGTAGAAATTGTAAGAATGATAAATGGCCAGTTATTGAACCAACTTCCACAAAGAATAGAAAGGGGGTCCTTGGCCTAAGGACTCGGGGCTTTGTTTCGTTGAATGGTAATATAAAAGACATGGTATAACGTGGAGCATGCTTCACGAAGACAACCTTCTAATGTGCGATTCAAGACGTATTCCTCTTGCTTAGATCTTTAAATATAGTCACAACAAATACTGCATAGATAGTGGTCTATGACAAGGGCCGACGAAAGCTCTTCTTTTTTTATTAATCAAAAAAAAACAACATTTTTACCAAATCGAAAGTAAGAATGAAATATCCACAAAGTATATAGGTAATATACATGGTATAAACGGGAGTGCTTATAGAACACGCAAAGACAAAATATAGTCACAACAAATACTTGTTAGCGAAAGCTCTTCTTATTAACGAAACAACATTTTTACAAATCGATATGAAATATATATATATTTAAGATCGCCTTTGTCGAATATTCGAACACGCTAGAGAAGAGGCGTACAATGCATTTATATACCCAAGGAGCTATAGGGGGAAAGGAAAATTTATTCACTGTAAAAGTGATTACTGATTAACAACCAAAGTTTGTTTTTCGTTTCAATTCCTGATTTTTCAATCCAATCTAGGGAGGAGCTAGTGTTTGAGCCCAAACTCAGATAAGTAGTGTTAAGTGTTTCCTAAGTAGAGTTAAAAAAGAAAAACACTGCACCTGTTGTAGTCGCACTATATAAGTCATGACATCATCGTCTTATTAAAACCATTAATACAACCAAATATTGATCCCTACCAAACATTTAATTTGAACACGTCGAACAAAGAAAACATTCTAGGTTTCAGAAAAACTGATAATGTAAAAATACCCAACATTGAAATTAGTGAGTAACACCACTCGGCTACAAAAAAAATGTTAAAATAAAGAAAAGAAAAAAAGTAAGGTTTTACCTTAGAAATCACCACAACTCCGGCTTGGTCAAATAATCCATCCAATATCTCACAATCTATTAGGTAAAGAACAACCACTAACATGAATTAGTAATCGTTATGTAATACTTTTAAAGATTATTTTTTTAAATATGAGAAGGAAAACTCAAATATCAGTTAGTTATGTTCCGTTTAATGTTTGCTACATTTATGTAGACCATATTGAGTATTTGCTATACTATAGAACTTAGGCATATGCACTCATCGGTAACAATATATAGGAGTCGTTTGATCCATACTTCATGAAAAAAGCATGTTTTCTCTTTCCACAATAATTGAACTTTCAAAGACTACCAACTCAGAATACCTCTGAAATTAAACCTATAAATTTTCCGATAACTAATGAAGCCACTTTTTGTCCAAACTGCATGTAAAACTTGTGCGATTGACAACCTTAATACCTTGCTACAATCCACATAACAAAACAAACCCAAATTAGATCAAAACAGTACCCTAGAATAACATCCAAACAAATCAAGTCTTTACTCTATGGTCAAAATTTATCAGAGGGAATTATATTGAAACAGCAACAATAACAAAATCTACCTACAATGATCATCTAGCAAACTCATCAATTTTCCATGTGAACATACGCACTTCTGGTCTTTGTGCATTGTCCTATTAAGCATGTGAAGAACATAACATTAATGTTGTATTTGAGTGCCTGCGCTAAACTTTTTAGTACTTTCAGTATATGAATATGAGAACAAAATTACATGGTTTGATGGTTCAATGCTATTAAATTTCTTTTCTCTATCTGTTTATAAACCTCACAGGTTGGAGTTATGGATATGTTAAAACAAATTAAACTTTCAATGCTTATTACATAATGGTTCTTTTGTACAAATCAAATCCATAACCTTTTTCATTTGAGAGTCATCTAGCTTAGTATCTACGATGATATATGAATGTGGATACATAGAAAATAGACACCTAGCTGGCTTAAGTTTGTAGACTACTTACATGACATATCACAATCAGAATGCACATTTGGAGGCACCAGGATACTGCTCGATATTTTTGAAAATTGTTGTTTTTGCAAGTTTCCAAATACTTGTATTGGCAGATGGCGCTATCGACAACAGTGAACCATGGTACTTCACAAAATTTCTATACGATACCGAACTCGTCTTCTCATTCAAGTATATTAAAGTTCTCTCAAATGTAATCTGCACTTTATGAACCAAAATTTTATGTTAGTAAAACACCAGTGAAGGATAGATACTTGTGAACCAACATTCCTTAAGACTGTTAACATAAATTAAAACATTTGATAACTGGAGCTCTACGAAAAAGTTGTTTGAATTTTTGTTTGGATAAAAATGATAAAGATGAGGAAATTATGGTTT
Source organism: Papaver armeniacum (assembly GCA_023531295.1). Taxonomy (NCBI): domain Eukaryota; kingdom Viridiplantae; phylum Streptophyta; class Magnoliopsida; order Ranunculales; family Papaveraceae; genus Papaver; species Papaver armeniacum. The sequence continues at coordinate 67,478 of JAJJWW010019486.1, forward strand.
ACCGTAGTTGATCTCTGTACGCCATTTCTAATTCACTTGGTATACAACAACTCCAATCTCCATTCCACTTACAATTTACATGCATAACATATACACATATTAGAGTAATTTTGAATACACCGATAGACTATGATCCACTTGAATACCATTGGTGTTAATTTACATGCCACAAAGATAGTTTTTTGGCAAAGCTAAATTAAGTCATTTTTATTTGAGTATAGATGATAAAATTTGTAACAAATTCAATTGTTAGTGTCCGTGTCTTCAGTGGACCTTCCTGGTTGACATTTCGACGCTTTACAGTCTTTCAAAGTTAGTATTAAAATACTTTTTATTGTGAATCAAAAAATATCCAAATACTTCCGCCAAATTTAACTATTTAAGTGTGTGATTTAAACATTTTACCTTTTGTTAAATAAGTGAAATGTACTGTCTGACTGGTATTAAGCTGGTAGCGCAAGTGCAAACACTTATGTGAGTTCCTAATTGTTCTATCCGCAACTCCAACTACAATATGGTTGGTCTATATCCACAGCCCATGCTTAAAGGAATTAATAACCATATGCAGACAATCTAAAAGGAAGTATATAGTCTCGGAGTAACAAAAGAAAACTAAGCACTACGACGGTATAAAAGACCTATATTAGTTTGTTTTGCAGGTGCCCATTGTATCTCCTAGAAATGGCTTCTAAGATGGTAGTGATAAGCAGCCTACTGGAGCAAAAGAGGCTACACATACATGGCCATTTAATTTTGCACATGATATGTCAGAAAAACCATTGTTTAAAGCTCCCTACAGATGAAATATGCAATTTTGGTATCAGACATTAACATGCAAACAATGAACCATGAGTTTGATAATCGGATCTCTGAATAGTTAAAACAAAAGAAAAATGACAACAACAATAAATTCATTGAGGTCATCTAGTGGCTAGTGCATCTTGATTTACTTTTGCAGGCCATATCTAATGTTCTCTAAACTACCCAACAGAATTCACATATCAATATCACAACAATAAGTTCTTTTTTTTCTTAAGTTGAATTTTCTTTGGAGGGCATTGTTCAGTTTCAAACATAATCAATTCCAAATTATTCTAAAATGTCAAATAGGACACTTAATGTAGGATGCCTTACTTATTATTAATCAAAATATTACCTTTGCTGATGCGGTTACTGGTATGCTTGTATCCCGATCCTTGATGATGCTTGCACTGTGTCACTGCCGCGACAACCTTGGCATCAGCTCTAAATAGTTCGCATTCCTTGTAAATTGATGAATTAATAGTTCTTAGCAAGATAACACAACAACCATTAAAATACTTCATATGAAACCCTAGGTTTCAATTTTTGAAATCTGTTCTTACCTGTGTTACAAGGACACAGACACGGTGTCGGTGTGTCGTGTCCAATACGTTATCTTGACACGATAACTTAAAAAACTAGAAAACGGGGACACGGATAGCGAGCATAGAAAAATACTTACATATATGTATATGACTAATAAAAAAGGCATTAGAAATACAGACTCCATTGATATTTCTACGTATCTCCATCATTTCATAGATATAGCTCTAGTTGTGGGAGAATATCTCCATTTTTGCTAAAAAAAATCTAATGGAGATCAGTGGTTAGTTTCGGAAGTGTCTCTATTTCTATTACTAAAGACGAAACTCCTTATTGAAGCTAAGAAAATATGTTTTTACTAAAGATAAAGGTCCTTATACAAGTTAGAATGAAGAAAACATTTTCTTTCCTAATATAAATATGTAAAAAATCTATATCTGAAATTTTATTAAATATTTTATTCTTGCCTTGATAATTGAGTTGTATCCTGTGTGTCGGACACGAGTGTCCGTTCGTCGAGTGTCTACATGGCGTATTTTTATTTATGGAGTGTCCTTGTAACACAAGTTCTTACCTATAAAATCCGTTCAACTGAAATTAACAAAAAGAAGATGAGGATGTTGAAGAGACTTGCTCAAGTATGTGAAGATGGTATTGTGGTTCCCCGAATCTCTGTTCTCCTGGAGATGGAGAAGTAGATGAAGGTGTACATTCTGGTGGTGGTGGACCAGATGGTGTATGAGAAGATATTCCAAAGCAGAATTAAACATGCGGGAAAAAAAAACAACCTGACAGATGAAATTTTTCTGTTTTCGTAGAGGAGAAGATCGAAAGAAGATTCACAAATTAAGATTATTTTTTTTTATGTGCGACAATTTTAGGGATCCACATTCACCCTATTTTTGTTGACCAAGAACCCACCCGTAACGTAGCCTATCATTCTCAGCCGTCCAAGTCAAAGCTCGATCCGGATGATTCCGGCCGCGGGATCATGGTCCCCGTCAAATCCTGACCATCTAATGACTCTCAAATCTAAGAGTCAAACACCACCTTTTTTTATTACAGTGACTAGGTATTATCGGGGCCTTACGGCCCCGGATCAACCTCTCCTTTCGCTCCTTAGTGTACATACTTTTAGTCAATTATAGGGTACATCATTAGATTGGTTAAAAGAGGACGCAATTACTTAGACCCTCGATTATCTTCACATGTTTAATGATGCGATGTGATATATTTCATGAAATATGTTGATATGGAAAAATAAAGTAATACTGTTTCACTAAAAACCCAAATTACATATACACTAAAGGAATAAAAAGAAGATAATATATCATCCAAAGATTGTTATAATGCTTCAAGAAAAAAATGATTAGTTTTTCAAACAGAAGGAATTAGGTTACTTTTTTACAGGAGAATAGCAGATAATTGCATAATTAAAAGTGTATTAATATTAACAGAAAAAATGATAACACTTCGTTTTGAACTAATGTCAAAAAATAAATCATATTCTTTCAACAAACAAATATGTGTTAATTAAATGGATTAGTATTAACAAAACAATTTGACAACAAATAACCAACAAAAAAACTCACTTAGTAATATGATTCTACATAGAAATTTGCAGAAACCCTTATAAAAAATTAAATCAATAATCTTAAAAAAAAAAAAAAAATTAAAAGTCCTAGATAAGCTCAGGATTGTACATATTCATACCTAGTTCTATATTGGTACATATTATGTTCAACCAAAATAAGAAAACAATAAAAAAACGACACGAAGATAACCATAAAGTTTAACATAAAACATAGCATAACATTACCTTTTAATCATATTTGACTTCTGCTAGTTAATTAACCCGAAACCAAATCTACATGTATTTGAATTACGTCTGACTTCCCATATTGTTTCTTCAGTTTTATACACATATAAGACCTTCTTTGCATTTTTTTTTCTCGATCCCTAATTCCATTCATGTTTGCGCTGTATTTTTGTTTTAGTTCTTTGAACGTTAACATCCTATGTTCTTGAAGTTTTTTTTTTTTTTTTACTTTTTGTTCATCTTTGTAATAATATTTCCCAAATTCTTCTGTTTGCTATGTTCTGTTACTTGTTTTCCTAATAATGTAATCACTTCTCCGTTTATTTAATTTAATATTTTCTTTTTCAAAATAATATTTGGAAAACAGAAATTGTCCATTTTTTTAATGTTGGAAAGATATCTTTGTATTCTTTTGTAGATGACCCCTCATTTTGGGTTATGTACGTGTGTTATAGTGAACGTTGATTTTCATTTTTAAGTACTAATCCTGTAACTTGATTTTAACCATTGAAATTTAACAAATCTCACAAAGTCACATGGTAAAAAGTTATTCACCAAAACCCATACATTATTTTTCTTGGGGTAAAAAAATTATAGATTAATCTAGTTGTGTTGGTTGTGAATTATCTCCTCGCCTTTAGTCTGTAATTCTTGAGCCCTGCAAGTGTCAGAACTTTAAAAAAAAAAAAAAATTTACAGATATGTGATAGATACTGGTACTGCAACTATCTATTCCATTGTTAATTCTCCACATGTTCATGTCTGAGTTTAGTTAATGCAACAACTCATCCTCTATTGCATTAATAATTATTCAAGCATGTTGAGAAACTATATCTAGTTATTGTGAACTTTGCTTTTCCATCTCATTAAGTCTGGTTTGTAGTTTGAAGTACTGAACCTATAACTTGATAAACAGTTACTCAAAGATGAATACCTTGCTACATTACAAATTCACTAACACTTGTCACTTGGAGATATTAACTTGACTACCCTACCTTATATTAAATGTCAAGTGATGGTTGTAGCGAGAAGTTGGATCTCAACTGAACTGCGACAACTTGTGGTCTAATTTGTTGGGATCACACCTGAACCTATGTAACATAGTTGTTAAGCAAAAAACTCTACCACAATATAATATTGATTTTGACACAATAATTGTTAAACATGTCATCGAACTCTGGACACTATGGTAAACAGTAGAATATTGTCTTAAGCTAAATTGCCAAGGAACTGATTAGACCAACAATATTTAATAAGCACCATCCAAAAACGAAAAAGGTTAATTGCTTGATTTCCCATAAGCAACTTTATTATACATACCACACTTCAGGTTTCTGTGGAAGAGCATCAATAATCCTTAAAAAGGATAAACATAGGTTTAGTCCAATGAGTAAACCATAAAACTTCCTAGAACAATAACCAACAACATTAACTTTGAAAAAAATAAAACTATGTAAATCGAACCTTAACGTAGAAGCCTGATCTTGAAAAGACTAATCAAATCTTTTAATAATCATATTTTTAGAATAAATAACTATAGACCAATCATTATTTCTTGATTAGTTTTCAAAAAGTCATTGGCCGCCACTGTTCATCATTGAAGTGTCCTTTATTTTCCCGTCTGCAGAGTCTTTATGGCCAGTGTAGTTAGATGCTTTGCTTCCTTGTTGTTACTTAATGCACGTTTCCTAACCTTGTTAAATGTCTCCTTGGACCGTAAAATTTTCAGATGGGATGTCTATATGATACTCCTAGATCACCAATTTGAAAACAAAGGTGTGGTCCTTAATTCGGTTGAACAACATGTTTGCCTTATCTCCCTTATTGATCTATATTTTGAAATAAATAACATGGTGAGCATAAGTACACAATACATCTATCTATAATCAAGTTAATTGTCGATACTAATATGTCGTTACCTCATTGCATCTTTCCAGGTAATCTACATGTTCTTTGGCAGTGTATTTTCAACTTCTATGTCAACTTTCCCATCACTGTGAATATTCTGTCATCCTTAATTCAATTTTTACATGTGTATAAGGCGTTAGTAAGTCTCAAAGTATTGTCCATTCACTAATTCAAAAATATCGTTTGCTCTCACCATGGTATATCATCTTGAAATTTGTTTTTGCACTTACTCAACTTTTTTATTGCGCAGGTTGCATGCTAGTACCATTCTTTGTTCTCAACCAATCCACTAATGTCTCCTCGCAATTGAATATTTTACCCTGTCATTTACTCGAAGCAGCACACATTTAGTTATGTTTTATTCTAGCAGTTAAAAAAATTCAACCAAATACGCGCTTATTATATTTTCATTGTATTGTATCATGTCAGTTTCTTTATGTATAGTCTTTTAATTTCGTTGGAATTTTCTGGTTGTGGCAAGCCAATCATAATGATTTCATTATGTTCTGATTTAAGCTTGCATAAATTAATTTTGTAGTTTTAGTATGTAATAAAAGTCATATAGTCATAATTTTATTCCGCACATTTATTTTTTCTTGAATTTATTGACTTCTGGTATATTCCGATTAATCAACACTCTATAGGCAGTGGTAGTATCTAATGCAAGTGCATTTCTTGCTAGGTATAGTTGTCTATTAGGTGAATGAATGCTAATGTCAGCACTTGTCGTGGTTAATTACTAACGGGCCACTAACCTGGGAACTCGCTTACAAACGTTCCGAAGAATAATAACAATTATCGGAGTATTCGTGTGTTCCTCTACAACACCCTCTTCTACTTATTTGCACCATTCAACTCACAGAGTGACCTTCATAGAGACCCCCTCCGTTTTAACAACAAAATCATAACATTAATCAATCGATTAAGTATCTCCGTTCATAATTTAGAAATAATTAATATACCTTTTAAATCAAAGCTACTTCCTTAATTTGTGTCTTCGATGCCTATCTCTCTCTTCTGAACTTCACCAGACCTTTTTTGAGCATCGAATGCAATCATAATAATACCTGAAACAAAAATCAATCTCCCAATGATATATGCAAGTAACAATGTTCTCAATTATATGTATCTTATATATGTCACATGGAAAAATACAAAGGTAGCTCGGTTCTCACTTAGATAATGTGGTGTCCTTTTGAAATTCATGGAATTAAATTTGTGTTCGAGAAAGTCTGATTCATCAATGTATATATAATACCCCGATATCCGGCAGTGGTTGGCCGAATGGAATATAAGTAATGGTTTGTCCTTTCCTAATACCGAGGCCTTTCAGCACAATTGGCTACAGAATTGGCAGAAAACTCTACAGTTAAGCGTGCTCGCGCGGGAGCAATCCAGGGATGGGTGACCTCCCGAGAAGTTTCTTCTGGATTACCACAACGATGCCCGTAGGTCCCGAGAAGTTTCTTCTGGATTACCACAACGATGCCCGTTGAAACCCCACACTTCCGGATAACCGCAGTGGCTAAGTGGGGACAATATCGGTGGAAGGACGGGTTACAGTATAGTTGCTTCAAATTTCTGCTGGATTACCGCAGCGATGCCCGTTGAAACTCCACACTGCCGAATAACCGCATTGGCTAAGCGGTGGAAGGACGGGTCATTACAATATAGTTTCTTCATTTTGCTGAACTTGTTAAACCACTGAACGTGTTCATAGTCAACAATTCGGAAACTTTCCTTTGAGGCATAGAGATTAAACCTTTCGATGGAATATAAATTCCCTTCCACCAATTGGGTTTCGAATATTTATATCAGCTGCTTTTTACCTTTGCAATAAACATAATCATTAAACACAATTCATTAAACACCCTACAAAATTCAAGAGATATGCATCCCAGGAGGGGATTTTCTTACCTTTTCATCCATTAAGTGCAGTTCCAGCTATACATTTCCTTTGTCTTTCAATCCCCAATTTCTTAATATTTAAAGTCCTTGCCCTGTCCACTTTCTAACAACTTGGTAAGGATCTAGGTAATCAAACAAAGTTTATATAAGTCATGTTTCCTACTATTTTATCTGCTTAAATTATCCTAGGTAGAAACATAATCTATAAATCTTTAGACCATTGGTTAAAATATTATATTTATATGCATAAGAATGCTTTTGCAAAAGATGATCCCAAACGTTTGTTGTTGGTCCGAGTATTTGCCCCTTCCATGTTTACTTGTATCAGCGTTTTTTTTTTTTAATATAAGCATAAACTTTATATTAAGTCTTATTAAAATCATGTTAGCTGACGATTTTATCAGACATACAAAGAATTAAAGAGAAGCGTACCTGGGGAAGCATGTTTTCGGTTTTACAAAAGAGTCTCCGGTGTATGTTCCGAGTACGTGATCGTGTGTCTTATGTATAGATTCCAAAAAGACCTTACTGAGGAAATCATTGTTTCCATATAATAAGGTCATGTATTAATTTCCAAATAAGGAAATCATTGTTCAAAAATAACCAAACTTGTATTAGGTTTCATATACCCAGCCTAACTCAATTTTGTTATTTATTATCAGTCGACTTCCTAAAGAACCTAAACTAATACATCTGAGTTAACTTGAATTTGGGCGTGTTGTATTTGAATAAGAAAAATTTATTGATAATTAATTACAAATCTTCTTGAGATCCTCATCGGCAGTAATCTTGAGCGAAAATAAATGCAAACAAAAGTTTGTTGTGCACTGGAAGTCAACTACATACACACTAAAGTAAGTAACGATCCATTTAATGCCCAAACAAACATAAAATGGTGAATTGATCAAAGTTTTTGTAACATTTATTTCGTGTACAACTAATATGACAACACCTTCTTCACATCCTTGCACCAAAATATTAGTAAAGCAAGGACCTTCAATTCTTTCATGTCATAAACTCTCAAAATCACATCTAAGAGAAGTTCTCAAACATCATTAATTTTCCTACTCCCCACCCTCCATGTTAATTTTTGGTTTGTATATTGTTATAACTTATAAGGCCATGAAGAAGATGCTTGGATACATCCTTCACATATCCAGCAATATACCTTTTTTTTGGTCTATCTACACTGGATCACATAATATGAAAATCACACAATTCATTTTTAGGGCTTACTATGGGAATATGGTAGTTGGAATTGAAGATATTGATTGGAAAGTATCCTCCTTTGTACAACAAAATTTTAAATGATGTGATATATGTATAGACTCGTGCCCTCACTTTATAAGTTATTTGAACAATGTTATCTCCATATGTTATCTTATCTTTGATGAATTCTCTATCTTGTTATCTTTACCTGTTGGGTATCCAGCATTTTTCAACCTTTATAATTAGTTACATGTCGTAGTAAATATACGAGATCCGACCAAGACAACGATGAGTCGCATAACTATATTTCGTATTAACGTAATGCCAATAGTAAGATCCCAATAGATTAGTTGGATTAATGGTATGAGTTTGTAACTTGGGTTGTATCTCTTTTTTCTGTATATTTTTTTTTTTAGTTTTGTTGTATGTCAATACTTTAAATAATATGTATATGTCTGTTTAGTCCCCGGAATCTGTAATAAATGCAGCTAAATTTTGTAAGGCAAGCATAGAAGCTAATGCATCTCGGTAGTTCTTGCAAGGCCACATCTTTTCACTGCAAGGTCTATTTCCCACGACGTGTTTGCGAGGAAAGTCGTAGATTCTGAAACAATGACAAACATATATAATATGTTATGATAATACCAAACATTTGGTGCAAACATTTTAGTACAAAGATGCCGCACTAATTTCATACATATATGTGATTAAGAGACTCTTGCTCCAAAATTATAATTTTATATAGTATGTCGGGAAGGCTAAATTTTGTCAGGCATGGAAGCTAATGCATCTCGATAGTTCTTGCAAGGCCACATCTTTTCACTGCAAGGTCTATTTCCCACGACACAAACTTGTGAGGAAAGTCGTAGATTCTGAAACAATGACAAACATATATAATATGTTGGGATAATACCAAACATTTGGTGCAAACATTTTAGTACAAAGATGCCACACTAATTTCATACATACATGTGATTAAGAGACTCTTTCTCCACAATTATAATTTTATATAGTATGTCGGGAAGATGAGACATGCATAATTGGATGTTCTTCTTCATTCAAAGGGTGCATTTAATTATTGCGCATGATGCCTTTTTATTAGAATATGGGCATCCAACTCAAAACCAATTAGCAATGAGTGGAGAGGCCCTTAGGATTATAGATCGCAGGATCTTAGATTTCCCATACAATGTGGGACTAATAATCTCAACACTCCCCTTCACGTGTAGCCTCGTTGGGCCTAACACATGGACAATTAAATCGGGTGATGCGGAGTAAAGGCGTGATCAAATGACTCGTCGCAAATAGCCTTTGCTACGATACCATATTATAATACAGGCATCCAACTCAAAACCAATTGGAAATGAGTGGAGAGGCCTTTAGGGATTATAAACCGCAGGATCTTAGAGGCCCCAGACAATGTGGGACTAATAATCTCAATATGCCCCCTCATGTGTAGCCTCATTGGGTCTAAGTCTAACACGTGGACAATTAAACCCCCTAATGTGTAGCCTCATTGGGTCTAAGTATAACACGTGGACAATTAAATCAGGTGACGTGAGTAAAGGCGCGGTCATGTGTAGCCTCATTGGGTATAACACGTGGACAATTAAATTGGGTGACGTGAGTAAAGGCACGGTCAATCAAATGATGACTCGTCGCAAATAGCATGCTCTGATACCATGTTAGAATATGGGAATCCAAATCAAAACCAAATGGCAATGAGTAGAGAGGCCCTTAGGATTATAAAGCGTGGGATCTTAGATTTCCCAGACAATGTGGGACTAATAATCTAACACTTTTAGTACAAAGATGTCGCACTAATTTCATACATACATGTGATTAAGAGACTCTTGCTCCACAATTATAATTTTATATAGTACGTCGGGAAGATGAGACATGCATAATTGGATGTTCTTCTTCATGCAAAAGGTTCATTTAACTGTTGCGCATGATGCCAATCACTTCCTGTGCGCCTTTCTCGGCTCTCTCTCGCGCGATGTATCTACAGTCGTGTTGTTCTTTAATCAGTGGGGTTAAGATGATCATGATTTGGAAACATATCCGCGTAAAGATGATCATGTTTTGGAAGCATATCCGCTATCGAAACACGGAGCAAAGCATCAATATTACTCAAGAGCAATGTAGTCTGATCTCGGCCGATATATCACCGATATTATCGATTTCAGCACTTGAGCGAGACGAAAACCATTATATTGGTGATACGAAATATGACCGATAATCTCGGCTGGTATACACCGATACGATCGATATATCGACGGTATAACCAATTTAGAACCGATAATGCCAACGTGTGAAAAATATGTTTTTATAAAAATCATCGGTATAAATTTTGAAACCGATATTGCGCTGATAATTCAACATAACATCCTCGATACAAAGTTTTAACAGTGTATCGGTCCTGGCCAAGAAAAAACGATATCCTATATTAACTACACTGCTTAGGAGCATAGTCGCATGGATGATTCATGGGCATCAATCTTTGGAAAAGTTTAGGCCACAGTTTTTGCATTTCCTGTGTTGTAGCCATAAAAGTGATATGGTTACACCGTAAAAGTCACGTCCACGGTAAAGAACTGCATTTCCAGGAATTCTAGGAAATGAGTTACTCCAAAGAGTCCTGGAGAAATCCAACTGTGATAAATGTCATCCTGGAATTATTTTCTCAAATCAAGTTTCCATGGCTCTCATTTGTTAGATGTTTATCTATAAGAACCTTCATTTATTTCACATTTATCAAATATTCCGTCGATATTATCTTCACCGAATACAACACATCTGAAGGCACGAAAACAATGGGATCGATTTACCTAAAAAATATATGTGTCGGGTAAAAAATAGAATACCAAAACATGGTCCAAAGAACAAAAAGAAAGATCAAACAAAGATATTCTTGATATCCTACAGAGACACTCTTAACAAAAATAACATTGAATCTTAATGGTTTCAATCTATTTGTGAATGCTCATCTACGTCCTGGATAGTAAGCAATGGCATGTTGTCATAAATTTCTTGGGTAAAGCTGATCTTTGTATGGTCATCTTTGTCTCCCTTGTTCATTATAATGACCATCATCTTCGTCCGTGTGCGTTATAATGACCATCTCCATGGGTTGTTTGCTAGTGGCGTTCACTGGTAAAATTGGACGGGAGAAAACTTGTCAGTATCCACATTATAAAGACTTTGTGCGCTGTTATTTTCCATGAGACATGCATAGGAAGTCCTCCGAGAAAATTGTCATCGGCTCAAGACCACTTGAGACACATTGCCAAATTTAGTAGTCTTTACCGTCATCAAACTAACCATCTACCCAGCCTTTTTGCTTGTCAACCCTTGCCATCGGCGTAGTGCTCCTGTCCATAGAGTAAAAGAAAGAACATATAAGAACACAGAATTCAAAAATGAGCAAGGAAGAGGCCTAAGATAAAGAAACCCAAAGCATAAAATATCGAAAGTAAGAACCAAAAACAGCACCAAGATATATCAGTAACACACATATCCTAAGATACAACTCATAGCGTTTGATGGGTATGATCACGACATATACATTTCGCAGACCACATGATATTCGATGTTAACTTACAGAAACACCTAACCCCAAGTGGTAACATTCATTACTACCCAACATGATATTCAACGTTAACTTACAGAAACACCTAACCCCAAGTGGTAACATTCATTACTACCCGGACTAAATAACCACTGCTTCCATAAATTATTACCAACTAATAAACTTGCATTTGACAACGGCTCTGAGTCTCAAACTACTAAACGACATTGATTTTATCTCAATGACAATCCCAATGTACTAAGGTTCACTCTTTTTAAAACACATAAAGCAAAGTTTATTGGAAGACTAACCGTACTTAGGCAAGTGGCCCAGGAAGTAGTTCACTCTGTGAGTACACCGAGGAATCATTCTCTTTTCCAATGGCCTGCAACATCTGAATTTATCGGTGGTGCCTGTATTTCAACAATTTCACGAACAAATGGCAGATTCATGCAGACCCGCATGTATTCAAGCCCATAGCTTGTGATTAGATTGTAATTCTATACCCTATGGATCCACTGGCAATGGGATTGAATACATAAGGACTGGCATAAGTCTTCTTTTAGCTAGTGATCATGACTGATTTCCCTGCTTAGATAAATCCGCTGGCAACCCGGCATCTTCCCAAATCAGACCGTTAACATCGAGGAAGTAAAATTTGCAGCCGTAAACATAGATACTTATTAGTACACTAATATGCAACTAAAACTCCGACAAAATAAAACATGATCATTTATGACAAAGCTAAAAGAATGAATGCTAATGCTGAGAAAATGTACATGGTAGGATAATAAGTCGCTGCAGTGAGTTATTTCTTGTACACTCTTTAACAGTCAGAAAAATAAAAAATTGGATTGTGTGAGTCATCAACTCACATGGATGAGTAATATTTCCCAATGATGGACTGAACAAAAAGGCGTACCAAACACACCTTGTTGGCAACTGCTGTTACCCTCCCATATATTTGGATTGAATTCTACCTAAGTTGTTGACAAAGCATGATCAATTATCTATAGGTAACCTAAATAGTCGCCGTAATTTTACATCTTTGTGCATCAGTCATGTATTAATATAGAGTGAACATAATGTGTTTCTACTTCTATAAATAACCCAAGTGGCCTAGTAGTGAAAATGTCAAAACAGATCACACGATCAGACTGGAAATAAGTGGAATTTGTGGTCACTTATAGGAGATCGACGAAAATGGTCCACCGTAAGTGTAAGGCTTGCATGTAGTAAGTAACAGCAAGTGCAGCGCAATAGGTTCCTCGTTCCTGAGAATTATTTTAAAAGCTAGCATTTCAAGTATCCTGTCGTAGATTCTTACTTCATCTAAGATGATTAATGAAAGAAACGAAAAATTAAGTCACCAACCTGTTGATGATCTCAGCAATTTCCCCTTCTATAAGTTGTTTCTCCTCCATCATGAGGAAACATTCAATAGACTTGCATATAATCTTTTCACAAAAAGGTTGGGAGTCTTATGGTCAGGTGGTGGGGCCAGTTGGTAGGTGAAGTCATGTGAACCAAATAATGATCATTCTGAAAGCTTTTGGTAAGCTGGGGTAGCTGAGCACAGAACTCATCCTGCCACCGCTCTGCAAAACGAAATGTTTCATTCACTTAGGTGCAAATATGATGATGACCCAGCTCATTTATAGTGAACCAAGTTGAATACTTGTTTATCTGAATCCTAGGTGTATTCTACTCTATATCGGAGGTCTACACGAACATTTTCTCGCTAAGTAAACGGAGTCTTCCTCAAAATGTTTTACGGACCAAATGAACTTGGGACTCATTCACATCCTAGGCAGAAAGTGACATTATTAGCATATCTTTGTCAAAGAGATATCCTTAAAATCTAATCTTGAGCCATCATGGACCTAGCCTTTCCTAGATGGTTTAAAAGCTTCTGGTTGGTGACATTCTAGAAACTAAGATACAAAAATGAGTATTTCCTCCTAAAGTTTGAATTGTTCAAGTGTTTAAAAAACATATCTCCGCAAAAATCATTGTGGTAAACTGCTTACTGAATTTTTGTATTGTAGTTTACTCATTGTGGTAACTGATAGTAAGCATACAAAAGGTTACTTCAAGCTCAAATCAACATATATCAAAACCAAGAACACTCACCTGGGACTTACTTCATACGCAGGGGAAGGTAGTTGCTTCAGTATATCCGATTCAGCATAGAGGATATGCATCTCTTTCTCAAAATGCATGTCATCGACAATTTTAATAGTGTAAGTTTATTCCTTTATTCAATTCTATAATGAACCTCGATGAACTTCAGACAATCATAACCCTAAGAGACACTTAACAACCTCAACTCAACTAAAACAGGCATGTAAACATATATTACTCAATCATCCATATTAACAGATAAAGAAGACAATAGATAACTGTTTTTATTGCGCAAACTATGGAACAATGAGCATAATATAACTGAAACATGGACATGATAAAATAAAAGTTCGAGTAACTTATCAGAAAGAATACCTTGAGAACCTGGGTAGATGGATAAAACTTTCAGACAGAAGTCCGAGCATGTGGTGTCCTTCTCAATACGCTTGCGGTACAATCAAACATGGCCTTCAAAGATAACTGAAATTCATTAGATCACTAAATTTCATAAGGCCAACAATCAATACAAAAAAAACTAAAAAAAGTAGTAATTAAAACTGCATAATGCCCTACAAAACCCTAAGTGCAATAGCTTGTCACAAAGAGTACCTTCAGCCTTGAAAGTACAATAAAGAAATCCGTTATAAAAATAAAACCAACGACCAAATTGCTAAAATAGCGAGAATCGATTCACAAAAGTAAAATAAACTATGAAAACACTATAGTTACCAACCTAAAACCTGTAAATATTCCCATAATCAAAATCAAACCAACAAACCAAATAATGAATAAATAACAAAACTGTGAGACAGGGAAAAAGTATAAGAACATACCTCAATTAGATCACTGAATTTCATAAGGCCAACGATCAATTTTTCTTTTTTCTTTTTGGCCTAGCACCTTCAAGGAACTTGATCAAATAGAAATACTGACTGATGCAGAATCAAATAGAAATTAAAGCGGTGACTAAAGTAATGAAATAGAAACTAAATCAAACAATTGTAAACACTATATAAACTTCAAACATATGTGAACATTAATTGAAAATTATAACAGAAAAAAGGCTAAAAATTAAAGAGCAAACCCTAGGACTCGTGTTTACTAACCAAGTTGTCATCTTTCTTCTTATCCATGTTCTTCGCAGAGAAGATCATACACCACTTAAGATAGACCCAACGGGAAACCTTTATCCAGGCTTTTTTGGTTTCATCTTTGTCCTATTTAATGCGAGGGAAGAAGAAGAAAAAGAAGCAATGAGAAATGACTAATAAGACATCCAAATGATACACTGATGATTGCTTACGGAATCATAATTCAGTGCTAGATTTCCAACAGGCAATCAGAAAATAGAGCAATGCTTATCAAAAGAGGAATAACTGAAGCGGAATAATCAAGTGAATAGCTATAGCTAACATTATACATTTTACCAATCTCTGGCTTGTGTTAGAGTGACGGCATGCAGCATAATAAAATCTTTGTTCTGTAAATTGACTTAAATTGTCTAACAAATTTGTACCTGATGAAGACCAAAAGAAATCTATGAAAGGAAGAGATTTTTAGAACTACTACAGTCAGAATAAGCTTTACTACACAATTCATAGTTGTTATATCAAAAAGATCTAGGCCATTACCTGTATCAAATCAATAAACTTACAAATTTATTACCTTTGGTTAAATATGGTGTTGATTCATATACCATTTAAACCTAATCTAATATTGGAAATAGGAATTCCAAAGTAGGAGATCATAATTTTTCAAAGCATCAATATGTTGATGTGTATTGCATTACAAATATGAAAATTGGAACCAAATCTGAGATATAAAGAACAATGAGAGAAGGAGAAATCGGGATTATGGTTAGTTACTTAACTTGTGCATGGAAGGAAGCTTTAGAGATTGATTCTTGTAACCGCCAAGAAATAATCTAGGGTTTCTTTCTCCTGAAAAAAATATGGGTTTGATTAATTTGGTCTTGATAAGAAAAAAAAACATCAAAATAAGAACAGGAGATAATCTAAAGATCAAGAGAGCAAAACCTAGATCAAATACACCTGCAATTGCTTACCAAATACACCTGTTTTGAATTTCTTCTCAGTATGGGATTGCGGGTAACTCAAATGGAAACGAAGAAGAAGAAGAAACCTCTCTCGCTTTAGATCAAATACACCTGTTTTAAATTTAAATTTCTTCTCAGTATGGGATTGCGGGTAACTCAGCCAAGGAAACGAAGAAGAAGAAGAGAAAACCTCTCTCGCTTTGTCTGCCTCTCCCTCCATCGCTAACCACACCTCCAGGAACTCAACTCACGAAGAAGAAGAACTCAATAAGAAAAAGAAAATTGTTGGCCCACATTCCCACCTCGTAACAACAGCGGAAGTTTTCCTGGCCGTCCAAGTCAAACGAAATCAGGACGATAAGAACCGCGAGATGACCCTTTTCGGCCAATCCTGACCATCTAATGACTCTCAAATCTCAGAGTCAAACACCACCTTTTTTATAACAGAGATATATACTACCGTACCTGGGAATGCACTCCCTATCTCAATCATCCGTTTCTGGAGTGAGATACAAAAACACTGGTTTAGAGACCTACGCAAAGCCTCTTGGCGCACACGAAATACCAACCCAATTTCAGAGGATTTTATCATCCTAACAGCTGGAACTATCTATACAATCACACATCCAGTCATCAATGTATAGACAGTAAAAGAACAACTCTCATCAGCCTATACGATAAATAACTTCTCATAAGAACTATTACTCTGTAGGGAACGTGGCTAGAAGAAACTCTATAAAACAAAACCGGCAGTACTTACTAAAAGAAAACTTCCCTGCATATTTGGTCAAACAACAACATAATGCTTTATGATCCATTCTCACCTTAGCTAATTACGTGTTGTAAGCTCGGCATAGACCACACATAACTCAATTAGAATCATCCACTCAAACCCCACTTAGGTCCCTGCATATACTATCTATCTATATATACTTGCATTAACCACTTAATAAACCCGGTGCCTGAGAGACAATATCCCCATTTGATTAATAAATCAATTTACAGACTATAATATGCTTGTACGACCCCACATGAGCCATAGATTCACTTATGCCTTTGTAGGCAGCTTAAAAACTAGTTTAGGGTGACTTATTTAGTATCTAGATTAACTAATCATTAGTGGAGGAAATGACAAAATTTCTAGCCTAAAGAGCGAGATCATCAACGACACGATGTCCATTTAGGATAATCAGATAGGCAAAAAGGATTAAATTTCTAGGTTATATGTATATTTTCTACCATGTAAACCATGTCGTGAATCAAAGAACTAAAAGAACCCGCCCCATTAGAATACAGTAACGATGACCAAAAAGCATAGTTCTATAAAACCCACAGCTCGTAAGTTATGAGTAAATTCAAGCGTGAGCATTCAAGAGTTATTCTATAACCGAATCTACATTTATCCAGACTGTGAGATCGAGAAAACTTGCCTCACTCTTCGCAAGAAACTTGATTGATCTACTTAGGCAAAATTTCTCTCAATTATCAAGCCCTAAAGGAAACCATCTAAAGAAACAGAGAAGCATATAAGTACAAGCCAAAATCATTATAAACGAAGTGACCAAAACTAAATCAAATCCCTACCACTTTCGCCGTTGGATTCCTTTTCTCTCTACTGATTTTCCTTTATCACTTCTCCTTTAATTTGCAGCA
Organism: Papaver armeniacum; assembly: GCA_023531295.1. NCBI lineage: Eukaryota > Viridiplantae > Streptophyta > Magnoliopsida > Ranunculales > Papaveraceae > Papaver > Papaver armeniacum. The sequence continues at coordinate 85,070 of JAJJWW010019486.1, forward strand.
CCAATGAAACCCTATTCCCGTAGAAGAAGTATATAGAAATTCCTCTAACCCAACTTATTAATACTAAGTCAAAATTTTAGAGTCAACTAAGCAAAACACCCTTAATTGATATGGGATACCTGCCAATAACTAAAGTGACGCGTGCCATTTTTCTAGTAAATGTTTATCTATGCAAGAAAGCAAAATTGATGGATATTACACTGCTACTGTGTAAATTCATACTGAATTGTTTAGGATAGAGTTTAATCTAAGTACGTCAACATTTTGCTCTCACAGTGTATGTCATGTATCCATTCTAGTTAGAATACCAATGTGTTGATTATGCCGCAACTCATGCTTAAACAGATTGTTATTGATCCTTAGATTAGTTGTGCTTTAACTAGACAGTTAATGCTTTGGAAAGATACCTTAGTTGTGATTGAATTATCCAGCGGAGAAACACCTTAGATATAGGGCAGAGTTGATCGTCACCCTTATCTGCTATAAGGACAAGAATAACATCATTAGTTGAATACATAGTGTAGGGTAGTGGTGGAGTTGAAGGCCCTAGTATTCTCATTATCATTGTCTTATATTTTGTTTTAATATTTCAGTCACTATCAACTTCTTGGTCGTATCGACTCCAAACAAACAAATCGTGTGTTACTCTTTACATTAAATCAGTTGTAGTAAAGCTTTGAAATCACCTCTACACCCACCTTGTCTCTGTGGGATCGAGTTGTATTTGCTCTGTCTCCAATAGACGATGTGCACTTGCAGTTAGACATAGTCGTAAGCTTCTTTCAAGTCCTACCAACGTCTCCAACCTATAAATAAGTCACGTACTTGGAACAATTCCTTTGGTTCGTATTCCAAACAGTAAAAGAATAACAAATCCGTTCGGTATCAACTCTATTCAACCAAGTGATATGAGTCGGACAAACGCTCTTCTGTTTATCTACTCAATTAATCAATCCAATCTATCTTAAAGATAAACCGATTATTAATTTGATCCTCTTTTACCGAAACAAGTATTGTGCACACCAAAGATTATGAACCCACAAATCAGAAATCTTCAATATCTTCTTTATCTTCAAATCTTCTTAGATCTTCAATAAACACCTGCACACAATCACTTGAATCTCTTGTGATCAATCATGCACAGAACGGAGCCTGTTAACAATGGATTATCACAAAATCGTCTTTAGAACTAACAACAGTCTAAAGATCCCTGTCGAAACTCTGAACTAGTTTAAGTGAATCTTATATCAGAAGAGAATATTCTCAAGCATAAACAACTAGGTGCAATCAAAGTTCAACCACCGTTAGTCAATCAAATCAATGAAAACAAAAGATAAACCGCAGTTATCTAGTTTCCCATCAACGGTACTAATAGAGCTTTTCAATCCCAAAGAAGACTTTAAACTGAGCGGATGTAAGAGATTTCGCCTAATTAGGTTACTCTCCTCTCCGAATAGGCGGCTACACCAGTAACAACACAACAAGAGGTAGTTTGTTGTTACGAATGATTAGTTTGCTAGAAAGGCAAACTTCAAGTATTTATAGACAAGGAAGTTTGGACACCAAGGAATTTCCAAAACCAAAAATATTCTCAAGATATTCATTAAAGCACAAATTCGGTTTCCATAATTCCTAGAAATGCTCTGTCCAAAAATAATGATCGAAATCTCTCAGAAAATTTCTAATTAGTAAATGCACATTACTAATTCTTATTTTCCTAAAAATGAAGTTAATAACCTTAAATAAAAAGATTCTTAACTTATTTATGTTTCGATCCTGGGATTCTCTTACCTTAGCTATTAAGGAATAACTTTGAACAATTAAATAATAAACATTCATAGCACGTGTTCAAAGTATGTCGACATCTTAACTTTGTAAGTTCTCTTTCACACTTACAACCTTGAAACCGATTTGCCACACTTCCAAACAAGTTTAGAATTGGTTCATCTGACTTTCAAGAACTATGCGATTGATCAAATAACATTCAATCACAAATCATGGGTTTAACGGTTCTACCAAAACAAGTTTCGGTTGTACCTTCCATGTGAGTACTGTGCATAGTCATACTAGCTTTCCAAAATTCGGTTGACTAGGTACTAGGATCGGTTCCCCACATATATATGGTATCTAACTTATATGTGTTGCACATGTCCATAGGATCGGTTCCCCTTTTCCTAAAAACGTGTTGCAAATGTCCATAGGATCGGTTCCCCTTTCTGCTATAAACCTTGTTGCACCTCATTCAAGGATCGGTTCCCCTTTGTGATGTACTACACCTCTTACTAGGATCGGTTCCCCTTTCCCATATTTGGTCAGACATAAAATCACAAACCCGATCATACCATCTCACTTAAGATGGGTTTCACTAATAAAAGTCATACCAATACATAAGTCAGGTCTTTGTGAATAGTTTTACCAAGAACACAACAAGTTATGAACGGTTATACTAAATCACACATATTGGATGTTCACAAGATATCCAATGAATAACAATCCCAATAACGCCTGGCGATTTCCTTTTCAATTCACAAACAAGTTTATGAACTTACTTCCTTAGAACACATGTAAAACATTGTTCCCTAGGATGAAATCCTCACCTCATACCCATACATAATCACAATAGCATTCAAATGATTATGGCGATATCTTATCTACAAAGTTTAATGGTTAAGCAATAAACCTCGTATTGTATTCCTTAATACTATGTTTATGTAGAGTTCAAATATGCTTCGCAGTTTTGTTTTTGAATATGCACGACTTAAAAGATACGTTAGGGAATGAAACAGTTCAAGTCAAATATCACTAACCTCAAGTGGAAGGATGATTATTGTCGTTGTAGCTACTTGCTTCTTCACATCTTCAAGTCTTCGCAATACTTGTAAAGTCTCATTATCCTAATACTTTCAAGCTAACGAAGTTGACTCTAGTACATAATCAAGCGACCCTTAACATGAGTTTTGATTCACTAAAATATGACAACCAAACTTGACATACCAACGCTTGGTGGGTTCAACCAAGCTATGCTCTAACACTTGGTAAACCCTTGCTCCATCTGTGGTATCATTTTCCATACCTCAGTTCAAAGTAATTCGGGATTTAAGGGTATCGATTAGGAGATATCAAACAGTTGCAAAACATATCCTTCTACTTAAGATAAGATCTTTATTATCACCCAAAAGTTCAGTAGTATTTTGTTCACTATGGTGGTCTATATAAACAAATCACTAAACTACCACTTGAACCTAGTTTCCACCCTTTGCACGATAGTACAGACAAGTCCTATATATATTTTTTTATTTATTTAGTTTCATACAAAAAAATACAACTAGATAATTAAGACTTGAATTTACACTAACAATGGACAAGACAAGTCAACTTAAGTAAACACCGAACTTATATCAATAGTTACAAAATCTTAATATGCAATGAACAGATAAAAAATTCACTTAACTTGCTCAAACAAGAGGAATCAATAAATTCCTACCTAACCATCTCAAACTCAAGGGATATACCGAGCACAACACACTGAATTTCTATCATAAGTGCGTAGACATCTATATTCGGAACACATCTTAAAGTCCGCACAGCCTCTTAAGGTTGATGGACTCAAATCACAGTAAGGATAGGGAGAACACATCATCAAAATTAAGCACTTCTCAACCAGTACGTACTTATTGTATGGTACTGACAGTCCAAATTATTTTATTTTATTCTAAAAAAATATGCTAGTTTAAGCATAACTAACGTACTGCAGGTATTCTACAACTTTCCGGCAATTCCAATGTATATTCCAAAAAAATAACCCGCGTGAAATTCACCTATGAAACTATTCAATTTATGATGTCTAAAGTTAACCTTAAGTCCCTAACGACTACATCAACAATTGGGCAATGGTTTTGAAAAACATTGGTCAATAAGGGATCACACAAAATGAAAAATATACAACATATTCAAAATCTTGTATCCCATAAACAATACTGACACATCCCATATTCAAAATTGTGTATCCCATAAACAATACTAACACAGTTATCATGGTTAGAGCCTTGCTAAACTAGTCCGACCATGCACCTACTCATTGTATTCATTACTAGCTACCATTAACTATTACGTACACTAGCTACTTATTAAGGCAACAATACATTCCAACCGCATATTGTCATATTCATCATGATAAACTTATTCATTATTGGTTCTTTCGAAGTCAAAGGTGGTGCAATGCATTTCTAATCAAAATGTACTCCCTCCGTCTCTAAAAGATAGGAAGGTTTGTGTGTAAATTTACACATAAACCTTCCTATCTTTTATAGACGGAGGGAGTAGCTATTTTATGTCCAATGTACAAGTCTGATTCTTAACGGCTGCAACTAAAACTCTAAAGATAAACATGGGCTACTATTATCCATATATTCACATATATATATGTACATATCTTTAGAGAGTGCATCTAAACCATGGATATACTCAACGAAAACGTCCTAGACTCACTCCCCAAGTCCCAAGGCTCTCTAAGCTAAGGTCTGATACCAGCTTGTAACAACCCTATTTTCTACATAACCCCGGCCGATGATTACGTAGAGAATATGTCGTTAAAACTTACTAATTAAATCTGTGAAACCTCAAGAGCTATTAAATCCAAAGTATTTATTATAAAAATAAACTTTACAATTAGCCAAGTTTTCGAAACACAAACTTCTAAAGAAAAATTTCTTAATGGTGACAAAGAATTCGATCTGGCTCTAAATTTCATTTCATAATAAAAGAGAACTACCCAAGGTAAAATATCCTTACTGCCTCATTAACCATGGTCCGGAGAAAAAGACGTTTAATACAAAAGAAAACGAGCAGATATCCATCCTCAGCTAAATATCTCCAAATACCCATTCGAATTTGGAGTCATTCAAACTCCTTCTCGATCTCTAATAATACCTGAAAAATTATCAACATGAGTTAAACTCCAAGCAAGTTCACTAAAGCCTCCAAGCCACAACAAACCAAAGATTTAAACCAAGATATTATGGTTAATTAACATCAAAATATCGCAGCATAACTTTAACAAGACCTATAACATAATAAATTCTATCTATTAATCAACCAAATTTAGGATATCCAAACCAGCCAAACTTACTCACCCCTATGTTTAGTATTCCTAAATACGCTAAGAATGACGTAAAAGAATTGACTTCATACATTAATAACAAAGAGACAAACTCAAACCATCGTTTCAGCGACATACACTTTGCAACAATGTAACAGGACATACCCCATACATCAACCAGTTACCATAGAATCCAGCCGCGCATTTTTAGAACACACAACTTAAATGATATAACAGGACTCACCTCATATACCATTTAGGATTTACATCTGCAAATTAACATCGAACCATACTGCCCATTTTATAGCACAACTTAAATGATATAACAGGACAGACCTCATATACCATTTATGATTCGAACACTCAAGTCTAACATATCTCTGACTTGTTTCCCATACTTGGACCTCAAACTTATGCTCGGGCCACTATATAATTCTTAACCACAAGAGGTCACAACCCTACACAACATCAGCCACGACAATATACAAAGAAGGTTAATGATATGCAGCTAACCAAAGCCTACAAGTATTTCACTTTGCTGAATTCCAGATTAGAACTTCTAGTTTTGACATTTAAACTGACCTACTAAAATTTCCAAGCAGCTTAATGTAATAAATTAAACTCTATATGCCACTCCATCAACATAGCGTGGCAGTATCAATTCCATCAGGTACATACAATATATAGTCCAAGAAGCACACAATCAACTACAGCCAACATCACTTACAAACGTACAAGCAACCAGCCACAAGAACAATTGGAAGAACTAATTAAAAATAGATCAAGCTTAAATTAGACAACATCGATACCAATATTAATTATACCAACGAAACATGATATGGTGATAATCAAACACAATATGTAACTTACCTATCAAGTTGTCATTAATCATAAAACTCATGAGGTTAATGCGAGCAATGGACATAATACACAGGGAGACAAGCACAAAGGGTATTCATATCATAAACCCTAACAATTAAATAAACTACGACCCAATTTAAATCTCAAATATGCCCTAACACAGAGACGAAAGCAAACTTGCCTCAACCCGGCGGAAGAGAACCCCTCCTCCATTTATGAAGAATTGCTTTCCCTGATCAAGCCCTAAGGAAGATAAAACAAGAGAACCATCTTTTAATTAACTAGAACCTGATTATACCATGAAGAAAAATCAATTCAATACTTACCACCACAGATTACTACTTGATGAGTCTTTTCACCCAAAAACTAATTGTTCTAGTAAACGAACGGCACCTACTTTGTTAAGATCTTCTTCCTTGGGATTTCTCAAGTTCTCCTATTAACTGTTATCTCCAGTAGTTCTCATTTTCCTACACAACTAGGAATTGAGAAGAAAAGGTAAAAAACCTAAATCTATAGTTTCTCCAATCCCTTAGGATAAGGTTATTTAAAATACCAAAATTTACTAATAGCCTTCCCTGCACTTAAAAGTATTTAAATAAATAAATTTTTAACAAAAAAAACCGTTGGATATTACAGATACATACAGAACTAGGTGAACTATAGGTTTAGTTGCTTGGTCTCAACTATACGAAGTTGGTTTGATTTTGTATAGCGGCTTAATCCTAAGAGTATTCAATTCTGACAAGGTCCCGGGGTTTTTCTGCATTTGCGGTTTCCTCGTTAACAAAATCTTGCTGTGTCATTTACTTTTATTTTCCGCAATTATAATTTTTTTTATTATAATTTAAAGTAAATTACACAAACGTTAATTCCTATTTACTTGATAGTAATCCTGTTGTGTTTGGTTAAGTCCGAACCATTTATCAAGTAAACACACTTCGTTGTTGTATTGTCTCGATCTTGTATCCATAGTGAATCACGCAAGTTATCTTGTTATCGTATTGTCTCGATCTCGTATCCATAGACGATCACACGAAGTGTGAACCGATTAGTTGTATTGTCTCGACTCGGTCTATAGACAATCACTTTCGGAGAAAGGGCTTATAGGTGGAAAAGTTTTAGATTGAGGCATATTTGGGTACCCTCGTCTTTTCATGGACGACCGAGGAACTTATGAAGGAAAATAATAAAATAAACAAGAGGCGTGGGACCAGGCCCACCGGCCGGACGGTCCCCTCTTTCATTATTTTATTTTAATTTAATTTATTTCCTTCATCTAATGGAGACTCCTTCATTTGAGCAAACTCCCTCGTTTGAGCAAAACTCTTAGTTTCTCCATACCTTCCATCAAACGATGAACAATAGTGAAAAATAGGGAAAGGTGTCACGAGATCAGGCCACCTAGCCGGCCGGCCATGCCCTAGCCGTGGCCGGTCCCACACCTTACCATCACTTATTTTCTCATATTATTATTTTTTTCCTTCATCTCATGGAACTCCATCGTTTGAGCGAAAACCCTAGTTTTTCAATATTTTCTCAAATATTGCTCAAACCATGAAAAAGTCAAATGGTCACATGACCGACTAGGCTTCTCACGTCAAAAATTAAAATATTATTATTTTAATATTCTCAAAATATCGGTCGCATGAGCAAAGTTCTACTTGCTCATTCGAGCAAAATTGAGAGTTTCAGTCAAGATCAAACTTTTCTGAAAATCCAAGAAATTACTCAAACGCGCACCAGAAAATACCAAAACTCTCAGGACTGAGTCACGGGCAGTATTGTGACACGGCATGCCACCTTGACCGACCAAGGTCGGCCCTTAGGCTTGCAAGGATCCGGTCCCTCACTCTTTCATAATTTTGACCTAATTTTCTCTCAATTGTTCATATTGGGTCCAAACTCTCTCCAACCAACTTGGAACTCGCTCAATCGACCGTCAGCTGGTCCCACGACCACCAAAGGCCGGTCCCATGACCCCTTGGTCGGTCCCTCATCTCTCCATAACTAAGTTTTACTACCAAACGCTCACACGATCACTATTTTAATAAATGATTAAACCAACGTTTGCTCGGTTGAGGAACCTCCGTCCACACGGTCGACTCTCCATTCCCTAAAAAACCTGCAAATCGTTTTCCCCATCTATAAATTTGATGAAGATTATCAGCTATTATGTGAAGTATTTGGTCAAATAGTTAGTCTTCATAAATCAAGCATTCACTTTAGCAACAATTTGAGTGAGGAAGCTAAGGAATGCAAAGGATGCTGTTGAAAGAAAAATATTTGGATATCTCTCTTTTTATAGGTAGAAACAAGAATTCATGTTTTGATGAGTCTTTAGATAAAATGAGAATTAGACTTTAATCTTGGCAGGAGAAGTTGGTAAATCAGGCTGGCATAAGTACTCAAATTCAAGTTGTGGTTGATACTATGGCTCAATACCAAATGAGATGTATGCAAGTTCCAGATAAAATAATAAAGACAATGGAAGCTTCGCATAGAAATTATAGGTGGAACAAAGTTAACTCTAAGGGATGTTGTATGATTGGATTGAAGGAGTTGAATAAAACCAAAAAATAAGGGGGGGAGGAGGGGTTAGGTTTTAAGAATATGATATATTTCAATGAAACTCTGATATCAAAACTAGCTTAGAGAATGATTCATAAAAAAGATTGTTATAGCACAGCTCGGTTGAACCCACCAAGCGTTGGTATGTCAAGTTTGGTTATCATATTTTAGTGAATCAAAACTCAATTAAAGAGTTGCATGATTATGTACTAGACACAACTTCGTATAGGTTAGGCTAGAAAGATTAGGATAATGAGACATACAAGTATTACTCGAAGACTTGAAGAATGTGAAGAAGTAACAAGCTACATCGACGACATCATCCTTCCTCTTAAGATTAGTAATATTTTGACTTGAACTGTTTCATTCCCAACGTATCTTTCAAGTCGTGATATATTGAAAACATAACTGCGAAGCTTTGAATGATTATACTCTAGTAGACATAGTGTTAAGGAATTACAATACGAAGTATAATGCTTATCTTCTGAACTTCGTATATATGACATCGACATAATTGTATGAATGCTATTGTGATTATGTGTATGGGTATGGGTGAAGATTTCGTCCTAGGAAACAATGTTTACATTCGTTTAAAGGAAGTACATTCATGAACTTGTTTTATGAATCGAAAGGGAAATCGCTAGGCTTATTGGTATTGTTATTCATTGCATATCTTTGGATTACCAATATGTGTGAGTTAGTAGAACCGATCATAACTTGTTATATATCTTGGTAAAACTAGTCACAATGCCTGACTTATGTATTGATATGACTTTTACTAGTGTAACCGATCCTAAGTAATCACCTAAGATGGTATGATCGATATTTGTAATTGGTGTGACCGATCCTAGTAATTGGTGTAACCGATCTTAGTAATTGGTGTGACCTATCACAAAAGAGTGTGTAATCGAACCTTGTAATTGGTGTAACCGGTCTTGGTAATTGGTGTAACCGATCCTGGTAACTGGTGTGACCGGTCACAAGTAATACCATGAGAATATGGTAAACGGTCCTAGTAATTGATGTAACCGATCCTGGTAACTGATGTAACCGGACCCAGTAACCATATTAATGTAGAACCGATCCTTGTGTTTGGTAGAACCGTAAACCCATGATTAGTGTATTGATATTTGATCAATCACATAGTTCTTGGAAATCAGATGAACCAGTTCTAAACTTGTTTGGAAATGTGGTATAATCGGTTCCAAGATTGTAAATATGAAAAAGGATTTACAAAGAAATAAGATGTCGACATACTTTGAACATGATCAGTAACTCTTATCTTTTATTTTTCAAAGATATTCCTTAATAACTCAAGGAGATCCCGGACCGAAATAAGTTGAGAATCTTTTAATTAAGGTTGTTAATTTTATATGATTTTAATTACCGGCAATTAAAATGCATATCTCTGGAAAATAAAAATTGGTAATGTGCATTTACTAATTGGAGATTTTCTAGTAGGATTCGGTTAATTTTGGACAGAGCATTTCTAGGAATTATGAAACCGAATTTGGAAATATATTGCATATCTTGAGAATATTCGGTTTTGGAAATTCCTTGGTGTCCAAACTTCCTTGGTCTATAAATACCCCAAGTTTGCATTTCGAGCAAACTATCCTAAGAGCCAGCAAAACTACCTTGTTGTGTTTTTATTGGTGGAGTCGTCTATTCGGAGAGGAAAGTACCCTAATTAGGAGAAATCTCTTACGACCGCTCGTTTAAAGACTTCTGTGGGATCAAGAAGCTCTACGAGTACCGTTGGTGGGAAACTAGATAATTACGGTGTTATTAGTTTTCGATTTGATTAACGGTTGTTGAACTTTGATTGCACCTAGTTTGTTTATTTTTGAGAACTTTTCTTCTGATATAAGGTTCATAATCTTTGGTGTGCACAAAACTTGATCGGATAGGATCCAACTATAATCGGTTTATCCTTGATAGATTTGATTGATTAGTTGCGTAGATCGGCATCACTATATAGTATCTTGGTAGATCCTATTTTTGATTGCAAAATCTAAACTCGACTACTTTGGTAGTTGTTGGATAGATAGATCTAAACCCGACAAAGGAGTTTATTGGATTAAATAGAAGAGACTTTGTCTAACTCATATCATTGAGATTGAATAGAGTTGTTACCGAACTTATTTGTTGTTCCTTTACTGTTTGGAATACGAACCAAAGGAATTGTTACAGTGTGTGCACTTATTGAATGTCGGAAGCGCAGGGATACTGAAGAAACTAGGTGAACTATAGGTTTAGTTGCTTGGTCTCAACTATACGAAGTTGGTGTGATTTTGTATAGTGTCTTAATTGTGAGAGTATTCAATTCTGGACTAGGTCCCAGGGTTTTTTTGTATTTGCGGTTTCCTCGTTAACAAAGTCTTGCTGTGTCATTTAATTTTGTTTTCCGCGATTATAATTTTTGTTATGATAATTTAAAGTAAATTACACAAAATTTAATTCTGTATTACTTGATAGTGATCCTGTAGAGTTTGGTTAACTTCGAACCTATTATCAAGTAATCACACTTTGATTGTTGTATTGTCTCGATCTCGTATCCATAAACGATCACACAAAGTGTGAATACCGACTCGTTGTATTGTCTCGACTCAGTCCATAGACAATCACTTTCATTAAGAGGACGTATAGGTGGAAAAGTTTCAGATTGTGGTATATTTGGGTACCCTCGTCCTTTCAATTGGTATCAGAGCAGAAAAACACGAAAATATCTAACAAATCTGTGTTTGGTGCGATCCAACCTATAAGAATTGAATCTTATGAATGATTCAGTTAACGTAATAGCAGGATTTGACAACTTCAAGGACTCGTGGTGGAAAACACGAATGAAGTATGCAATACTCTTATTCCTAAATTTATTAGGAATTGAGATCATGGTTGAGAATGTCTTGGTTGATCTACATTATTATCTCTCTGATATCATAGAATTGTATCCCATGGTAATATGTACTAACAAGCTTAGTAACAATGATACAATATTCTATGTGACATATTTTTTCTTGAAAATGCATGAGATTCAACATAAGATTTTTCTGTATATGAACCATGAATATTTTGTTGTTGAAAAATCTGGAATCTTAAATATATTTTGTAATGATTACCCAAATATATATATAAACATTTTCAGATCAAAGACTGTCAATGTATCGCTGATCAGGTTGTGTTTTTGGAATCTTTGTAATGTTACAAAGAATGATTTTTCAGTTAATTATTCTATTAACAGTGGATTGCTTCATACACCCCACAACTGTTTTAATGAAGCAAGTGATCTTTCAAAATATTACTGGAAATATAATCCTAAAGATATTATTAAATATCTTGTCATGTTCAATTTCGTTTTTGTATACTCTATCAAAAAATTCTTGAGTGAATTTCAAAAATTATTATCAGGTTTTGGTAATAAAAGAGTAAAAAAAAAATTGGACATGAATATAAAATTAATCAATAATATAGATCCAGTCCATGAAAAATCGGTTTTCCAAAAGAAATACCTAGAAACAAAATCGGATTTGTTTCCCCACAAGTTAAGGTTTCCGATTTTGAAAGAATTTCCTAAAGATAGTTATTTCCGGAATTTGATATCTTCACTCCCTATAAAAAAAGATTATTTTGTGGTGTTTTTACAAACAACCTAGGAAAATTATCCGGAACCGAAACTAGATTATTTCATACTCCACTGATTTCTGGAAGTATGAGAAAAAGGAAATCAAGAAATAATGAATCTTCTGACAACCGTCTCAGATATGATAATATTGAAAGGATCAGATTCCCTAACAAAATAGAAGATAAACATGATTTCACCTCGTTCATTGATAAATCATGTTTTGAGAAGTACAATACTCTCTAGAGAATAGAGTTTACTGCTGAAAAGAGATTTGATCCAGAAGTCCAAAATAAGGATTATGTGAAGTTTGTTCAAGATCAGAACTGGGGAAAACTTTTTGATCTTGAAAAATATTCACCTGATATGGTAAGAATTTTCTATGATAATATTCGCAATATTGATCTTAAAAAAACTTATCTTTGTTACTCTTGTTGGTCGTGGACTCTACTATGTCGATCGTAAGACGATTCCTAATATCATCGAATACAGTGTGGAATATAATCATCTGATTACCGGAGTTGAAATTGAACACGATACCATTTCAACACATCTCATTGGAAGGTCGACTGTCTGGGAAAAGAGTAGATTACCAACAAAATATATACCCTTTCATCTAAGGATATTCGGTAAACTTGCTTTAGCTACTCTATTTGCAAGTACCAGAGATAAGTCAGCTTGGGACAAGGATTTTGCAGAATTCGTCTTTTTTCTGTTAAAACAAGATTCTCAAATTGATCTTTGTGGAATCATTGTCAGTCAAATTATCAAGATCTCAGAATCTATTTCATCTCCAGAAATCAAGAGACATCTCGGTTTTCCATGTATAATTACAAAGATTTGTGAATTTATCGTGGGAGATGACTTTGATGACATGAGAAGCACCACTAATGCCTCTAAAAGACTATATGTCAAATGCTCGGTGGTCAAACCTGTAAAGAAACGGTTGAAAGGATTCCACCGAATTCTAACAACATATCTCTTCTAGTTCACCTTGAAACTCTTGGTAAACAACTTGACTGTTTTCAAAAACAGTTGGCCTTTTCTGCTCAAAAAGATCCAGAAACACTTAAAGGTATTCTAAACATTGAATCAGAGTTTTGGAACCAAGAATCGAAAATACAAGAAGACTATCAAAAAGTACTTGATGACAAGGAGTGTTCTATCCATTAATTGTCTCAAACAAAACAAAATAGATATCAGTTTTTGATTTCTTTCAATTATTGTGTAAGGTATATTGCTGAATAAAACTATCTATTATTTATGAATAAAATTATTATTTTATAATATTTCTTGTGATAAAAAAAAGCGTTTTAATTTCTTTTGTTTTCTTTTTTAAAATTCTAATATTTTATAATTCATACAAAGCTTTAGGTTGGCAACCTAGCGACAAGCTGGGCTCCAACTCGTCTTTGAATAGCATGTGCTTGAATGCTAGCATGCTATCTATTATTTATGAATAAAATTATTATTTTATAATCTTTCTTGTGATAAAAAAAAAACATTTTAATTTCTTTTGTTTTCTTTTTTAAAATTCTAATATTTTATAATTCATACAAAGCTTTAGGTTGGCAACCTAGCGACAAGCTGGGATCCAACTCCTCTTGTGATAGTTTTTGGATTACATAGCATGTGCTTGAATGCTTTATATTTTTGCTATGTGTTATGGGATGTTTGATTTCGGTTTTCATAACCTTAATATTCGATCTCATATGATGTGCGGACCCTTATGGTTTGTGTGGCTTTTTGATTTAGCGGGATTAAGTTCTAGCCCAAGTTGGTAGGCTTTATCAAAGGATCATAAGGTGTTCCGATTGAAACTCATATGTGAAAAAGTCACAATATGTTGAATCGACCCGTGTTTAACATAAAAGCATATGTGTTTCAGGTTTTCAACTTTTGCTATTTGCATTAGCTAAAACCGATTCAACCTTTCTCTGGTAAAGGTTGCTGTTGTTGTTGTTCTTTTGTTCTTGCGAGAGGATGGCAACACAATGGGGGAGAGTTCTAACTTGAACTTGCGCTTAATGATATATCTTTCCAGGGAGAAGAGGATGCGGAATTTGAGGTAACAAATTTTTTAGTTAATCATTTTTCTGTTTAAGAAAAGCTTGAGTTTATTGCATATATTTTGCTTTTGCTTAACAAAATTCGGTACAATTGATGTTGTGACGAGGTGTCAATCTCGCAAAGATAAATTTCTCTACTTCTCTTTAACTAACAAGTAGTATAATGTAAGTAGGATCGTCCCAAGGGAGGTATGAAGTTCAAGTTGTTATGCAAATACTCTTAGCAAAGATGATTTTTGTTGTAGAAATGCTGAAAATTGTAAAATGTATTCAAATATGAGATGTAATTGATTAAAGGTTCATTCTAGACCACGAAATACAAACCAAATTGATAGATAGCTATATTCTTCACATTATCATGTTACTAACAACCCTAGAATAATTAGTACGCTCAACTATTCCGTTACTATCTCCTAGCTTACCTGGATACCGGAAGCGCTCGATCACCGGTTCCTACTTGCCAAGTTTCCTAGAGGTACGCTTACTAGGGTTGACTTGAACAAGTGCTCTAAATTCCGTGAGATAAGGTTGCTCCTAGTGATGAACTCAAAAGCATGAATCACCTACTAGTGTTGATTTCTACATATGGGTACTTAACAAAGTCCCATCATCAATACCCACATATTACTACTTGTGTTTATCTTCTCTAGACAATTAGTGGGTCGAAGAAAATCTAAACTAGCAATAGGATTATGAATCAACTATTTAATTTCGAACTTAAACAATCAACAAATAATCCATAAACAATAATATCATGGTAGAAATCAATCAATAACATTAATTAATGCAAGAGAACAAGTTTTTCATATCAAATATAGATTCATATTCCGGGCTTCGAAATCGCCCTTAATCAAAGAGAGTTTTAGTTACTCATAATATTGGAGTTCATCATCAAATAATAATGGAAATAAAGTAAAGAAGATGAAAATATTAAATGAAAGCAAACCCTAGCTCCGGCTCTCTGCAAATCTCCCAAGAAGAATACGTATCCCCCAAAAGAATAGAAACCCTTTCTTTTTATAGCCTTCCCACTTTCCAAAATTAGGTCTTCAAAGTCCATCACCAAAAAGTCCACCAAGCCCATGAACCATGTGTGAGAAACCCATGTGAAAATATGTCTAAAAAAATATGCTCGCCGGAAAACTGGGTTTCCGGCCGGAATATGGCCGGAATCCGGCGTCGGAAAAGCATCTCAAAGCCGCCTTTGTCATCGACAATCGTCACCAGGCAGTTCTACACTTCCATTAGCTCAACTTTGCTTCTCTGCAGTTCATACATTCACAAAAACCAACTAACCCAATTTCTTATCTTGCGAAAACGCACCCAAAAGCGTGACCCATAGCTCATATGTCCGCGGCCAACTCTTGTATCCGACTCATACCCCTCGCGATTCACCGAAATATTGCGATTCATGCTTCAAGTTCTGAAATCCGGCTACCGGAACTATGCTCACCGGCTCACCATTCTAGCTCGCTTTTCGCACTGTTTTTGCAACTTCAAAATTCATTCCCTGCAGTTCCCAGCCAAGATGGCTATTCTGCAACTCCACATGGCTGCAATTCACATCAAAATCGACCATTGCAAGCATTACTCGCACTTCCTAGCCTTTGCCACGTTCAAACTCAGTGGAGACTCGACACCACCTAAATTAGCTCAAAGACATACCCTTATCATTGCATGTTCAACCCATCTCTCGCCGTAACTCTTGTACCTAAAGAAGTAGTCCACCAATAGCACATAACTCGGTGTCTTCTTCACCGCCTAACCGCACCAAATCTCCCGCCTGCACTCAGCCTCCTATCTCTTCCGTTAACATCATATCACCAACACAGACTTGAGCCACTGATTCAACAAAATTCATGTCTTCAACACTCTTGACTGAATTTATGCTCCAGGCTCTGACCCAAACTCTGCTTCATTCAACCAAAAACCCTGTAAAACAGTCCAGAATTCCAGACTCGACTGCAAAACCGCCAAAGCATAGCCAACAATCACAAACAATACTTAATCGCTACCCTTTATCTCAAAAACTTTCAGCCATCAAAACAATACCCACATCTCGGCATTAGTTCCATGCTCAGGTCCAAACTACCAAGCATCAAGCCATGTCTGCAACAGCCATTCCATCTCAGGCTCGGCCATTCACGCTTCAATTCAGATCTGCACAGCTTGTTCTCATTGCTCCATTCTGCAACCATCACCAGCTTTAGTTCAACATGCCCATTACTTGTGGCTTATTCCCAGTAAATCATTCATATTCGTGTTCACTATCTCAGCTGCAACAAAGATCGATTCAGCTCCTCCCGCAATCTACCACTCAAGAAGCAACAACACTGCATTCCCTGGCAACTTTCAACTACCAGCTGCATCAGGGCTGACACCACTGCCAGAAACACAAACCCTGTTTCTTCTTCTTTAGTTCCAAGTGACTCCAAAGTACCTAAATATTCAAAAGCAAAAATAAGATACATATTTTACAAGAAAACTTAGCGAAGAAAGCATAAACAATAGATAAATATCAAGGTGTTTTAGACACCTATCAAATTCCCCACACTTAGACTTTGCTAGTCCTCGAGCAAATCAAACAAAAATAATTCTAAAAGATACATACAACTCCGTCTCGCCGAGGCTACGGTCACTTTAAGCATAAATAACAAGCCTTTAAACCCCTAGGTGTCCCTAGTGGACGAGTTTTAGTCTCGTGAAGGTTTACAAGAGGTCTGCCTACAAAACCTATATTTCCAACTCCGTCTATTTGTGACAAATCAATGAACGAATCCAAAATAACTACAGGAGGAGGTACCTTGTACAAATTCAGTTCATATATAAATAAATAAAGCTTTAATTAGATAGTCGAACAAACCACAATACTCGGAAACTAACAAACCACAATCACAATGAAAAGATTAAGAAGATGGATATAGATGTAGATGTTGGCGAATGCTCACAAGTGATCGATGTTTCCCATATCTGTCTGAAGGTCACTACCAAGATGAACCTATGCATCCTATTCGATTGAGCTACTGGTCAATTCTAGTGTTAACACACTGGCATATACAAGGGCACCAGTGATCAACAAACTTATTTATACATCAACTCACTGGCATATACAAGGGAACCAGGAGTGACTTTATTCACCAAATATAATACTTTCTTTCTTTTTCTTTCTTTTTCACTTTTTTTTTTTTCATTTTTTTTTTTTTTGTGACAAAGATGATTCGATCTTTTGGATCCAAGCGCATGCTTCTTGTCGCAAGTACATGATAGTTGCCTTGGATCCCGCATTCCACGCTTGTTTAGGCGACGGAGACAGGGACTACGTTTCACACATACCGCTATTCCCAAGTGTCATTCTTATTCCGTTTGGTCTAATTGGTCTGTTCTTTCTTTCTTTTTTTTTTTTTTTTTTTTTTTTTCTAGCAACTCAATCACTCTATTTCATCCTAGCAGTAATAACACGTCGATGTTTAGTGACCCACCAAAACACTTAGAGAACAATAGATAAATATGGAAAAATAAAAATAGAATGCGATATGGTGATATTCCGAGATATGGTAACGACTATTATGCTATTTGTGATTCCTGAGCTATGTTCGTTTCTTGTTAATTAATGGGTTCCTCAACTCCTGCAATCAAAATGATTCCATCCACTAATGGTGTCATCCTAAAGGCACAAGTTTCTAGATTTCGGAGTTCAAAAAGCACAAATTTTTCTTGGTTTTTTTTTCTATTTTTCTGATTTTTTTTTTTTTTTTTACTACTAAACGCATAAAACAAACTATACAAACATATAAATGCTCCCCCACACTTAAACTTTACATTGTCCTCAATGTAAAATTGAATCATCCAAAGAAGGTTCAAGGTGGGAAATTCCGCACATGATATGCAAAAACAAGAAAATAAAGATAAAATGCTTAAAAATAAAAAAATAAAGGGAAAGATACAAAACCGGTGGGTTGCCTCCCACTTAGCGCTTGGTTTAACGTCGTCAGCCCGACGTTCGGCTCCAATTACTCCTCCAGAGGGAGTGGATCACTCAATGTGATCATATCCTGATTCTCCGTCACAAACTGCTCATAGTATGGTTTCAAGCGATGGCCGTTAACCTTGGAAATCAGCCTGTTTTGGGACTAGTTATCTCAATCGCACCATGCGCAAACACATTAGTAACAACAAATGGTCCAACCCATCCTGGACCTAAGTTTACCCGAAACAATTTAAGACGAGAATGGAATAAAAGAACTTTCTGCCCTACTTCAAAACTCTTTCGGGAAATCATTTTATCATGGAAAGCCTTGGTATTTTCTTTATAAATGCGTGAACTTTCATATGCATCATTTCGTATCTCTTCTAACTCATTGAGATGAAGTTTCCTATGTTCACCAGCTGCATCTAATTCCATATTACATACCTTGATAGCCCAATAAGCTTTGTGCTCAAGTTCGACGGGAAGATGGCAAGGTTTGCCATAGACAAGCCTAAAAGGAGACATACCGATGGGTGTCTTATAAGCTGTCCTATACGCCCACAAAGCGTCATTGAGTCTATAACTCCAATCTTTCCTTGTAACATTCACCGTCTTCTCTAAGATGGACTTAATCTCCCGGTTGGAAATTTCAGCTTGACCGCTCGTTTGTGGATGATACGGTGTGCCAACTTTATGAGAAATGTTATACTTCTTTAGAAGAGCGTGAAAGGATCTCTTGAAGTGCGAACCTCCATCACTAATCACCACTCGAGGTGTTCCAAACCTAGCAAAGATATGTTCCTTCACAAACTCACAAACAATATGAGAATCATTGGTAGGAGTGGCTTTAGCTTCCACCCACTTAGAAACATAATCTACAAAGAAGAAGTATAAAAATTTCCCATTGGAATTCACAAAAGGCCCCATAAAATCGATACCCCAAACATCAAAAATCTCAACAGCGAGAATTGGTGTTTGCGGCATTTGGTTTCTAGCACCAAGGTTGCCTGTCCTTTGACACCTATCACAAGCCTTACAACATAGATATGCATCCTTAAACAATGTAGGCCAATAAAAACCACTTTCGAGAACCTTGAGGGCTGTCCTCTTGGCTCCGAAATGGCCACCACAAGCATATGAGTGACAAAAATTCAGAATTGATTGGAACTCGGATTCAAGTACGCACCTGCGGATCATTTGATCGGAGCAATGCTTCCACAAATAAGGTTCATCCCATATATATTGCTTAGCAATCTTCTTAAGCTTGTGTTTTTGGAATGTAGACATGGAACTAGGTACTTGTCCCGTCACCAAGAAGTTAACGATATCAGCGTACCATGGAGTTGTGCCACCAACCGCAAAGAGTTGCTCATCCGGGAAGCTATCATGCAAAGGAATCGCTTCTTCGGACACAACCAATCGCTTAAATGATCCGCTACAAAGTATTCTCACCGCCCTTCTTGTCCTTGATTTGCAAGTTGAACTCTTGAAGAAGAAGAATCCACCTTATGAGCCTTGGCTTAGCATCCTTCTTTGTGAGCAAGTATCGAAGTGCAAAGCATGGTCGGAGAAAACAACCACCTTCGTACCCACTAAATAAGATCTAAACTTCTCGAGTGCAAACACTATGGCCAAAAGCTCCTTTTCAGTAGTGGAGTAGTTGATTTGTGCTCCGTTGAGAGTTCTAGAAGCATAATAAATGGCATATGGAACTTTGCCATCTCGCTGTCCCAACACGGCTCCAACGGCATAATCACTTGCGTCGCACATCAACTCAAATGGCTTGCTCCAGTCGGTGGTTTGATGATTGGTGCGGTAGTCAACAACTCTTTCAAGGTGTCGAAAGCTTCCTTGCATTCCTTATCACAATCAAAGGCCACATCTTTTTGCAAGAGTATACACAGGGGCATTGCAATCTTGGAGAAATCCTTGATGAATCTCCTATAAAAAACTGCATGACCAAGAAAAGAGCGAACCTCCCTCACATTTGTGGGGTATTGTAAGTTCCGAATCAAATCTATCTTAGCCTTGTCAACTTCTAACCCCTTAGAGGATACAACATGACCTAGCACAATCCCATGATTGACCATAAAGTGACATTTTTCCCAATTAAGCACAAGATTAGTTTCTACGCATCGTTTAAGAATAAGTGCAAGGTTATCTAAGCATTTGTCAAAAGAATCACCATACACGCCGAAATCATCCATAAACACTTCTATGATGCTTTCCACATAATCTGAGAATATACTTACCATACAACGTTGAAAAGTGGTCTGGTGCATTGCACAAGCCAAATGGCATTCGTCTATACGCAAAAGTGCCAAACGGGCAAGTAAACGTCGTCTTTTCTTGATCTTCCTGAGCTATTACAATCTGGTTATAACCTGAAAACCATCAAGGAAACAAGAAAAGCATGTCTAGCCAACCTTTCAAGCATTTGATCAATGAATGGTAAGGGAAAATGGTCCTTTCGGGTGGTAGAGTTGAGCTTTCGGTAATCAATGCACACTCTCCAACCGGTCTGGATTCTAATTGGAACCAAGTCGTTATCATCGTTTTTCACCACCGTGATTCCGGACTTCTTTGGAACGACTTGAATCGGGCTCACCCATTTGCTATCGGATATGGGATAGATCACCCCTACTTCCAACAACTTCAAGATTTCTTTCTTGACTACTTCCATCATCGGAGGGTTCAAGCGACGTTGAGCTTCCCTTGTTGGTTTTGCCCCCTCCTCAAGAAGTATTCGGTGCATACATGTGGAAGGACTGATTCCTTTGATATCGGCTATAGTCCACCCAATGGCAGATTTATACTCTCTTAGCACTCGAACAAGCTTCTCCTCTTGCACCTTGGTAAGGTTGTTGGCAATGATCACGGTAACTCTTCCTTGTCACCTAAATACACGTATTTAAGGTGATCCTACAGAGGTTTCAACTCAAGAATAGGTGCCCGCACAATCGACGGTAAAAAGTTTCTCATTAGTAAGCGGCAAAGAAACATAAGACACATTATATTTTGGTGGAACTTCTTGTAATGAGTTAAGAGATAAAATGACCTCTTTAAGCTCATCACAAATAGACAATTCACTTTCAATGTCTTTGTATTTTTCATAACCTAAACCTTCCACTATGGTGTTTTCTAAAGCATCTTCACCATTCAATTCAAAAATTTGTTGAGCTAGAGAATCAATAATATCAATTGAAAAACAGAATGCACATCACTAGGATATCTCATAGCCTCAAAGATATTGAAACTTATGACTTCGTCATCAAATTCCATAGTTAAAGCGCCCTTGAAAACATCAATCTTTGTTCTAGCGGTTCTCATAAACGGTCTACCCAACAAAGAAGGGAGTAGACGATGGTGAATCTTCATCCATCATGTCAAGAACATAGAAATCAGCTGGAAATATGAGTTGATTAACCCGCACCAAAACATCTTCAATAACCCCTTTCGGGTAAGAATTAGACCTATCAGCAAGTTGTATAACAATACCGGTATTCTTAAGAGGTCCAAGATTCAATGATTCATAAACGGAGGCAGGCATAACATTAATGGATGCTCCTAAATCTAACATAGCACGTTCAAACCCGATTTTACCAATAGTACATGGTATGGTGAAACTACCGGGTCTTTCAACTTAGGTGGGAGTTTCTTTTGAAGATATGCCAAGCATTCTCCCCACACTCATTACCTCGTTACCGGTCAATTTGTGCTTGTTAGTGCACAATTCCTTCAAGAACTTTGCCCAACGTGGAACTTGCCTTATCGCCTCAATGAGTGGAATGTTCACTTCAATCTTCTTAAAGATTTCCAAAAAGCTCTTGGTACAATGTCTCCTTGTTCGACTTTGCAAACTCCGCTAGGAAATGGCGGAGAAGTAACATAAGTAGAAACATGAGTTTTAGAGTTAGAATTTGTTACCGGTCAGCCTTTTTAGGGACTGTTTCACCCTCTTCTTTCTCCAAATCAGTTCATGGGACACCGGTGATGTTTCCTAGTTTCTCTACTTGCTTCCCACTTCGTAACTCAATAGCATTGGCATTCTCCTTGTGATTTATTGGTTGCGAAGGAAGTTTTCCTCTCGCTTGTGCTTCCAATTTGCTCACGGCATTAGCTAATTGACCCATTTGTGTTCGGATGTCCTTCATCTCCATTGCTGACTTTTGCTTATCTTGCACCATTGTGTTGAGAATGAGATTCAACTTGTCATCTATACTCGTGCCTTGAGGTTCTTGTGGTGGTCTTTGCATGAATTGGTATCCTCCTTGTTGATTGAAAGTAGGATTTGCAGCAGCTTGCTTGTTTGCATAGCTGAAATTCGGATGATCACGCCAACCTGGATTGTATGTGTTGGAGTACGGATCGTACCTCGGCCTTTGCTGATTTTGGTACATAGCACTTGCTTGCTCCACATCTTCGGTATATGATGATGGTATGACAGCTGCAGCTATTTGAGTCATCATTCTCTCCATGTTGCCCATCCTTTGTTCCATGTGTGAAGAATTGCTAACTTCATTCACCTTCCTTACCGCTGATTCATCTCGAGTGTAGAATTGTTGAGTGTTCGCAGCCATATTCTCCAACAAACTTGTAGCTTCCGCAATGGTCTTGTTGGTAAGTGCACCACCACTTGCGGCATCGATCAAATTTCTATCATTAGAAAGCAACCCCTCGTAGAAATATTGAATCACAAGTTGATCGCTGATTTGGTGGTGTGGGCAGCTAGCTAAAAGCTTCTTGTAGCGCTCCCAATACTCATGGAGAGTCTCTCCCGATACTTGCCTAATACCACAAATCTCCTTGCGAATCACAAAGCTGCTTTTGATGCTGGAAAATACTTCTCAAGGAACAATTTCTTCATCCCATTCCATGTGGTTATGCTCCCGGGCTGGTAAGCAAAAGAACCACTCTCCGCAAAGATCTAAAAGAGAGAAAGGAAAAGTCGTCATCATAGCCATATCCGCGTCTGCAGTTGCTTGCTTCATACTAGTCACAACATGATGGAATTGTTGCAAGTGACGATTAGGATCTTTCCCGCTAAACCTCTCGAATTTGGGAAGCAAGTTAATCAATTGTGGTTTCAACTCAATGGTTCCATTCAAATTTGAATACATAAAGGTCAGCTTGATCTAGGTTTGGAGAAGTGAGCTCCTTGAGTGTTCTTGGAGCAGGTGGTCGACCTCCCATTGTGTTGTCTTCTCTTCGTCCGAGTCCGAGAATTCACTTGGTGTAGAACTTTGAGGAAGTGGAGTGTTGACCGCTCGAATGAAATCCTTAAGTAGAGTGCCTGAACGAAGACGTATACCAATTGGACTTGGTCTGCCCTCTCCACGCATTCACCAAAGAATTAGCACCTGAAAATCAGATTCTAAGAGGTTGAATAAGTAGATAGAAATTGAAAATAAAAGCAAAAGTAACAACTAAGAATAAAAATAACAACTAGACTTGCCACGCCTCCCCAAGAACGGGCGCCAATTTTGACGAGGTGTCAATCTCGCAAAGATAAATTTCTCTACTTCTCTTTAACTAACAAGTAGTATAATGTAAGTAGGATCGTCCCAAGGGGAGGTATGAAGTTCAAGTTGTTATGCAAATACTCTTAGCAAAGATGATTTTTGTTGTAGAAATGCTGAAAATTGTAAAATGTATTCAAATATGAGATGTAATTGATTAAAGGTTCATTCTAGACCACGAAATACAAACCAAATTGATAGATAGCTATATTCTTCACATTATCATGTTACTAACAACCCTAGAATAATTAGTACGCTCAACTATTCCGTTACTATCTCCTAGCTCACCGGTTACGGAAGCGCGATCACGGTTCCTACTTGCCAAGTTTCCTAGAGGTACGCTTTACTAGGGTTGACTTGAACAAGTGCTCTAAATTCCGTGAGATAAGGTTGCTCCTAGTGATGAACTCAAAAGCATGAATCACCTACTAGTGTTGATTTCTACATATGGGTACTTAACAAAGTCCCATCATCAATACCCACATATTACTACTTGTGTTTATCTTCTCTAGACAATTACGGGTCGAAGAAAATCTAAACTAGCAATAGGATTATGAATCAACTATTTAATTTCGAACTTAAACAATCAACAAATAATCCATAAACAATAATAGCATGGTAGAAATCAATCAATAACATTAATTAATGCAAGAGAACAAGTTTTTCATATCAAATATAGATTCATATTCCGGGCTTCGAAATCGCCCTTAATCAAAGAGAGTTTTAGTTACTCATAATATTGGAGTTCATCATCAAATAATAATGGAAATAAAGTAAAGAAGATGAAAATATTAAATGAAAGCAAACCCTAGCTCAAAGCTCTCGCAAATCTCCCAAGAAGAATACGTATCCCCAAAAGAATAGAAACCCTTTCTTTTTATAGCCTTCCCACTTTCCAAAATTAGGTCTTCAAAGTCCATCACCAAAAAGTCCACCAAGCCCATGAACCATGTGTGAGGAAACCCATGTGAAAATATGTCTAAAAAATATGCTCGTCCCGGAAAACCGGGTTTCCGGCCGAATATGGCCGGAATCCGCCGCGGAAAAGCATCTCAAAGCCGCTTTGTCATCGACACTGTCACCAGCAGTTCTACACTTCCATTAGCTCAACTTTGCTTCTCTGCAGTTCATACATTCACAAAAACCAACTAACCCAATTTCTTATCTTGCGAAAACGCACCCAAAAGCGTGACCCATAGCTCATATGTCCCGGCGGCCAACTCTTGTATCCGACTCATACCCTCGCGATTCACCGAAATATTGCGATTCATGCTTCAAGTTCTGAAATCCGGCCACCGGAACTATGCTCACCGGCTCACCATTCTAGCTCGCTTTTCGCATGTTGTTTTGCAGCCTTCAAAATTCATTCCTCAGTTCCACCAAGATGGCTATTCGCAACTCCACTCCAGCTGCAATTCACATCAAAAACCGACCATTGCAAAGATTACCCGCACTTCCTAGCCTTTGCGGTTCAAACCCCAGCTGCAGACTCGACACCAGCTGCTCAGTACATACCCTTATCATTGGATGTTCAACCCATCTCTGCCAGAACTCTTGTACCGAGCAGCACGGAATAGCACATAACTCTGGTGTCTTCTTCACTGCCTAACTGCACCAAATCTCCCATTTTGGACCTCGCTCCTATCTCTTCCGTTAACATCATATCACCAACACAGACTTGAGCCACTGATTCAACAAAATTCATGTCTTCAACACTCTTGACTGAATTTATGCTCCAGGCTCTGACCCAAACTCTGCTTCATTCAACCAAAAACCCTGTAAAACAGTCCAGAATTCCAGACTCGACTGCAAAACCGCCAAAGCATAGCCAACAATCACAAACAGCGCAACACCCTTTATCTCAGCATCACCATCAAAACAATACCCACATCTCGGCATTAGTTCCATGCTCGGGTCCAAACTACCAAGCATCAAGCCATGTCTCAGCAATAAACCATTCCATCTCAAAGCCCCGGCCATTCACGCTTCAATTCAGATCCGCACAGCCTTGTTCTCATTGCTCCATTCCCGCAACCATCACCAGCTTTAGTTCAACACAAGCCATTACTTGTGGCTTATTCCCCGTAAATCATTCATATTCGGGTTCACTATCTGCTGCAACAAAGATCGATTCGATTCCTCCCGCAATCTACCACTCAAGAAGCAACAACACCGCATTCCGGCAACTTTCAACTACCACCATGCATCGCCGACACCATCGCGTAAACACAAACCCTGTTTCTTCTTCTTTAGTTCCAAGTGACTCCAAAGTACCTAAATATTCAAAAGCAAAAATAAGATACATATTTTACAAGAAAACTTAGCGAAGAAAGCATAAACAATAGATAAATATCAAGGTGTTTTAGACACCTATCATGTTGATTCCATTATATATGTATGGATGTGTGTGTGTGTGTGTGTGATTCAATTGTTTCCAGTTAAGAAAAACTGGCTTGATATCTTTCTTTATTGTTTGGTATCAATTGTTTTAGACTTAAAGAGATTTCAGTGCAATTGCGGTGCTTTAATGTCTATGTTTATTTCAATTGCTTCTGGTTAAGAAAAATAATTGTGCAAGTCAATTTATTTGGTTTGTATGTATTGTTATGGCTTAACAAAATACGGGATCATTTGTTTAGTCCAATTCGATTAGGATAAGAGAAACTAAGTTAATTCTGATCTTAGTTAGACTTATCAAAAGTAAAAGATTCGGTTATTCAAGTCTAATCGAATGCCTTGATAAGAAATATTATTTAACTAACCTAGTATTTGTCTTGTCTAAAGTGAAAGGTCTAAGTTATAATCTGAATAATTAGTGCCTGATGAGAAAAATAAAGTTAATTCTGATCTTTATTTTGGTCTTATCGAAATAAGCGATGGTATTTTTGCAATCGGTTTAGCAAGGGAACTAAGTTTCTTAGTCAATTTTTTAAACTATTAGGGAAAATTGCTTCGAGCAATTATTCCTTGATAACATATTAAAACCAAATTACTTGTAGTTTCAGTTTTGGTATTGGTTCTCTAAAATGGTATGTGAAACCTTCGTGCTTAACTCTTATAGGTTGTATAAATCTTTTAGATTTGTAAGATCCTTTCGGTTTTGGTATTTGCTCGGACCTTTGTTATTTTGTGGCAAAAAGGGGGAGAAATATATGGAGTAAACAAGTGATTTGTAATCACTAAGGAAAGGACAATTGTGCTTAAATGTTATATCTAACGAAAGAGTAAAGCATTGACTAAGGGGGAGAAACATATCATATGATGATTGTAGTTATTTGGACTACAAAGGGAAATAACAAAGTTTTGCAGATTAAAAATCTACCTATCTTACCTTTAGGGGGAGTATTATCTTTGTTATTTAAATGTCAACAACGGCATTTATGGATTGAATATATGCAGGGTATTGTGCTGTTGAAACTTGGAATCAAGCATATGTATAATGACTTTTGTAATTTGTTTATACATATGATTGTAAGAGTTTTGTCAATAAGATTGACAAAGGGGGAGATTGTTAGAGCATAGCTCGGTTGAACCCACCAAGCGTTGGTATGTCAAGTTTGGTTGTCATATTTTAGTGAATCAAAACTCAATTAAAGAGTCGCTTGATTATGTACTAGAGACAACTTCGTATAGGTTAGGCTAGAAAGATTAGGATAATGAGACATACAAGTATTACCCGAAGACTTGAAGAATGTGAAGAAGTAACAAGCTACATCGACGACATCATCCTTCCTCTCGAGGTTAGTAAAATTTTGACTTGAACTGTTTCATTCCCAACGTATCTTTCAAGTCGAGCTATATTGAAAACATAACTGCGAAGCGTTGAATGATTATACTCTAGTAGACATAGTGTTAAGGAATTACAATACGAAGTATAACGCTTATCTTTTGAATCAGATATAAGACATCGACATAATCATATGAATGCTATTGTGATTATGTGTATGGGTATGGATGAAGATTTCGTCCTAGGAAACAATGTTTACATTCATTTAAAGGAAGTACATTCATGAACTTGTTTTATGAATCGAAAGGGAAATCGCTAGGCTTATTGGTATTGTTATTCATTGCATATCTTTGGATTACCAATATGTGTGAGTTAGTAGAACCGATCATAACTTATTATGTATCTTGGTAAAACTGGTCACAATTCCTGACTTATGTATTGGTATGACTTTTACTAGTGTAACCGATCCTAAGTAATCTCCTAAGATAGTATGATCGATATTTGTAATTGGTGTGACCGATCCTAGTAATTGGTGTGGTCGATCATAAAAGAGTGTGTAATCGATCCTTGTAATTGGTGTAACCGGTCCTGGTAATTGGTGTAACCGATCCTGGTAACTGGTGTGACCGATCACAAGTAATACCATGAGAATATGGTAACCGGTCCTGGTAATTGATGTAACCGATCCTGGTAACTGATGTAACCGGTCCAGTAACCATATTAAGGTAGAACCGATCGGTAGAACCGTAAACCCATGATTAGTGTATTGATATTTGATCAATCACATAGTTCTTGGAAATCAGATGAACCAGTTCTAAACTTGTTTGGAAGTGTGGTATTATCGGTTCCAGGATTGTAAATATGAAAAAGGATTTACAAATAAATAAGATGTCGACATACTTTGAACATGATCAGTAACTCTTATCTTTTATTGTTCAAAGATATTCCTTAATAACTCAAGGAGATCACGGACCGAAATAAGTTGAGAATCTTTTAATTAAGGTTATTAATTTTATATGCTTTTAATTACCAGCAATTAAAATGCATATCTTTGGAAAATAAAAATTGGTAATGTGCACTTACTAATTGGAGATTTTCTAGTAGGATTTTGGTTGATTTTGGACGAGCATTTCAGGAATTATGAAAACCGAATTTGGAAATATATTACATATCTTGAGAATATTCGGTTTTGGAAATTCCTTGGTGTCCAAACTTCCTTGGTCTATAAATACCCAAGTTTGCATTTCGAGCTAACTATCCTAAGAGCCAAAAAACTACCTTGTTGTGTTGTTCTTGGTGGAGCCGTCTATTCGAGAGGAAAGTACCCCGATTAGGCGAAATCTCTTACGACCGCTCGTTTAAAGACTTCGTGGGATCAAGAAGCTCTACGAGTACCGTTGGTGGGAAACTAGATAATTGCAGTGTTATTAGTTTTCGATTTGATTTGATTGACTAATGGTTGTTGAACTTTGATTGCGCCTAGTTTGTTTAATCTTGAGAATCTTCTCTTCCGATATAAGATTCACTCAAACTAGATCGAAGTGTAGACGAGATCTTTGGAACTGTTTGTAGATCTAAAGAAGTCTTGTGATAATCCATTGTTAACAGACTCCGTTCTGTGCGTGATTGATCACAAGAGATTCAAGTTTTGGTGTGCAGGTGTGTTGATGGTGGTTTTTAGTCTAGGGTGATAGGTGTAGAATACACCGTATTTACTATATAGAGTTTATGCTTTCTTTGCTATTTTTCGTGTGAATTATGTATCTTATGTTTGAATTTGAGTTATTAGGTACTTTGGAGTCATTCGGAGTTAAACAAGAAGAAAACGTTCAATTGGAGCTAAATGGAGCGAGGAGGTCAATTCATAGGCGAGACATGGAGCCGGCTGAGAGTGCGCAAGGAGATGGGAAGAATTAGACTGGTTACACCAGAACCGACAGGCCCAATAATAGTGGTGGCCCGTATCTAACAAGGGTGCCATTAGTTATTCCATTGCCCCTTATCTGTCTCATTTGAGTGGGATTAGTCATTCCCGTTCTTACACCCTAGATAGAAATCAGGTTTCGACTTCATTACTCAATCATTGCTTTCACCTGAAACTGAGAGAGGTGAGGAAGAAGAGGTGTTGCGTTTCAAGATCGAGAAATGGTGAAACGAGTTGTTGCTGCCGGTTATATGAGGTTGAGAGAGCGTCCGAGATGAATCTAAGTTAGGTTCAAGAATGGATGGTTCGAATCGTGAGGGTCTGTGACAAATTGAGTTCTGGGGTCAATAGTAATGGTTGTAAATTTGAATGCGAGCCGATGGAGTTGATTATGTCTTTGTTGGAAGTGAACTCAAAGGAATTAAGGTCGATATTCAATTGAAGGAAAACGATGGCCCGAGTTCATGGAACTTCTTCAGTTGGAACCGAAATTAATGAAGAATCGAGAAGATTTGGTCTGGGAGATCGATAAGAGTGAGAGATTCGAAATGGGTTTGATGGAATTGACGAATATCTCGTGGATGAGCTCGGGTGGGGTTGAGTGATGAAATTGGTGAGAGCTGTGGCTAAGAGCTGTGGAGAAGATCCGTGCAAGAGTTTTTTGACTCGAAATGTCTAGGATTGTAGATGATCTTTGGTTGTGTTGCTCAAATAGTGGTAATAAGGTTTTGGAGTTGTCTGTGTTGGAGCTCAAGGCAGGCTGTAGCTGGAACTGGTGCAGGTTATGGAGCTGTCTATGTGAATGGAGATGTGGCCTGAGCTGGTGATTGCTGGCAGGAGTTGCAGAGATGGCCATGGATGAATTATGTGCATCTAGTGGTGTTTGCTGCTCAAGGAGCTACAGGTGCAGAGAGTGGAATGCAATGGTTGTGTTGCAGGGCTCAGACTGAGTTGATTTGATGGCATGAATTATGTGGAAGTGCAGGGCAAGAAAGCTGGTGTCGTGCCACAGCAGACCGGGAGAGGAGAGAATATGGCACGGGTGGCGGTCGAAATGGTGGGGCATAGATGATGTTGCAGGTGCAGCTGAGTTGCAGGGACTTGGATGCATTAGCTGGGTTGTAGGTAGAAGGTGGTATTGCAGGGATATGGAGTGAACTGAATTTGCATTGCAAGTTTCAGGTAAAGGCTCAAGTAACTGGCAGGCTAGAGTTGCAGACATGAGCTAGCATTGAGAGTGCGCAGTAATGTAGCGGATTTTGGAGAAGCTGTAATGTGTGACTGGAATTCAATACTGCAAGGGACTGAGACAAGTTGGCCTGAGTGTGTGAAAGTGGAGTTTAAGGATATGGAGTTGCAGGGTATTGATGCAGCTGGAAGACTGCATTACATGAAAGAAATGGAGCTGTATTTTGTGCCATGGAGTTAGCAGTGGTGTTAATTGAGCTCAGGCTCTGGGAGTTTGCAGTTCCAGTTCAAGTGGAGCTAATGGGTTCTGGGCTGGTGTTATGGCTGTGCGCTTGTGTGTTTGCAGGCCTGGGAATGGAAGGCTCTGGCAGGAGCTGCAACTGATTGCAGGTGAGATGGAGTTGAGCTGCAGATGAATGGCAATGGAAGGAGCTCAGGCTGGTGTTGTTGGTTGCAGTGGGTATTGGAGCTGTGATGTTGGCAAGCTCTGGTGATGAGCCAGGTGCAGATACAGATAGGGTGCAGCTCAATGGTGATGTTTGAGCTGAACTGGTGAAGGAACTGGAGTTGAATGTGCAGCTGCGTTGGCAGAGTGAATGACATGAATGAGCTGCAGATTGTATTGCATTGGGAGTTGGTTCAAGTGGAGCAAATTGGCCCTGAGAAGATTGTCACGAGGTTAGAATGGGAGTTGAGTTTGAGAGATGGAAGGAAGCATCTGGTTGAGGTGGTTGTTGCTGATCCAGATGAAAATGTTACAGTTACAGTGAGGCCATTAGAGAATGTAAGTGCAGCTAATTGAGTATTGCAGGTGAAGCTTGTGTTGGGCTGAGATGGTGGTGCCCTGGCTGAGTTACAGCTATAGTGATGAATGAGCAGATTGCAGCTCAAATGGATAGGATGGCCAGATGGGTTGAAGGCATATGCTATGTGCGGAATTCAGTGAAGCAGGTGATGTAGTCCTGTGTATGCAAGTTGAGATGGCTGCAAATGGGTGTGCTATTTTAAGGGGCCTGAGAAGTGTGGCTTGAAAGGGAGAATGGTGGAATTGCCAGGGCCATGATGGCTGGCTAAGGCACTGGATATGCACAAGGATTGTGCAACACAGCACAAGCCTGTGCAATGGCCTGGCAAGACCTGGTCTGATTCTCCCTGACCCGTCTCGACTCAAATTCGATTCGGTTTGACCGATCCGACTCGTTGACCGGTGACCGGGCGGACTTTGCCGGTCACCGGGGCTGTTTTCCGACGACTTTCCGGCCTATTTCCGGCCACAATACCAGTTTTCCGGCGAACACATTTTTTGGGATATATTTTCACATGGGTTTCTCACACATGGTTCATGGGCTTGGTGGACTTTTTGGTGATGGACTTTGAAGACCTAATTTTGGAAAGTGTGAAGGCTATAAGAAGAAGGAGTTTCTATTCTTTTAGGAGGACGTATTTTCTACTGGAGTTTTGGAGGAGAGCGATTCTACTAGGGTTTGCTTCCATTTTATTTTACATGTTCTTCATCTTATTTTTGATAATAATTATGTTGAATCAAAATACTATGAGTAACTAAATACCTATTATTGGTTATGGGATAATAAGTGGATTTCACAAATAAGATTTGATTCAATGTATTAGTTTTGTCTCAGTAATTTATTGATTATGATTCATGGTTTATAATGTTTATGATTTGATAGTTTGTTTGGTTGAGTCCGGAATCAATCCGATCTACTTTCATATCTAGAGCTATATTAGGGCTTTCAATACGAAAAACGTTGTCTATCCCCGATTTTGAGTAGCATAAATGTGGGTAGTGCTTGTAGTGATATATCCTACTAGTCACATATGAATCGTAACTTGGGTTAAATCGAATTAGTGCTTTTACACATTTTGGTTGCCTTGATTAGTCTTATTCCGTAAAAACTTATTGCTTTTAGGGAGTTAAACTTAATTGTGCTTTTACACTTTAGGTTGCTTTCTAGAAAGAATTCACATATGCATCTTTTAATGTGGTTGTGATGAAATCGTGGAATTAGCGGGATACTCTTGCGATCAAGGTATCCTAGGACTTTAGTAAATGAGAGATTAAAATTTCAATTCTAGTCATTGTTGATAATTCGAGTTTGTGAATGAAACTATCCCGTGACCAATACTTTCTCCTTATTGATAAATTTTATTATTACTTTACTTTCAATTTATTTTTATTGCTTTGAAACATCAACATCCCTCCTTGGTTACTAAGAAACTGAAAATTTGCATAACAACATAAGCCTCTCTGTGGATACGAACTCTTTCTTATTGCATACTACTTTATTTTAGTGAAGCAAGAAAGTGAAATTATTTTTGACCGGGTGACAACCGATCAAATTTTAGGCGCCATTGCTGGGAGGCATACGGCTTGTTATTAAGTTTTTAGTTTCTTTTTACAATTTCGCTTTTATACTTGCTTTTCGCTTATTGTCTTGTTTCTCACTTGTTTGCGAGAATTGTTTTTCGTGTACTAATCCTGGCTTCCAAAGATTGGAATTACCAAAGGTGCGGGATAGCTACTCGTAGAGGCACAATACTCCAACCAAGGCAAGACACAACGGAAGAACAAGTCTTGGAAGTAGAACACGAAGCTCTTCATCAAGAAGAGGAAGAAGAGGTTCCATTTGTAGGAGAACCACTAATTGAAGAGGAAGAAGCAATGGGTGACAATGCAAACCGTACACTCAAGGATTTGGCTTCTCATAGGCTTGATGCACAACAATGGTGTATCCAAACAAACTCAACTTTCGAGATCAAGCCGGGGTTGCTTAGAGAGTTGCCAAAGTTTCATGGTATGGCGAATGAGGACCCTAACAAGCATCTCATGGAGTTCCATACCATTGTCAAGGCTATGCTTCCAGTGAGATCAAGTCGATGGTGCAATGATGAAAGTTTTTCCATTTTCTATGGTGGACAGTAGCAAAGGATTGGTTGTATTGTTTGCCACCTGGGAGTGTCACTACATGGAACGGTTTGAAGAAACTCTTTCTAGAGAGGTATTTTCCTGCGTCTAAGGCCACTCAAATTCGCAAAGAGATTTGTGGAATAAAGCAACATGTTGGAGAATCATTGTATGAATGTTGGGAGAGGTACAAGAGATTGGTGGCAAGCTGTCCACACCATCAAGTTAGTGATGCTATGATAATCCAATACTTCTACGAAGGTCTTCAATCAAGTGATAGATATCTTCTAGATGCAGCGGGTGGTGGTGCACTAGTGAACAAGACGGTGGCCCAAGCTGCCGAGTTGATTGAAAGCATGGTCTGCAAACTCATGCAATTCTACACAAGAGGTGAACCAATGGTAAGGCAAGTGCATGAAGTCAATGATTCATTAGCATCACACCGTGAGCAAAGGATGGATAACATGGAGCACATGATGCAAAGGATGGCATGGTTATTTTACCTTCACATGGTGAAGGGTTGGAGCAAGCTAATGCGGTCTTTCCAAATCAGCAAAGACGGTATGATCCCTACTCAAACACGTACAATCCAGGATGGAGAGATCATCCCAACTTTAGCTATGCCAACAATCAAGGTGCGGTTTCACAACCTACTTTCAACCGTCCATAGCGGGTTTCAACCACAAAGAACAACCATTTCAAGAATAACAACAACCAATGCAAAACCAAGGTTCGACATCGATGAAAAGCTTAAAGCAATGATGCAAGGTATTTCTACCATGTTCAAAGAGAGCCAACAAGAAACTAAGAGTGCTATCAAGGATTTTGACTCAAGTGGCTTCCATGGCGATTGATATCAACAAATTGAAGGCACAAAATAGTGGGAAACTCCTTCTCAACCTATCAACCCAAGAGAGAATGTTAGTGCTATTACATTGAGAAGCGGTACACAACTTGTGCAACCCGAAATTGTTGATGTGGGTGATTTGGAGACCCAAAAGGAACCTGTTTTGGAGGAAAAGAATGTGATTTTCCCAAACTTCGAGGTACCTAATTCCAACTCTAAAACTCCTATTTCTACTTATGTTCCTCCTATGCCTTTTCCTCGCAGATTTGCAAGTTCTAAGAAGGAGGAATTAGAAAAGGAGATTTTAGATATCTTCAAGAAGCTTCATGTAAACATTCCACTCATTGATGTTATCAAGCAAGTTCCCAAATATGCGAAGGTTTTGAAGGACTTGTGTACCAAGAAGAAAAAGCTAACCGGTAATGAGGTTATGAGTGTGGGGGAAAACGCTGGCGGTCTTGCAAAAGAAACTCCCACCCAAATGCAAGGATCCAGGGTAGTTTCACTATACCCGTAGAGATTGGTAACACAAAGATTGGTAAGGCTATGCTTGACTTAGGAGCATCCGTGAATATCATGCCAAAGATCTATTTATAAGTCTTTAAAGTTGGGTCCCTTGAAACCAACTAATATTGTGCTTGAACTTATGGATCGTTCTAATGTCTACCCTAGGGGTATTATTGAGGATGTCCTTGTGCAGGTGAACCAACTAGTTTTTCCGGCTGATTTTTGTGTTCTAGAAATGGATGATGGTTCGGATGTGTCCATACCCCCGCCGCTTGGGAGACCTTTCATGAAGACAGCTAAAACCTTCATTGTTGATGTGGACGCTGGAATACTCACTATGAAGTTTGATGAGGAGATAATTCGCTTCAACATGTTTGAAGTCATGCGGTATCCAAGTGATGTTCATTCGGGTGTCCATAACGCATGGGACCCTAGCTAAGGCTTTGCAAGCAAGGAGATAGTCGGGTGACGACTTTAAACCAAGCGCTAAGTGGGAGGCAACCCACCGGTTTTGTATCTTTCCCTTTATCTTTTTATTTTTAAGCATTTTATCTTTCTTTTCTTGTTTTTGCATATCATTTGCGGAATTTCCCACCTTGAACCTTCTTTGGATGATTCAATTTTACATTGAGGACAATGTAAAGTTTAAGTGTGGGGAGCATTTATATGTTTGTATAGTTTGTTTTATGCGTTTAGTAGTTTTATGCCAAAAAAAAAAAAAAAAAAAAAAAAAAAAAAAAATTGTGCTTTTTGAACTCCGAAATCTAGAAACTTGTGCCTTTAGGATGACACCATTAGTGGATGAAACCATTTTGAATGCAGGAGTTGAGGAACCAATTAACTAAAAGGGACGAACATAGCTCATGAAATCATAAATTATATGATAGTTGTTACCATATCTCGGAATATCACCATATCACATGCTATTTTTATTTTTCCATATTTTTCTATTGTTCTCTAAGTGCTTTGGTGGGTCACTAAAAATCGAGTTGTTATTGCTGCTAGGATGATTAGAGTGATTGAGTTGCTAGAAAAAGAAAAAAAAAAAAAAAAAAAAAAGAGACCGACCAATTAGACCAAACGGAATAAAGAATGACACTTGGGAATAGCAAAAGATGTGTGAAACGTAGTCCCTGTCTCCGTCGCCTAAACAAGCGTGGAATGCGTGGATCCAAGGCAACTATCACGTACTTGCCGACAAGAAGCATGCGCTTGGATCCAATTTGATCTAATCATGCCGTCTCAAAAAAAAAAAAAAAGGAAAAGAAACAAAAAGTGAAAAAGAAAAGAAAGTATTTTATATTTGGTGAATAAAGTCACTCCTGGTTCCCTTGTATATGCAAATGAGTTGATGTAGAAATAAGTTTGTTGACCATTTGGTTCCCTTGTATATGCCAAGTGTGTTGACGCTAGAATTGACCAAAGAGCTCAATCCAATAGGTTTCATAGGTTCATCTTAGCGGTGACCTTGATTTGATATGGGAAACATCGAACACTTGTGAACATTCGCCAACATCTACATCTTTATCCATCTTCTTAATCTTTTCATTGTGATTGTGGTTTGTTAGTTTCCGAGTATTGTGGCTTGTTCAACTATCTAATTAAAGCTTTATTTACTAATATTTGAATTGAATTTGCAAGGTACCTCCTCCCGTAGTCATTTTGGATTCATTCATTGATTTGTCACGAATAGACGGAGTTTGAAATATAGGTTTTGTAGGTATATCTCTAGTAAACCTTCACGAGACTATAACTCGTCCACTAGGGACACTTAGTGGTTTAAAGGCTTGTTATTTATGCTAAAAGTGACCGTAGCCTCGACGACACGGAGTTGTTGTATTTTATTGTTTTGTTTGATTTGCTCGAGGACAAGCAAAGTCTAAGTGTGGGGAATCGATAGGTGTAGAATACACCGTATTTACTATATAGAGTTTATGCTTTCTTTGCTATTTTTCGTGTGAATTATGTATCTTATGTTTGAATTTGAGTTATTAGGTACTTTGGAGTCATTCGGAGTTAAACAAGAAGAAAACGTTCAATTGGAGCTAAATGGAGCGAGGAGGTCAATTCATAGGCGAGACATGGAGCCTACCGAGAGTGCGCAAGGAGATGGGAAGAATTAGACTGTCGGTTACCTGGAACTGACAGGCCCAATAATAGTGGTGGCCCGTATCTAACAGTGGGTGCCATTAGTTATTCCATTGCCCCTTATCTGTCTCATTTGAGTGGGATTAGTCATTCCCGTTCTTACACCCTAGATAGAAATCAGGTTTCGACTTCATTACTCAATCATTGCTTTCACCTGAAACTGAGAGAGGTGAGGAAGAAGAGGTGTTGCGTTTCAAGATCGAGAAATGGTGAAACGAGTTGTTGCTGCCGGTTATATGAGGTTGAGAGAGCGTCTGAGATGAATCTAAGTTAGGGTTCGAAGAATGGATGGTTCGAATCTGTGAGGGTCTGTGACAAATTGAGTTCAGGGGTCAATAGTAATGGTTGTAAATTTGAATCTGAGCCGATGGAGTTGATTATGTGTTGTTGGAAGTGAACTCGGTGAATTAAGGTCGATATTCAATTGAAGGAAAACGATGGCCCGAGTTACGATGGAACTTCGTTGAACCGAAATTAATGAAGAATCGAGAAGATTTGGTGCAGGAGATCGATAAGAGTGGAGAGATTCGAAATGGGTTTGATGGAATTGACGAATATCTTGTGGATGAGCTCAAAGTGGGGTTGAGTGATGAAATTCTAGCAGGAGCGGTGGCTAAGAGTCATGGAGAAGATCCAGGCAAGAGCTGGTTTAACCTGAAATGTCCAGGATTGTAGATGATGCTGGTTGTGTTGCTCAAATAGTGGTAATAAGGTTTTGGAGTTGTCTGTGTTGGAGCTCAAGGCAGTGTCAGCCGGAACCGGTGCGAGGTTATGGAGTCATCTATGTGAATGGAGATGTGGCCTCGAGCCGGTGATTCTTTGGCGGGGAGTTGCAGAGATGGCCATGGATGAATTATGTGCATCTAGTGGTGTTTCTGCTCAAGGAGCTACAGTGCGAGAGAGTGGAATGCAATGGTTGTGTTGCAGGCTCGAGACCGAGTTGATTTGATGGCATGAATTATGTGGAAGTGCAGGGCAAGAAAGCTGGTGTCAGGCTACAGCAGCACTGGAGAGGAGCAGAATATGGCCTGTGGCAGGCTGAAATGGCTGGGGCATAGATGATGTTGCAGTGCGGTGAGTTGCGTGGACTTGGATGCATTAGCCGGGTTGTAGGTAGAAGGTGGTATTGCGGGGATATGGAGTGAACCGAATTTGCATTGCAAGTTTCGGTAAAGGCTCAAGTAATCGGCAAAGCTAGAGTTGCAGAGACATGAGCTAGCATTGAGAGTCGCAGTAATGTAGCAGATTACAGGGAGAAGCTGTAATGTGTGACTGGAATTCAATACTGCAAGGGACTGAGACAAGTTGGCCTGAGTGTGTGAAAGTGGAGTTTAAGGATATGGAGTTGCAGGGTATTGATGCAGCTGGAAGACTGCATTACATGAAAGAAATGGAGCTGTATTTTGTGCCATGGAGTTAGCAGTGGTGTTAGCCGGGTGAGCTCGAGTGCTCGGGAGTTTGCGGTTCCGGTTCAAGTGGAGCTAATGGGTTCTGGCCGGTGTTATGGTCGTGCGCTTGTGTGTTTGCGGTGCACAGGAATGGAAGGCTCTGGCAGGAGCTGCAACTGATTGCAGGTGAGATGGAGTTGAGCGCAGATGAATGGCAATGGAAGGAGCTCAGGCTGGTGTTGTTGGTTGCAGTGGGTATTGGAGCTGTGATGTTGGCAAGCTCTGGTGATGAGCCAGGTGCAGATACAGATAGGGTGCAGCTCAATGGTGATGTTTGAGCTGAACTGGTGAAGGAACTGGAGTTGAATGTGCAGCTGCGTTGGCAGAGTGAATGACATGAATGAGCTGCAGATTGTATTGCATTGGGAGTTGGTTCAAGTGGAGCAAATTGGCCCTGAGAAGATTCTTTCTTGCCGAGGTTAGAATGGGAGTTGAGTTTGAGAGATGGAAGGAAGCATCCGGTTGAGGTGGTCTGTTGCTGATCCGGATGGAAATGTTACGATTGCGGTGAGGCCATTAGAGAATGTAAGTGCAACTAATTGAGTATTGCAGTGTGAAGCTTGTGTTGGGCCGAGATGGTGGTGCCCCAGCCGAGTTACAAGCTATAGTGATGAATGAGCAGATTGCGCTCAAATGGATAGGATGGCCGGATGGGTTGAAGGCATATGCTATGTGCGGAATTCAGTGAAGCAGGTGATGTAGTCCTGTGTATGCAAGTTGAGATGGCTGCAAATGGGTGTGCTATTTTAAGGGGCCTGAGAAGTGTGGCTTGAAAGGGAGAATGGTGGAATTGCCAGGGCCATGATGGCTGGCTAAGGGACTTTGGATATGCACAAAGGATTGTGCAACACAAAGACAAGCTGTGCAATGGCACGGCAAGACTCGGTCCCGATTCTCCCGACATTTTGGGATATATTTTCACCGTTTCTCGACTCACTGATTCCGGTTTGACCGATCCGACTCGTTGACCGGTGACCGGGCGGACTTTGCCGGTCACCGGGGCTGTTTTCCGGCGACTTTCCGGCCT
Source organism: Papaver armeniacum (assembly GCA_023531295.1). NCBI lineage: Eukaryota > Viridiplantae > Streptophyta > Magnoliopsida > Ranunculales > Papaveraceae > Papaver > Papaver armeniacum. Next base: position 124,513 of record JAJJWW010019486.1, read on the forward strand.
ATTTCCGGCCACAATACCAGTTTTCCGGCGAGCACATTTTTTGGGATATATTTTCACATGGGTTTCTCACACATGGTTCATGGGCTTGGTGGACTTTTTGGTGATGGACTTTGAAGACCTAATTTTGGAAAGTGTGAAGGCTATAAGAAGAAGGAGTTTCTATTCTTTTAGGAGGACGTATTTTCTCTCGGAGTTTTGGAGGAGAGCGATTCTACTAGGGTTTGCTTCCATTTTATTTTACATGTTCTTCATCTTATTTTTGATAATAATTATGTTGAATCAAAATACTATGAGTAACTAAATACCTATTATTGGTTATGGGATAATAAGTGGATTTCACAAATAAGATTTGATTCAATGTATTAGTTTTGTCTCAAGTAATTTATTGATTATGATTCATGGTTTATAATGTTTATGATTTGATAGTTTGTTTGGTTGAGTCCGGAATCAATCCGATCTACTTTCATATCTAGAGCTATATTAGGGCTTTCAATACGAAAACGTTGTCTATCCTGATTTTGAGTAGCATAAATGTGGGTAGTGCTTGTAGTGATATATCCTACTAGTCACATATGAATCGTAACTTGGGTTAAATCGAATTAGTGCTTTTACACATTTTGGTTGCCTTGATTAGTCTTATTCCAGAAAACTTATTGCTTTTAGGGAGTTAAACTTAATTGTGCTTTTACACTTTAGGTTGCTTTCTAGAAAGAATTCACATATGCATCTTTTAATGTGGTTGTGATGAAATCAGGGAATTAGCGGGATACTCTTGCGATCAAGGTATCCTAGGACTTTTAGTAAATGAGAGATTAAAATTTCAATTCTAGTCATTGTTGATAATTCGAGTTTGTGAATGAAACTATCCCGTGACCAATACTTTCTCCTTATTGATAAATTTTATTATTACTTTACTTTCAATTTATTTTTATTGCTTTGAAACATCAACATCCCTCCTTGGTTACTAAGAAACTGAAAATTTGCATAACAACATAAGCCTCTCTGTGGATACGAACTCTTTCTTATTGCATACTACTTTATTTTAGTGAAGCAAGAAAGTGAAATTATTTTTGACCGGGTGACAACCGATCATAGGGCGAAAATTGTAAAAATCTATCTACCTGACCTGACATCGGAAGCAATAGACCTTGATATGTCTATATTCCGCAAGGAATTTGAAGAATATATCAAAATCTGATGAGTGCCTATGCCGCTCTTCATATTGTATTGAAACTCAAGCTCCTAGATGAATTGTTCACTAGTATAGAACCTAACGAGTATTTAAGCTCCTAGTTGCATTACTCACTAATGAAATGGAGCCATTTAAAAGTGTTGAGTGCCTAAGCCTCTTCGCTCATATATGTATTGAGAAATTCAATATATTTATGTGTATAAAATTTACTCAGAATGGTGCATGTAGCAACAATCCCAAATATTCTATAAATTTTATCCTGCACCAGCATTATTCACTAATGCATGGCCTGCCTAGTGTTTTCCTATGCTATGTTCCCCAGCGAACTCTCAATATTGGCATGACATGACGATTAAATGTTCGCTCGCAACAGAGTAGCATGAATCTCCCGAAGTGTCAGTATTGAGACCTGCATGAAAACACTCACATAGGCTACACCACCCTCTGACAAAGAGATCAGCGCGTTCGCACACCTTTTAATTAAAAGTTGGCGCGATCAAACGCGTTTAAATTCCTTAAGGAAAATCTGGACTGTTCACATCAGTTTCAAAAAATAATCACGGCCACACGATTTGGCCGCTCGATTTAACAAACTTAGACTAATTCTAGCAGAACTAGGCAATCACCATAGTGACCACCGGCGGGCCCACTAATGCCCTAGTCGATCGAGTCCTATTTTGCTCATTCACAAGTGCTTCAAACGCGGACCCAAACATGGGTGTTCGCGCAGTAAAAACAAGCTCAAACGAGTTGAGACCGACAAAAACGGTCTCAAAACGCATCGCATCCGTCCAACTTAGCCGGCCTAGTTGGACGGCTTAGATCAATCTTGAACGATCAAAGAAAAGCTGACATGTTCATTGGCGGCCCAACATCTCCCTTGGTCGATCGACTTGCCTGCAACAAGTCTATAGGGCGCTCAACCGTTTGCCCAACTCGAGCAAACACGATGTGTTCAAAACCCTAATTTGGGTCGCGACAGTATACAACTGTCGCAAATCGATCGTGTCCGTTCAACTTAGCTAGCCTAATTGGACGGCTTAGATCGTGTTTCAGACGATCAAGGAGGTGCTAATACGTTCACCACCGGCACAATATTATCCCCGACCAATCGACTTGCTCATGGGAAGTCAATGGCACACCAAATCGTTCGATTGAACTAGGGTGTACGCGGCTGCTTTGAAACCCTAATTGATGTTTGCGGCAACATCTTACTGCCGCAAATCGATCACGACCATCCACCTTTTCCAGCCTAATCGAGAGGTATAGATCTGATTTCGGACGGTCCTGAAGATGTCAGTGTATTCACCGTCGACCCACCTGTACACATGGCCGACCGGCCTGTTCGTACTAGGGATCGATGTCCCGGAACGATCGCCCAAAGAAGGGTTGGCCATGTGGCTTCAAACCCTAAAATATAATCAGCGGCAGCGTTCAACTGCTGCAAGTCATCTTGTCCAACCAACTTCTCTAGCTTGGTCGGACGGTTTAGATTAGGTTTTTAGATGGCCACGAGGGTGACGCCATGATCACCGACCACTCCTCCTCCACAAGCAGTGATCGACCAAGTGATGGCTTGTCCACACAACCCTCAAACAATCACCCAAAGGTGGCCGGACATGCTACCTCTTTAAGACTCTCAATCCGCGACTCATTCGATCGAGCTCAAAAACTGCGATGCTTCTAGCACATCGATTATTTTCAGCTGCTTATTCGAAAGCGATGCTTTATATACATCGATTACAACCAATGCTTTATAAATATTGGTTTCACAAATAATAATTTATTTCACCTAAAAGCACTATGTGCTGCTTTCAGCGACGAGTCCACGCCTCGACCCACTTACTCGTGACATCAAACATGTCACAAACTGGGGGATTCTTACTGGGGCATTGGTCTGGCGGTTTACAGCGTGCGGCGTGCAGCGCGCCCATTACGAGAACGTGTCAGGAAAGGATGAACGGTTAACAACGATGAGAGTAGTGGGTGAAGGCGTGACCACGTGATGATCACCACCTCTTGCACAACCCTACTACTCCACTATTTAATCTTCTCCACTTCCTACGATATCAGGGTGGTGCTCAAATGACTTGTATAAATAGGTTTTTAACCTATTTCGACAATAGAGAACACAAGTGTTATCAACACAAGTAGCCAGAAACCATTTTCTGATACGCAAGTCATAAATGACCACACCTTCAACACTTTGATCTCAAACACCTTCTCCGCTTCCCTCCTCAAGATCAACCCTTCTCCTTCACCTTGTGACCGAATTGAATATGGAACGACCATTTCTTGGTTTAGGCCAGAGTCTTACAGATTGATATCTCGAACCTAAAAGCATTCCCGTGCAGTGCATTTGTTTAGGGTTTGAATTCGTTTCTCATCAACACACCCCAAATTACCAAAAACAGCAGAATCAGTTTTTACCCCCAAACAAGGTGTTTATTGAAGATTTAACAAGATTTGTAGACGAAGAAGATTTCTTATTTGGGTTCATAATCTTTGGTGTGCATAAACTTGATCGGCTGGGATCCAACTATAATTGGTTTATCCTTGATAAATTTGATAGATTAGTTGCGTAGATCGGCATCACTATATAGTATCTTGGTAGATCCTATTTTTGATTGCAAAATCTAAACTCGGCTACTTTGGTAGTTGTTGGATAGATAGATCTAAACTCGACAAAGAAGTTTATTGGATTAAACAGAAGAGCCTTTGTCTAACTCATATCACTGAGATTGAATAGAGTTGTTACCGAACAAATTTGTTATTCCTTTACTGTTTGGAATACGAACCAAAGGAATTGTTCCAGTGCATGCACTTATTGAATGTCGGAAGCGCAGTGATACTGAAGAAACTAGGTGAACTATAGGTTTAGTTACTTGGTCTCAACTATACTAAGTTGGTGTGATTTTGTATAGCGGCTTAATTTTGAGAGTATTCAATTCTGGACTAGGTCCCGGGGTTTTTCTGCATTTGCGGTTTCCTCGTTAACAAAATCTTGCTGTGTTATTTACTTTTGTTTTCCACAATTATAATTTTTGTTATTATAATTTAAAGTAAATTGCACAAACGTTAACACCGTATTACTTGATAGTGATCCTATAGAGTTTGGTTAATTCCGAACCTATTATCAAGTAATCACACTTTGATTGTTGTATTGTCTCGATCTCGTATCCATAGACGATCACACAAAGTGTGAATACCGATTCGTTGTATTGTCTCGACTCAGTCCGTAGACAATCACTTTCGGTAAGAGGACTTATAGGTGGAAAAGTTTAAGATTGTGGTATATTTGGGTACCCTCGTCCTTTCAAAGATGCAAAATGGGTTCAACTCTTGCATGCTCAGTACTTTAGGAATATTGGTCCTGTTTACGGGGAAGTTAAGAAGAAAGGCATGTGGATTTGGAATGGGATTCAAAGAGGTCTGAAATGGATTAAAAGATTTCACATATGGGAGACTGGAGATGGTTCTAAAATTGATGTACATAAAGTTAACTAGTTTGGTGATGTGTCTGATAAAGACTATCACCTCTTTTTAAATTTTCACAGCAAACTAATCTCCAAGTAGCAGAATTTATTGATCATGAGAATCGAAGCAGGAGAATAGAAAAGCTGCAAGAAATATATACAACTGAAGAAATTCTCCAGATAGAGAACATCAGGATCCCTCAATAACTAGCTGGAGACAAAATTAGATAGTCTCTGACCAAAAATGGGAAGTTCTCGGTAAAGTCGTCTTACATGGCCATAATACATTGCAGAATTCTAGTCCAGTGGTTACTGATAAAAAACAGAAGATGTGGCTTATGATTTGGCTTCTTGGAGTTCCTTATAAGTGTCAAATGTTCATTTGGAAAATCTCCAAAGATATAATACCAATTGCTCCTCGGTTTCAGAGAATTGCTAGAGTGGAAAATTCTCAATGTCAGTCTTGAAACCAAAGATCATCTTCTGGTTCACTGTCCATTTGCTCGAACCATATGATTTGATGTTTCTAATACAATTCTTCAAGAAGCCCACAAATTTGATAACATCCAGGAATGGACTCTGTCTTGGTCACATAGAGATAACTTGGCAGTGATAACGATGTGGCATCTTTGGAAGAGTAGATTTTTTAAAATATTTGATGGGAAATATCAATTTCCTAGGACTATCATTCATCAAATTTATAAGTTTTGCCATGACTATAAGATCTGCATTCATTCTCATACCAGTCATTTACTTACTCATAATTCAGTTTCTAGCATAAGCATTAAAAACTATTGGAAGCCTCCTCCTTTTACTTGGTTAAAGATTAATTTTGATGCTTCCATTAATCCTAATACTATAAAGCTAGTGTATTTATTGTTGTTCGCAACCATTCATAAGCTTTTCTATAAGTCATGTCCTGGAAAATGAGGGAAAGGGATATAGATCAAGTTCAAGCTCTAGCTATGTTCATGGCTGCTCAATGGATAGAGGATAAAGGGGCTCAGTAAAGTAGTACTGGAGGGTGACAACAAAACTATAATGGAGGCTTTGCAGAAGATTCCACTGGATAATGTCAGTTCGGGGACAAGTATCTTTTGTTTGAGAGTTTAAGTTTAATTAAGAGTCTAACTGAAGTTAAGGTCTAGTTTAGTCCAAGAGTTTGTAACAAGGTAGTTGATGCCCAGGTCAAATATGCTAGAATAAATGATTATAAGAAAAGTGGTATACTGATCCTCCTACAATTATCATGCCTCTCATTCTGTGAGAGATAAGTATGAAATGGTTAATAATAATAATAATAAAAAAAACGGGCACCTAGCTCAGCTGGTCATCCCCGTTTCCCAAAGTTTCATGCGCTCTAGGAGGTCCCAGGTTCGAGCCCCCGAATGACGTAATATTGCAGAAATTAACATGGAAGGTAGTGTTAGTTTGCCCCCCTTGTGACACAATCTCAACCCCCATCCGCTTCAGCTCCCTTGGCGAGGTTACCCATGAGGCTCGCTGGTAGGCTAGTACCGCAACCTGTTCAATTAATGTAATAGTATGTTGTTGGAGCTTAGCTTGTTAGGTTTCCAACTAGTTAATGTAATACTCTTTATCCATTAATAAAATAAATTTATAATAATAATAATAAACTTGACCATGCTATGGATTATTTGAAAGCTATTCCCATTCCTGGCCTTAACCAATCACTTGGGCCGCGGCAGTTTCGTGCAATTGCTCAGTATCGGTTAGGCATACCATTATTTCCTGTAGATAGCACATGTTCATGTTGTGGCCTTGCTATGGACGTCTTCGGAGACCACGCACTCCATTGTGCAAGCGAAGTTGGTATTAAATTCAGGCACAATGTGGTACGAGATGTCCTTATGGATATTTGTTATAGATGTGGTGTTGCAGCTGGGAAAGAAGTCCCTTTGGGATTTTTATCTGACAATGATAACGCCCTCAGGCCTGCCGACATCCTCATATATAATTGGATCAACAAACAAGATACTTGCTTCGACGTCACCGGAGTTTCACCATTTTCAGGCGGAGGGATTCATAACTTCACACCTAGCCATGCTATTTCTGCGGTAGTTGTTCGTAAGCGCAACAAGTATTTAGACAAGTGCACGTCGCAGGGATATCAGTTTTGCGCCTTGGCTTTCTCAACTTTGGGTGAGCTTGGAGATGACCTCGTTATTTTGTTGAGGAGATTGAAGAATTGTCTAACCAACTATGATGTTAACAACAAAGTAGGGAGTTTTCTTTTCCATAGGGTAGGTTTGGCTATCCAAAAGGGCGTTGGTGCACAAATTGTTGCCCGACTCCCGCCCATTCATGTACAAAATGACTTTGATTTTGTTTAATAAAAGCCCCTGGAGGCAATCTTTTATAATACTAGTTGGTCGCCCGTGCTACGCACGGGTCTTATGGTTATAAAATACTGGAAGTAAATAATGTTAATTTCATTAAAAGTAAATAGTGTTACTAAATTTTTAGCTAATTTGTCTTTTTGAAAACCTAATAAAAAACTAATAGAAGACACCATGATAATATAAAAATTAAATCACCTTGATCAATGATCATTATTACTTGACGTGCACTCCTTCTCATCGACAATTGGTCTCTTCTGGCCGACCCTTCTGTCTTGGTGGTGTTCATCCCAAACCCATAAGCATTCTAATTTCATTTGGTTTCCTACAAATAAAGTAAGCCAATTTTCAAAACACGTTTCACATAAGTCTAACATGTGCAGTTGCGATCATGTAAGTGCATCGACCTCCCGAAAAGTATACTCACAGAGAGACTGGATATAAAATTGATTAGTTCACCATAAAAATGACAATTGTAAAAATGATAGGCACTTCTGTCTATGACTGTACTTAGCATGTCTTCCATGCCATTATTCCAATGGTGGTTTTGTGAATGAGTAAAGTTAGTTTGTACAAAACGACCATCGGAATAATGGCTGACATTTTTTCCATTCCTAATGCTTGGCTGTAGTTCACTATTCATTGTATATAAATTTTTGGATTACAGTTACTGAATGATTAAAATGAGGTTTATTGCATTTCCTTCTTAGACCCTCCAAAACAGTGAAATTAATTTTTGGATTCCAGTTACTGAATGATTAAAATGAGATTTTTATTGTATTTCCTTCTTAGACCCTCCAAAGTGCATTAAACAGTGAAAATATTGGTTAATTCTTTAGATATACTTATCTTAGCCCCCTTAACCATCTTACCAGGTTAGGCAAAATCTAATCATTCACTTGGTTAGATGTGTACCGAGAGTTCTAGACCTAACGTATGATATCTGTTTGCAGTAGCGGTGTACCAATATCTTGGCTGTGTATTTAGAGTTCTAAATCTAAGACTCATATCGATGGCTCGTTGATTCTTTTAGGAAGTGCAAAATTAGAAGTTACGTGGCCTACTATATATTATATCTCATGATCTTTTATTAACGTTTTATCCGTAATTTTCTAGGAAGCATAGAAAATTCATTTTGTGATTCTGCAAAAAGTCAATCACGTCACTTATTAGCATTAGTATGACACACTATTGCAAAACAGAGATGTTAACATAACCTTCTTTGTGAATTTGTGATGCACGTACAATACCATATTCTTCTAGTATCATCCACATACTATTACAACCATCACAACTTAGCTAACATAAATAGTACTTAGTAGTTAATACAATTACAAACTTACAAACTTTTGTACCGTAGAAAACTCATTTTTTAAACAAACTCCTAATAGTTGAACAAATACAGATGTAGTCATAGGCCACCGATAGTCTTATATAGTTATATCATCATACCGGTTTTCCCTTGAAATTTGTCGCCTCTGGTTATTTCCAGCTTACACTTTACACTTCGAAATCTCTAGTAACGGAATTTTATAAGTTGATTGTGCAGTCCCTATGATGAAACCGTTAGGACGATGTCACCTCTCACTCTCTCAGTCTGCAGCTGCCTTCCATTGTACAGGTTTTTTTTTCTTTCCGGCACTTCCAGTTAGAAAATAAGTCCTTCCCGATTGTTAATTACCCGAGTACATTGGTATTTCTATAGGAGAAGAATAACTTTGAGAGATAACTTATAGGGGATATGTACACTTGTAATGGCTGAATTATAGTCATGCTATACTTTCACTTTATACGTGGAATTTCAAAAATATGCTTGTGTAAGAAAGAATGAATATTAAGTAAACACATGAAAGTTTTGGGCAGTTCATATCTCATATCTTAATTGACAGTCATCATCACTAAACATTTGCTCCCCTGACAAATCCTATCAAAATATTTGATATCTGGTCGTTTGATTCTTAAGAAAAGAATTAGCATAAAACATATAAAAAAAAAAAAAAAAAAAAAAATTGGTTACTGTATACAAATTTACCCAATGCGATCAAAAAATTATCTTGAAACAGATACAAATTTAACCGATGAAATCAAACGATTACCTTGAAGCAGCATCCAAGAACTGTTGTTGCAGCAAAAACTCTATTTCCGTCGCTGCCGCCATGAGGAGTTGCATAACTGAGTGTCCAATATTGTTTGGGGGCAGCACTTCGTGCATGTCGTATTTGGTTACGCAATTGCAACGCAAGCGGATACATCAACTAATACTATAGACGCCAGATCAGCTACTAAACACAAATAGAAGTTGTCTGGCATGTATGATAGAGCTTAGAGCTTACCACTAAACAATATTGTTTGAAAAAAAAAACATTTAACATAACTGGTCATGTGAAATTTATCAAAGATTAGGTCGTGACTCATGAGTGTTAAAAAATCAGAATACACGCAAATAGCATTGTCCATGCATATTGTGGTATCATGTTGATAATCCTTTGAAGCCTCACCCAAAAGGATGAATACGTTAACTCGCAGTGCAAAATATATTAGCTTGATATACCAATCTTTTAGACCAATAACAATGGTTTCTTACTTAAGGATTAAACATCTAAAAAATGAAGTTAATAGTAAAAAGAAAAATTGGACACACTGATATTAAATAGAAAAGTTCAAGGCAGATGAGTTATTCGAATAGAATAAGTTAAACGCAATCGAAAACAATGAAGAAAACAATGAAAATTGAGAATACATACCTTGGTTGCACCGGAGAAACGCTCCATAACATACCTTGTGTGGAACTTCGAACATCTCATTTTACAACAACTTGCTCTTTTTGATGTTTTCTTCATCAAAGTTCTTTAGGGACACCTAGAGCTACCACTATAAAAAATGGTCAAAATAAGAATCAATATTTTTCCACGGGATACATAAGAAAGTTAACATGTTAACAGAAGCAGACTTACAATAGCTGTTTTTTAGACGTCAAAGTCCCTATTATATCAGCAATCTTATCAAGAGAATGTTTCTTGGTTTCTTCTCGTTTGCCGATTTTCGAGCTTAGGTCAAACATTTAGCTCGTTTGTCTTGAAGTGCTATTCAAACTCTGAAGTTTTGCTGCTTGATTTTCATCAAGAATTGTCATTCCATTTTTTCATCGAGAATTGTCATTCCATTTGCGTTAGTTCCCCACTACTTTCCCCTAATTTCCCCTTTGGCTGTGTCACAGGAAATTCACCAGAATTAGATAACAAACTGTTAGCAATTTGTAATTCATATGCAGCACAAACAAAATAACTAAACTATTAAGGTCGACGACTAAACTCAGTCAGATTATAAAATGGATAAGCAAACTACAACTCAAATTCAGAGCTAGGAAAAAAATGGATAATCAAACTACAACTCAAGTCCAGGGCTAGGAAAAGATTAAGGTTTGTTGATTTCATTCTAATACTTTACTCTAAACTTAAGATTCAAATAATAAAAACTCTAACCTTAAATTTCTGGGCAAATCGCTATATTAATTAACTACAAAAACCAAATGAGAAATATAATTGCATTTTGTGGAGGTTATGGGATAAATATGGTAGTTGGATTCTGGTGCTTGTAAAGAGTATATGAGAATTCAAATAATATACTTCTAGTTCTTATGAGAGAGATTAGTGCATGAAAAGAGATCGTTTGTTCTTTTGGTCTTAGTACATCATAAGAGATCCATACAGCAAATTGATGCCCACAAAAGCAAAGAGAAGACGATTTTATTACAGGCATAAGATGGTTGCTGCTATTGCCACTACCTACATGCTACAATGCTTCTGACACTTCAAAGATGTTATTACAAGTTTAATGATCGATAAGACGATAATAAGACAGGTTTCAACAGTACAAAAATAGAGGAGACGTTAATAAGGAAGTTTTCAACTAAAAAAGAGAGAAGGTTTTGTGGACTGGAAGAAGATGAAGATTACCTACGAACTCTGAGTCCGCGACTAAGATTTGGCTTTTAGTCGTCCTAGTTTTCTCGATAATGTGACCACTTTCGTCTCATAACCTAATGAAGTCATTATAAAACATTCAAACAAACACAAAATCACAAAACAAACTCCTATGCTTCTTGAATATGAAAAAACCTAAAAAAATGTCATTTCACCTTTCAGAAGCGCCAGTAACATTAGCCCCACCATGTGGCTCACATTTATGCTTTTTAACAAATTAATTCTAGGTTTATAAGTCTCTAAAAGAATTCTAGAGATGTTCTCATAGTTTACATCTTCTGAGATGTTCGACTTCTACTAATCAGAAGAATTTATGGATCCAAAACTAAATAACCACTAATTCATTGAAACTTCTCAAATAACAAAAAATAAACAAAACCACTGAATAGGCATTGATAAAAGAGAAACAAATGCCTCATATTCAATCAACCCTGCAAAACCAAAGAAAAATCAACCCCGCAAAAACAAAAGAAAAGATTACGGATCATTAAAACAATTGGTAGTTCTTTATCATAGAATAAACTCCTTACAATTTTCAACTTGAATAAAGAATTATAAGCAAGAATATAAAACTCACCTGTCCAGATTTCAAATGAGAGAAGTAGCGTCCTTCGACTGGGTACAGTTCCGTTATATCCTGCATAAGAAATGACAACAACATATCAGACTAATAACAACATCCAAAAACGAAATGGAAAAAGAAAAAAGAAAAATTGAAAAGGTGCACCAAAAGAATGAAGCTTGGATTTTGCTCAAGCGTTATTATACATCAAGAAAATATTATTTTTAGAATTTATGTCTTATATTTACTAATAAAAATCGTAGAGATCTTTCCTTCCTTAATATCTGTTTGGAAGTAATTTTATATTTTACCAAAAAAAACCTCTAAATATAGAATTTTTTAGTCTATCGATTTATTTCGGGCAAAATATCTAAAAATATTTTCATATTTGGTTCAATAAATTAAAAGTGTAATATTCTCGGGAAGCTTTTTGTTTACCAATATTATTTTAATTTTATTTAATTTTGGAGACAATTTTAAACAAAATATATTGAGAATCTAGTAAGAATAGAAATTATTTTGTCTTACGTTTGTTATTTTTCTTTTGGATTGTCCGATAACCCGTATTATCAATACAAATTGCATTGAAATAAAATCGATTTTTTTTTATTGTTCTCACCATGATTTTCCATTTTTTTCCCTTCTTCTTAAGGTTGGTAATTTAGAGTTTCATCAACAGGTATTGATCATTTTATGGAGGAAGAAGTACACTTCGATCATCAACAGGTATTGATCATTTAATTTTGATGTATATTTATTTTCATCTCAATTGTAATTATAAAATCTTAATTAGAATTATTTTAATTATTTTCATCTCAATTGTAATTATAAAATCTTAATTAGAATTATTTTAATTATTAGCAGCTTGGAAGTGTAATTGGACATTGGACATTATTTTGTTTTATTTATAGTGGATTTATTTTTGTGATGACGATCATGATGCATAATTTATTGATATTAGTTTGATCGTGATGAATGTCATAAACGTAATTATATTTTTAATTATTTATTTGTGTCTTTAATGATAGTATCTAATTTTGATTTTTAATTATTTTTGAAAAATTATTTGGTAATTTTAGTTGTTTTAGGAAATATTTTTTTTTATTATATTGTGGGCAAGAATTTTTGTTTGGATTTTATTATCCAAAATTTTAGAAAATTAACAAAAACAGTTAAATGGTGGGGCCAGAATCAACCAGAAGCTCCGATTAAGCACAACGCTCGAAAAAACTCTGTTTTTATATAAAGAATTATAATAATAATAATATTATAATATTACTACCGCTATGTATATTAATATTTTTGTTATAATAATATTAATAATAAGTAATCGTTATCTAATTGAAATTCACGTGTACAAGAAAAAGAAAAAAAAAGGGTATGCTCTCACAAATTGGGGATACTCAAAATATAAATAAAAAAAAAACATTACGAAATAATTTGAAGAACCCCTTATCCAAATAATTTTGGATAAGACTAAATTATCCTTGAGTATCCCCGATTGGCAGCAAATTGTTTTTTATTATGAAGTTTTTGTTGGTAGCTGTTGTCTATTTTCATGCTGGATAAGAATAGATCTACTATCATATTCTTTATCTTCCCAAAACGGGTTTTTTTAGTGACGCTCACTGTCGTTACCACCACCGTGGAAAGGAAGAGTTGTTATTTGCAGGGGAAGAAAAACCACCACCCAATAACTGATCTGTTTGATATAATTCCCTTTTTATTAATAAGGAGATCATCATTGATGCTCCACGGATCCGTTCTTCCATAGGATTAGGAGATCTCTTGTTCTTGTTCTTATTCTGATTTTCATTTTCTTTTCCCAAAGAAGATTCATCATCCTTAATATCAGTAACAAACCATTTTTCTTCTTCTTCTTCTTCATTTTGTTCTTGTTTTTCAAAATGATTATCCATTGATGGTGCTGGTCTTCTTGCTATAAATAACATTTCTAGCCTCAATCTCAGCTCCCTGAACTACAAGCCTCTGTAATAATGGTCTCTAAGATGAATACTCTTCTACAGATATAAATTTGGCATAGAACAGTAACAAGTACAAATTCAGCTGGATTTTGAATTCAAGTACAAGAGTCATAAATATGATTATGATGAGAAGATCTAGATCTTTGATTTCTTACCTGTAAAACTAAAAAATTGTTTCTGACGATTGTAGCGTTCTCAAGAGTAGGTGGAGCAGTAATTAGAGATTCTAGCAATTAAATTCGAAATGTGGATACCTTTATTTCTTGAATGATTCCTTCGTTTTTGAGACCGATCAAGCTGAGGATTTTGTGGAAATATTTTTGTTGCCATTTAAGGTTATCTGATTGTTGCTTAGACAATTTATGATCAGCTGATTCTAATCTTCTCTTCTTAAGATGAATGATACTCTTCTACATATATAAATTTGGCATAAATCAGCTCCCGATAACAATCACAAGTACAAATTAAGCTGGATTTTGGATTCAGTTACAAGAATCATAAATCTAATTATAATGAGAAGATCTAGATCTTTGATTTCTTACCTGTAAAAACAACAATTTATCTCTGACGATCGTAGCGTTCTCTAGAGTAGGTTGAGCAGTAATTAGAGATTCTAGCAATTAAATTCGAAATGTGGATACCTCTATATGATTCATTCGTTTTTGAGACCGATCAAGTTGAGGATTTTGTGGAAGGATTCTTGTTGTCATTTAATTTAAGGTTATCTGATCGTTGCTTAGACAATTTCTGATCAGCTGATTCTAATTTTCTCTTCTTTAAAGAAGATATGTATGAAATAACGAAGTAAAAGGTGGATCTTCCTATGGATCTGGACTTCTGGAACTTATACAGTCGGCACTAGGCAATAGAACAACCGATATTGGTATAGATTAGTCGGTATTGGAATAAAGGGAATCAACTATGCCGACTACCAACATGCAAAAACACCATACATAAACTAAATTTGAGTCGGCATTGGCTGCAACCAAAATACAATACTAAATAACGCTTTGGTATTGCATTTATACTCACTAGATTTGTGCCCGTGCTACGCAACGGGCGGGCTTAACTTCACCTTACGCATCTGTACAGATCAAATGTGTTTTCTCGATCAAAATTGATAATTGTCTGTGCATTTCCCATGACTTTTTGTTATAGCCTCAAGGAAAGCTCTTTTCCGTTTTAATAAAATAATAATTCAAAATTGATAGTTGTATTGATAGTTTTCGTGCCTTTTGGTTATTATATACTAGTAGAGGGCACGTGCTACGCACGTGTTTTTATACAATCAAAAATTCCAAGTTTAAAATCCTAATCCTTAAGACAATGAGCACAAAAAATATACAGTCTAGCACATGATTAGAATCTCCACGGGAAGAGAGATGAGCACAAAAATTACACAAAGACACGTACAAAACTGGATTAGACATGTGAACAGATTGAATATTGATGCAATATGGAATCCTGGTTGAAGTACAAACTGGATCATACATGTTAATATACTGAATACTTTCTGCAATTTAGAATCCTGGTTGGAGTATTACACGCTGAAATCATTGGGAGAAATAGCAGAGGGATCTTTGGAGTTTAGAACAAAGGAGCCTCTGCAACAATTAAAACAACAAAAATCAATCATCAGTTCCTTAAAACAGATCAAAAACAACAATAGATTAAGTTGCAAAGAAGGATTAATCATTGATTTTCAAGATGAAGAAGTGCTCCAAGGATTACGGCTGTGAATTTTGTTTTTCTTGGTCGTGTACTTGCGTACCAAAAACATAAAGTTGGATTATGCTTCATAAAAAAAAAAGTATAAAGCTGGATTCCATGCTAATTGAGAAAAAAATTCCATACAATGATATTTAGGACACGGTTGATAGAAGATGCAATTCCTAAGGATGTCAAATAGCATGCACAGTCACACCGGTTAAGTCAAATTTTTAAGTATTTTGTTTAGTCTATTTTAAAGCACCTCAAGTGTAAAATTTGAACTAACAGAAAATGGAATCACCGCTATGTTATAGAGTTCTAAATCCCAAATGTAATACTTAGCAAAGGAAGGTCAACATGGATGTAAAATGGCAGTTACACAATGAAAATGTTAAGATAAAACATAGCAGATTGTACCTCATTTCTATGCAAAGATATTGATCCACTTCAGGAACTTTAAAATGATTCTCAACAGTTTCATATAGTCTGCATCATAAATGAAATCTCAGGATTGTATAGACTCCCAAGAATGTCCCATAAGCAAGTGCGTTTACATTCTGCCTACGCTATGCCATACCATAGATGGTGGTTTATCATCAAACTCCCCATTATCTTACATCCATTTGCTTGGCATCGTCATTACAGGCCCTATTAACACCTAGAGATAATCTGTCAAGACCAAATAACAATTAATTTCCTTTGTACATCTCAGATTGATTATCTATTCAAATAGGTAAATGTAGCTGTAGAATAGCTGGAGTAGTATTTGTCGGACATGAGACTTGTCTAGCGTGCCTTCTAATATGCCTCAATCTTGAGCAAGGTGCAATCATCGTTGAATTAGAACTAAAACTTTAAAATTATTGGGAGGTTTCATAGAGTAAGATCAACTGGATGTGTAATGACCCCTTTTAAAAGCTAAAAAAATTGAATCATTAAATTACCTTCTTGATTGGCAAATGTTAGATGATATGGGAATGCAACTCCTTCTTCATGTCTTCTGATATCAGTCAAACTTGCACTCCTTCCCATTTTTCTGAAGTTCGATCGCCTGAATAGAAACAAAAGACTGTTAATTTATATAAGAGATTCTACTACACCCTAATCAAAATCCTTTTTACACAATAAATGACAATCCTGAAGACATGAGATAAATAGATAATATCCTAATCCTAAAGACAATAACATAACCACGGATAATGTCATAATCTAGGTTGAAGCAGAAGAGACCATAGAAAGAATTCAAGGTTGAGGAGGAAAGAGAGATGGCGGAGGGGAAAAAAAAGGAATTGTAGAAGCAGGAAAGATAATAGAAAGAACCTAGGGTGTTTTGATTGGGAAAAGGAGAGAGATTGAAACGAAAAGAGACTGAAATTTCAAATTTCAAATTTCAAATTTGATCTGTTTCTGGAATGTACGACCTTGGTAAGGTAAGGCGATCGAGGCTTTTACCCTTTGGTTCTTGAAATGATGATTTTACATATTTGGCCTCAAATAATGTTTACTTTTCTCTTATCAGTATGGATACTTTAGTAAAAAGGCCTTATTTAGCCTCTTTGCATTATAATAGTAAAGATTTCCTAAATAAATTGATAGTTGTCCGTGTCCTTTGTCACATTTCTATTCCCAAAAGAAAAAATGATAACGAAAATTGATAGTAGTCTGTATCTTTTTGCAGCGCTTCTAAACATACCGTAAAAAAAAACCATATTAAAACCGCAGGGACCCATTTTTTTTGGTGTGGTCCCGATGAACCCCGCGGAGGACAGTATGGGGCCAGCATTTGTGAGAGCTTTTGTGAGCGGTTTTTCTACACGGTTTTTTCGACGGTCTGTACATCTTTTCAGATCTTTTTGTTATTTTTTTTTCTTCTCTTTTTTCTTTTTAATGTAAAATAATAATGAAAATTTGTAGTCGCCCTATAATAATGAAAATCTTTTTGTACAGTTCTGCGTTGCATCTTTGTCATAATAGTCACTTATTTTAATAAAGTTGGCTACGCACTGTCCTATCATGATTTGTAAAAAAAAAAAAAAAAGGATGCAACTGGGCTCATACAAAATATGTCCAAATTGGCGTCTTATTATGGGACTTCTCAATCCATATTAATTTTTTTTTTCCCATCAATTAACCCTAACACACCGACTGGCATCATCACATTTCAAATGGTTGTAAGGTCAAAGTTAATCCCTTATAGGATCTGGCTCTAATCCTACC
This sequence comes from Papaver armeniacum, assembly GCA_023531295.1. Classification (NCBI taxonomy): domain Eukaryota; kingdom Viridiplantae; phylum Streptophyta; class Magnoliopsida; order Ranunculales; family Papaveraceae; genus Papaver; species Papaver armeniacum. The sequence continues at coordinate 141,998 of JAJJWW010019486.1, forward strand.
TCTTTTTCTCATCTCGACAACTTTGTCATGTCGTACCTGGTTCCAACTCCTAAGCAACATCCAGAGAAATCCAATGTTTCCCAAACTGCCATCTAGTGCATAATGAAGATCAAAAGTGGCTAACGCATGCAGATGTTCGAGAGATGCATGAACAACGTGATTCCTACATACATAAGTAGATAGAGTCATACGAATACAGATGATACTTTCTTTCAAGTAAATATACACTACGGGAAAAACGGCGATTAACTACCCCGGAAATCAGTTGTGGTACCACATAAGACGACGTTTATCGATAGGTTGCACAAGGGGGTTGTAGAAAGTCTTCAATTGTTTGCAACTCGTAAGCTAGAGTCGTAAACTTGGTTGTGGTTCAATTTTATACAACACTTGCTTCGGTTGTGATACTTAATCCAAATTCTTTGGGCAACATCTCACACAACTCATCAAGAGGTTGTAATAATTTGTTTCACAACAAAGTTATAAGTCTTAGAAATATCTAACACAACCAATATAATGGTTGTGTATATACCATTCTCCCAACTATTATTATGGTTGTAGGACTTTCCCAACCAGTGTTTCACAACAAGAGGGTAGTGTAGCAGAAACCCATATCACAACTTATGGAAGCGTAGTCTAAGACGTGTTTCACAATTATTACTTGGGTTGTAAGTACTTCTTACACAACAAAAATATGTATAGGAGAAACTCGTATCACAACCAAGTTCATAGTAGTATGACATCATATTCACAACAGTTTACTTGTGTAGCAGAAACTCGTATGACAACCAAGATTATAGTAGTAAGACATGTTATTCACAACCCTTAACTTGTGTAGCAGAAACGTGTATCACAACCTTTGTATGTGTAGTAGAAGTTTGTTTCCACAATCCAGTGCATTGTTTCACAACAAATACGATGTGTAGAAGAAACAAGTATGACAACCATTATTTTCATATCACAACCCTTACTCTGTGTAGCATAAAAATGTATCACAATGTTTTTTTATGTTGTATAATTACTGTTTCACAACCCATATCCTGTGTAGCATAAAAATATTTCACAGTACTTGTTTGTGTTGTATAATTATTGTTTCACAACCCATATCCTGTGTAGTGATCACCTTTTTTTCCAACCATGTTTAGCAGTTGTGATTCTTTTACATTTTAGAAAAAAAAAATATATAAAATTGCTTTTCGATGCACACAAATATATATAAATAGACTTCCATTCATTCAGATAAAAACCATTAAAATGTAACAGAGATCAACATATAAACAAGTTAACAGATCATCATTGTTTCATGAAACACTCATTGTCATTGTTTTAAACTGATGAAAGCAACAAAAAAAATAACCATTGTCTCATGAAACACACCCCAAACAAATTAACAGATTATCAGATGGCAGGCATTATCAGATCCTTGGACCATGTGACATAAGTTCCTACAGCATGTATAACACGCTTCAAGTCACCCGATGGCTTGTAGAGATGAGCATCATCAACACGAGAAGTAGTCACAGTCACTTTGTATGCGCCGAAACCTATTGGCACTCCATGGCACTCCATCTTTGGATCTGTTTCAGCAATAATTGCGTCAGCAAAAACCTCGTTCTCATTGTACCAACTGAGCAATCTGCAAGCTTTACCCTTCCCTAGCGCTTCCTCCACCCTTGGTCTGCTAACTGGACTGTCATTTGCAAACTGGGGAACAGTCCTGCTTGAGCTAGCAAAACCATGGGTGTTGCTAGCATTTCCAGACTACAGGAAAAATACAACAGCAACATCAGAAACTCATAATGGGAGCAATAGAGACTAACCAGCAGTTTTATAGAAACATAAACACACTTACAATTGGACTGGCCTTGTTCAAGTGTGAGCCATCATGGCAGCAGACGCATCTCGAGGTTTTTTCCTATACCAACATCAAACCAGCAGTATGAGACGCAAGTTTAAAATTTTCAACTAAAAGAAACAAAAGCGATAATTATAATCTCACCTCTAACAGTGCAAGTCTCGCATTCATTTCACTCATACTATCCTTGCACTCTTTGATGATCTTTTTGTAATGGCTCTTGATAACCATCTTTGTCTTTGTCGCTCCATAGCCAATACCTCTCAGTCTCCCTGGTTTGTCGTCACCAAGAGCTTTGGAGAGAAAATCGTCTGTCACATACGATCCAACATCAGCACCATGCTCTTGTGCAACTCTATCAATTCTTTCCTGCATTAGTGCAAAAGCAACCCAATTAGTCACATTTTTGCATCATTCGAACACATATATATTAAGCAAATAAATTAACAAAAAATATAAGAGAAATATGAGTTGAGTTCTCACTAAAGCCTCCATATTTCCAGGATTAGGTTCCTTCCCTTCCTTCGGTTTGTGACCTGTTATCCAAAGTTCGACTCTATCAATGTCTTCTTTTGTATTCAACTGCTTTTCTTTTGCAAACAATATGTTATCCAGCTAGTTAGCATATAATTTGAATACAATTACCCTATAATGAACATAGGATTAAAAATACACAACTTACCATTTTAGCCTCGAGTCTCGCATAACCACCTCTACTGAGAGTGTGTGGAGTGGTGTATTTCTCTCTAACTTGTTGCATCGCAATCTTTTTGCCACGATAAAGTAACGGAATATCATTAACTAAACAACAGTGAATGTACAAGGGCTGAACACAAAAATAATTTAACTTATTGCGATATGAACACTTACTCTGAATCCCTCCGAGCAAACATGTGCCACAAACTCTTCCCACTCATTCACAGTATCATTCTCTGGTTTCAGTTCTGCCAGCTTCATCTGTCTTTCTTCTTCCTCTAGCCCATCCAAGGCGAGGATTTTACCAGCTTTCCTAGACCTAGCCTCTTTCAGATAACTTCCCATCTTCCCAAGATAATAGTCTTTGTAAAAATCATCGACAATAAACCTTTGCTGCAAATACAAGCAAAAGAGTTACAAGAGTTAAAGAGATAATGGATGGTGTATAAAACTTCTAAATACATTATAAAAGTAAAAGAGTTGAAGAGTCAAGAAATTACCATGATAATTGCCCATATGTTATCTTTGGCCTCTCTAGGGACAAGTCTCCAGTCCTTGTGCTTTAATGGGATGTTACGCCTAACTAAAACACCCAACACACTAGCAAGCTGCACCGAAGGATCACCAACAGGCTGATCCTTATTGTTAAAGCTCACAGCTTCCTTGCCATTCTTATTAGCTGTTAGCCCTAGTGCTGTCATCCTTGTGGGGCCGCGAGGAACGTACTTTCTTTTGGGTTTTTCCTACAAAAGAGTTAAGGATGGAAAAACTAAATAAGGATACAACTCAGGTGACTTGCTCATATTTTATCAGATAATTCAGAGTGAAAATACTTAAGGATGGAAAAGTAACATAAGCAAAAGAGTCATATATACCGATGAGCTTGGTTTCATTTTCAGTTCTTGCATCATTCACGTCAACATCATTATCATTTTCCTTGTTTTCTTTTTCCACCTCAACATCTCTCTCTTGTTCAAGTTCTTCATCTTCTTCTTCTTCCTCTTCAAAATCTAATAAAGTATCATCAGCATTCCTGAGTTGGACATTCGGACATGGCCCTGTGTACAATTTTCGCTTTGCAACTCTTCGCTTGGGAACGACTTCCTCAGTTAAGGGTGCAGCTGGAGATTCTAATGGTCCTGGTTCATTCAACGAGAGGGTTCGATAGAAGGTGCAGCTTGAGATGCTCTGGTTGAGATTGTTCAGTTCAAACTTGAACTTTTCCTTTTCCTAAGTGATGATCGTGTTGGAGTAGGCTTTTCAGCGGGTGGTTCAACTGCACTTTGAGTTTTTTGAATTGGTGATTGTGTTGGAGTAGTCTTTTCAGCAGTCTGTGAATCCTCTGAGTTGTTCTTAAACCTAGGGGATGATCGCCTTGGAAGCTTTTCACTTTCAAGAAGCTCTGAACTCTTCTTCTTCTTCTTAGGAGTTTGTTTGCCATGAGACTTTTTACTCTTATCTTTCAAAATGATCTGCAAAATAAACTGAACTATGTTAATCAAAAGGAGATGGTAAATAAAGTGATTGAAACAAGTAAAAAATAAACCGAATCATAAGAGATTTGTTACTACCCTCATACCCTCATAGCTTGTGCATGGAACTGACGGTTTTGGCTCGGACGCTTTTTGCTTGCTTACTTGCTACCTTTTTGGGAGATGTTACCAAATTCTTGCTTACTACCTTTTTGGGAGATGGGACTGGATTCTTGCTCTTTGCTTCATCGTTAACCTGTAACATAAAGTAAAATAAGTTAATCAAAAGGATTGAAAGAACATCATTTACACTACATACGTAAAATTAAACTGAACCATAAGATATATAAGTCTTCACCTTATTATTCTTCACCATTGCAGACAAATTGGATCTTCACCTCCTTCCACACTACGCATCTACAACAAAAACTTAGCCAAAAAGTCAAACTCTAAATATTGCACCATATCTCATCGGATAAGAAATCACCATTGTACATGACAAAACACCACATGTGAATCACCGATTTTGAAGGAGTGGTGCACTCTCTTTCTTATGAGCAAGTCCATTGCTTGAGAACTTAAGCAATTGCTTTGCTCATACGAAAGAGAGTGCTCTAGCTCTCATCAAACCTTGCAAAAAGATATAAGACTTTAGCAAAATCAAACAACATATTGAATGAACCTAGCATGTTATTAAGAAACCATCAACCTAAAAGGGAAGTCATGTTACAAACAACTTAAAATAGAAAACTATCAGTTGGGATACGGAAGCCCTGCGCAATTCTCAGTTAAAAATATTAACCCTAAAGCAATCCACATTTGAATCAAGGTATCAAAAACAAACTATAATGTTACAAATCAAACTTAAAATAACCACCAAGCAACTGACAACCGTTGGTTGGAATAAAAAGCCTGCGCAATTCTCGATTGAGAATGAGCCAGAGTTAAAGTACTCCCACCAGCGGCAATTACAGATTCACTTGATGGCTAATCATATTGCAAAAATCAAATTCTAGAGAGCATAATGTATTAAGAAAAACTGTATTACTTGTTATTGAAAGCTTAATAGACATGGCTACATTTAGCTAACATGTTAAAAACTATCTATCATGTTAACATGTCAATCCACATACCATTATGACAACAAATAAGGTTCAAACAAGAACCAAAAAATAAATAACTTAAGAGACAAACTAATCTCAGTATACTTGGTGTAATATTATTTAAACTACATCAACTTTACTTACATGGATACTAAATATCTCATACATGTGCTAAAACTATCATGTTAAAAACAAGTCATTCTTAAACTCAATAAAGCATCATATAATGACCACCAAGCAACTGACAACCGCTGGTTGGCATACCAAAGCCCTGCGTAATTCTCAGTTGAGAATGAGCCAGGAGTTTGGTACTCCAACCAGCGACAATTACAGATTCACTTGATGGTTTCAAAAACAAGCATCATGTTTACAGAGTTAAGAAGAAAACACAATTTTGGTAATTTATTCAAAAATGAAACTACTACATGTTAAGAAAATTAAATTTAATTGAAAACTCACATATTGCATGTCAAGAATCAGGTCAGAAAACATAACAATCAGTAAACAAGATTGAAGAACAAGCATGAATTGGTTCTGACTCGTCCGAGTCACAGAATTTTGAGATGTTTTCAGGAATAAATCATATTTTCTCTGACGATTATACAACCTATTACAAAGGGTATTTGCTATAACCAAACAAAACGAAAGAAATCATAAGAATCGGTTCAAAATATAAACCCTAACTCGGTTCAGAAAATAAAACCCTAATCAGGAAATCACGAAGATAATGAAAAACAAATTCAAATCAGAAATCAAACCAATAGAAAATGACAAACACATCTTTACGGTGAGATTTATACGAGTTTGAGTTAAGATGTAAACGGCGCAGTTGAAGCTACGGTTTGATATTAGAGATTGGGGTGAAGTTGGGTTTCTTGAGATATCGATCAGAGTTTGAGATGAAGTTAGGGTTTGAGGTGAAGTTGGGATTCTTGAGATGTCAAGATCGGTGTTGTATGAAGTTAGGGTTTGAGGTAAAGTTGCATAGAAAATCTTCTCAGAGACAGAGAGAAAAAACGAGAAAGAGAGAGAGAAAAAAAATGAGAGAAATGAGAGGAAATTTTTGGTCTATGGTCAAAAGTCTTCTCTTTAGGGGCTGTTTGGGTGGGACACCAAATTTGGTTCAAAATCTAGAAGGATGTGCCCAAATTTAGGCGGGCTGTTTGGGTGGGAAACACACAATCCGCATGGTACTTTTTGTAGCCGTTAGATTAAAATCTGGACAATCCCATTGGTTGAAACAAAGAATACGGATTGAGAAGAAAACATAAAATTTGGTAAACCAAACAAGGCTTCCTCACCGTTAGATTGGCTTGTGATTTGATTTCCTTAAATTTGGTTCGTTGGATTACAAACAATTACAATAAAACCATTTGATAGGTATAAACTCAAAATTCTAGTGACTTCGTCTTCAAACCTGACCACGAACAATGAATCGTAAACGTCTGAAAATGGGTTCTGACCTATAATTTAGTAGGAGTGGACTACTATGAGACGAGAACTTCGCATGAACGATGGACCTTTAGCAGTTTACGCGTAAGATTCCATGAGAATATTCTCATGAACCCCTAAACACACACGAATTCGCAAACTTCGAGGAGTGAACTTGTCTGGAGATCGAAACCTGTCCAGGAGTGGACTACTATGAGACGAGAACTTCGCATGAACGATGGATCTTTAGCAGTTTACGCGTAAGATTCCATGAGAATAATCTCATGAACCCCTAAACACACAAGAATTCGCAAACTTCGAGGAGTGAACTTGTCCGGAGATGGAAACCTGGCCAGGAGTGGACTACTATGAGACGAGAACTTCGCATGAACGATGGATATTTAGCAGTTTACGCGTAAGATTCCATGAGAATATTCTCATGAACCCCTAAACACACAAGAATTCGCAAACTTCGAGAAGTGAACTTGTCCGGAGATCGAAACCTGGCCAGGAGTGGACTACTATGAGACGAGAACTTCGCATGAACGATGGATCTTTAGCAGTTTACGCGTAAGATTCCATGAGAATATTCTCATGAACCCCTAAACACACAAGAATTCGCAAACTTCGAGGAGTGAACTTGTCCGGAGATCGAAACCTGGCCTAAGATTCCATGAGAGTGGACTATTATGAGACGAGAACTTCGCATGAACGATGGATCTTTAGCAGTTTACGCGTAAGATTCCATGAGAATAATCTCATGAACCCCTAAACACACAAGAATTCGCAAACTTCGAGGAGTGAACTTGTACGGAGATCGAAACCTGGCCAGGAGTGGACTACTATGATACGAGAACTTCGCATGAACGATGGATCTTTAGCAGTTTACGCGTAAGATTCCATGAGAATATTCTCATGAACCCCTAAGCACACAAGAATTCGCAAACTTTGAGGAGTGAACTTGTCCGGAGATCGAAAACGGCGATGGGAGTGGACTACAATGAGACGAGAACTTCGCATGAACGATGGATCTTAAGCAGTTTACGCGTAAGATTCCATGAGAATATTCTCATGAACCCCTAAACACACAAGAATTCGCAAACTTCGAGGAGTGAACTTGTCCGAAGATGGAAACACGGCCGTGAGTGGACTACTATGAGACGAGAACTTCGCATGAACGATGGATCTTTAGCAGTTTACGCGTAAGATTCCATGAGAATATTCTCATGAACCCCTAAACACACAAGAATTCGCAAACTTCGAGGAGTGAACTTGTCCGAAGATCGAAACCTGGCCAGGAGTGGACTACTATGAGACGAGAACTTCGCATGAACGATGGATCTTTAGCAGTTTACGCGTAAGATTCCATGAGAATATTCTCATGAATCCCTAAACACACAAGAATTCGCAAACTTCGAGGAGTGAACTTTTCCGGAGATCTAAACCTGGCCAGGAGTGGACTACTATGAGATGAGAACTTCGCATGAACGATGGATCTTTAGCAGTTTACGCGTAAGATTCCATGAGAATAATCTCATGAACCCCTAAACACACAAGAATTCGCAAACTTCGAGGAGTGAACTTATCCGGAGATCGAAACCTGGCCAAGAGTGGACTACTATGAGACGAGAACTTCGCATGAATGATGGATCTTTAGCAGTTTACGCGTAAGATTCCATGAGAATATTCTCATGAACCCCTAAACACACAAGAATTCGCAAACTTCGAGGAGTGAACTTGTCGGAGATCGAAAACTCGTCGAGGAGTGGACTACTATGAGACTAGAACTTCTCATGAACGATGGATCTTTAGCAGTTTACGCGTAAGATTCCATGAGAATATTCTCATGAACCCCTAAACACACAAGAATTCGCAAACTTCGAGGAGTGAACTTGTCCGTAGATCGAAACATGACCAGGAGTGGACTACTATGAGACGAGAACTTCGCATGAACGATGGATCTTTAGCAGTTTACGCGTAAGATTCCATGAGAATATTCTCATGAACCCCTAAACACACAAGAATTCGCAAACTTCGAGGAGTGAACTTGTCCGGAGATCGAAACCTGGCCAGGAGTGGACTACTATGAGACGAGAACTTCGCATGAACGATGGATCTTTAGCAGTTTACGCGTAAGATTCCATGAGAATATTCTCATGAACCCCTAAACACACAAGAATTCGCAAACTTCGAGGAGTGAACTTGTCGGAGATCGAAACATGAACGATGGATCTTTAGGCGTAAGATTCCGCAAACTTCGAGGAGTGGACTACTATGAGACGAGAACTTTGCATGAACGATGGATCTTTAGCAGTTTACGCGTAAGATTCCATGAGAAAATTCTCAAGAACCACTAAACACACAAGAATACGCAAACTTCGAGGAGTGAACTTGTCCGGAGAACGAAACCTGGCGGGAGTGGACTACTAAACATGAGACGAGAACTTGAACGCATGAATGATGGATCTTTAACGATGGTTTACGCGTAAGATTCCATGAGAATAATCTCATGAACCCCTAAACACACAAGAATTCGCAAACTTCGAGGAGTGAACTTGTCAGGAGATCGAAACTCGGCCGGAGTGGACTACTATGAGACGAGAACTTCGCATGAACGATGGATCTTTAGCAGTTTACGCGTAAGATTCCATGAGAATATTCTCATGAACCCCTAAACACACAAGAATTCGCAAACTTCGAGGAGTGAACTTGTCCGGAGATCGAAACCTGGCCAGGAGTGGACTACTATGAGACGAGAACTTCGCATGAACGATGGATCTTTAGCAGTTTACGCATAAGATTCCATGAGAATATTCTCATGAACCCCTAAACACACACGAATTCGCAAACTTCGAGAAGTGAAAAAATTTAGCGGAAGTTAAAAATTTAGCAAAAGTGAAAAAACTTTTTAGAAGTGAAAAAAACTTAGCAGAAGTGAAAAAAATTTAGCAGAAGTTAAAAAGTTTCGAAAGACGAAAAAACCCCTATGATGACTATTTCTAACAGTTAGAAAGGGCCATGAAAAAAATTTCTGCATCACAACTTCCATTTCAATCTCCAACCGTCTATTTCAACCTTACATCGATCTCTAACCGTCCATTGTTTTTAATTTTTTTTCTTTTTTATCCTTTTCTTTTTTCTTTCCTCCACCACTTCTTTTATTTTTCGTCTCTTCTTTTATCTTTCTTCGAACCACAGAAAAACACCTCCTCCATCTGCCGAAACACCATCAATCAAACCATTACAAGTCAAGATCATCAACAAATCGAGCAAACAGATCTATGAAAAGGAGTTTTTTTCATCAACATATCGTTTTTTTCTCCATCAACAGATCGAGTTTCTTAAGCTCTGTTAACATCATCAACAAATCGAGCTTCTCCATCAACAGATCGATCTTGTAATTGGGTCTGTAACTGATTGCTTTAATATTTTTTTTGTAATAGTTTCATCTCAATTTGCATTAAATTTAGGGTTTCATGATTGGGTTGCATTAAATTCGTTTTTTAAAAAAAAAAATCAATCATTGCATTTAATTTGTTTGATGATTTGGTAGCATTAAATTTTGATGATTGGCCTGGATCAAATTTTTAGGGTTGCATTTAATTTCAATCATTTCAAACCGTTACATTAATTTTTTTTGGGTTGTTCGAATTTAATTCATGTTTAGATGCATTCAATTGAAATTAAGTTTTTGGGGTTGTTTGATTTTTGAAGATTCAGCTAACTGTATAGGGGAGCAGGTGAAGTACAAATTTTGCTGAAAATAAGTCTAGCTAACTGATGGTATGTATGCACTAGTTGGCTTGTTGTTTGGAAAGACAAATGTGTTCTCTATCCAGTTTTAAGATCAGTAAAATTTCCTAAGTAAAAAGATAGTTGGCTTTTGGTCATTCACTTTTGAAGTTCTAACATTACTATGTGTTCGTGTCTCGATCCAAGATTGTTCTCGTAATGTATACAATCTTGCTATATGCATGCTCCTATCTTGCTTTGGACTTCTAGTGTAGCGCTCAACACCAGAATTATCTTATCTTGTTTGCCATTATATGTACCGTTCGACCAAATGCCACCCCGCAACTATGCGGGATTATATTTATGTGTGTATAAAGCTTGTCATGCGTAGTTGCGAGGCTGCGAATAATATCTCTTTTATCCTATGTGCTCTAGCTTTCTTCCATCCTAAAACAGGACTCATATAATTTTTGTGACTGCCCTTGAATCTACATAGTTGTTGGTGTAATTTGGTATAGTTTTCTAATGTCAACTTGGTGCCCATTTTGAATCTTTGATAAAATTATTCGGTATTGGTGGTGATGGCTCCAAAATGAGATGCCTGCATAGGTTTTATGACTTATCTTTTTGATAGTGCATCCTGCAAAATTGTGTCATTGTTTGTACCATCGTTTGCGTCCATTTGTTGTCATTCAGATGCCTAATAATTGCGAGATTGCTCAATCCTTCTGGCAAGAAAATAACAAAGGAAAAAGTTTATATATGTTTTAATATGAGAATGTTTTTCATTGACGGTGGGAAGGAAATAAAGATTCATATTGAGCGCAACCAGAGGTCGACTCTTGACTTGTAAAATGATGAATAAGGATTGGGTTCGTTGGCCAAGGTAAAGCCAAGTCATAACTGTCTCTACGTGGTATATATGTCTCATAATGAGTTAATCGATCTTAGTACGTCTAACCATTGGAGTTTTAATGTAGGGGGAAGTTCCATACCAGGATGCAAAAAAAGAAGTTCGTAGAGTTGGCTCATGAGAAACTTGGAAATCCTTCTAAGTTTAGTTGTCCTTGTGTGGATTGTAAGAATCTTCTTTGCGCCACTTCCTCCTGGTACAATACATATGCACTTGCTAAAACGGGGTATGGATCCTACTTACACCGAGTGGGTTCTTCACGGGGATAAGATTAGCAATTTTAATAATGTTCATGAAGAGGGAGCAACACGTCAACGTACTTTCTACCGAGATGTGGATGTGAGATGCTAATGTTGAAGGTGATGTCGAACCAAGGCAAGGGGTTTGTGAACCTAGGAAGGACGAAGGGTTTCCAAACCACGACGAAGAGTTCCGGCGATAAACGATATTGAAGAGGCCGACTTCCCTTTATACCCCGGTTGTACTACACACACAAAGCTAAGCATGACTACCGAGTTGTATAGGCACAAGACAAGTAAATGGTTTATCTCGAAGGGCTTTTGATGATCTTCTCAAGACAATTGGTTCTCGTGTTGCCCCGTGTCATTATCTTCCTAAATCAACTTATGAAGTGAAGAAGTTGTTGAAAGCTTTCCAACTCACTTATGAGAAAATACATGCATGTCAGAATGATTGTTGTTTGTTTAGAAATGATTTGAAAGACGAGGATGAATGTCCTAAATGTTACTATTCTAGGTGGAAGGAAGACACATCTAACATGGATGATGCTGACATGGTAGACAAGACCAAAAAGAAGATACCAGTGAAGGTGCTTAGATACTTCCCCATTGTGCCGAGATTAAGGAGAATGTATAAATCGCAGAGCTAGCTCGGCAGGTTGATATGGCACGCGACTCATAAGAGTAAAGATGGGAAGATGTGTCATCCAACGGATTCTTTGGCTTGGAAGTACATAGACACAAAGTTCCCCCGAGTTTGCTTGTAATCGCGTAATTTGCGTCTTGGGCTTGCTTTGCTGATGGATTTAATCCGTTTGGCGATCTTTCCCCAACCCACGATTGTTGGCCGGTGATGATTGTGGTATATAATCTTCCCCTCAGCCCAGTGTATGCAAGGCGACAATATTATTTTAAGCTTGCTGATTCCAGAAAGAAACAACCGGTAGAGACATCGATATATACTTGCAACCACTGATTGATGATCTGATTAAGTTATGGGAAAACGGCGTGGAGGTTTATGATGCATTTAGCAAGACAATGTTCAATTTGAAGGCATTATTAATGTGGACGATAAATGATTTTCCTGCTTATGGTAACCTATATGGATGTACATATAAAGGGAAGTCAGCCTGCCCTCTTTGTGGTGATAATACTCTTTCAACACAGTTGCCGTTTAGTCGTAAAAAACTGTTTACATGAATCATAGGAGATTTCTACCTCATAATCATCCTCTTCGATCGACTAAGAAGAAAGCATGTTTCAATGGAGAGATTGAGGCGAAGGAAAAGCCACCTACTATGTCTAGTGCTGAGGCTTTTGAACATCAGAGAAGTATTGTAAATGACTTTGGAAAAGCGAAGCAGAACGAGGTGGAGAAAAGGAAAGAGAAAGAGGAAAAGAAGAAGAATAAGAAGAAGAATAAGCAGAAAAAGGGTCAGAGTAGTGCGGCAACAGGTGCAAATGACGGTAAATCTAACTGCGGGAAGCGGAAAAGGCAAGTTTCTACAGATGCCGAGTGACGAAGTCTTCGGTGCTAGTTACGGTGCACGGGATGATGACCATCCGATATTCAACAAACGGTCAATATTTTTTGACTTGCCTTCTTTGGAAGGTAGCTTAATTATAACCTCAGATTATCTTCTTTTCGAGTCTTACATTCCTATCTTGCATGTTAAATCTCATTTATGAAATGTACAACTCAAGTGACTTGCTCATACTTTTTATGTTATTCCTTCCTTCCTAGGAATTGTTACTACGACACAATATTGATGTTATGCATACGGAAAAAAACGTCTGTGAGAGTGTCATTGGTACTCTATTGAATATAAAGAACAAAACAAAAGATGGCTTAAAGTCCCGTAATGATCTGAAAAGTATGGGAATCAAAGAAGAATTGCATTTAACAGTCAAAAATGGCAAAACTTGGCTTTCGCCAGCACCATGTAACTTAAGCGATAAGGGAAAGGCTGTATTCTATAATAGGATGAGAAATCTGAAGGTTCTATATGGGTATAGTTCTGATCTTAGGAGGTATTTCCCGAAAGATGGTTGCTTGGGTGTCCTTAAGGCTCATGATTACCATGTTATGATGCAACAAATATTACCTGTAGCTTTGAAAGGACTTTTACCTGATGGGCCAAGTAATGCCATAAATCGGTTATGTTCTTATTTTAACGAAATATGCCAAAGGGCAGTTGATCTCACTAGATTGTTAGAACTTGAAGATGAAATTGATGAGACTTTGTGTATGTTGAAGATGTACTTATTGGTGCGGCGGTTTTCACGGCGTCGTTGCGTGCTGCGCGCCATCCACAAGAGGCAGTGTCGGGGAAGTCTGCTGGACCAGGTTAGATGTGAGCTGAGGAGAGTAGGCAGGCGGAGTGCGTGATGACAGCACCCAGATCGCGCGTCCACTACTCCATCGCTCCAGCCTCACTCCACCTCCAGAGAGGCGTGAATGAGGCTCGATAACTTGTATAAATGGGTTCTCCGCCCTATTTCAAAAGCGATAGCACAAGTCCATCTGAGACGAGGAAAACCAAGTGTTAATACAAGCGTATTCCCGACACCCAGGGCACACTTGCATCGACGCTGGCTCTGCTCACGCTGCTGTTGTCTTCTGAAGTCATAAGCAAGCCAACACCTTCGCAATCCTCAACACCTTCTTAGCTTCCCTCCTTAAGATCAGCCCCATCTCCTTCGCTGCTTGGCGAAAGCAAGTCTGGGCAGCCATTTCTTGGTTTAGGCCGGACATCCTGGTCTCTCGAATCTAGAAGCACTCACCACTCGATGCATTTGTTTAAGGTTTAAATTCATTCCCTCATCCACCCCCAAATTACCAAATTCTGCGGGGAGTAATTTTCACCCATGAACAGGTGGGGACCACGGTGGGAGATTAATGCTCTCGGTTGTGAGATCAATTTCTTCGATACCCAATCTACTGTTTGGCTGAGATTCACGAGATGGTTGGTCTTAGGACTTCCCCAATCAAATTCAAGTCCCGGTCCGAAGTTCCTCCGGTGAGAGATACCCCCGCCCCAGCAGTGGTGCCTGCTTTGGCGCCTTGAGGAAGAAATCCCGACGATAATCGAGTTATCTCGGAGTGCAGGGAGGTTCTGCGAGGAACATAGGAGCTTATCAAGAGCGGTAAACAGCATAATTGATCTCCTCATCAAGATGGCGTGGAGGTGGTGTCCGAGAGACCTTTGCCCGGGGTGAGTTCCCCTCGAGTCCGACGATTTTGTTGTGAACCAAGAGACCCAGGTGGGCCGAGGCAGCGTCTGCAGTGGAAAGCATGCGAACCTCCTGCACCTCTCCCGGGAATCCCAGCAGGCGGGGCGTTCGCTGCAATTAATAAATAGCTTTCCCGGATGCACCACGGCTCCCATATCGTCGCGGAAATTCCCTATGCCACGTGGGCGTCATCGTGAGCAATGTTACATTTCTGAGAAGGCGACATGATGGCGAAGAAGGTCTGGCCGGGCCACACATGTTAAAGCGCCTTGCGTCAAGGAGTTGTGAGTTCGGGAAGCCCTCGTTCGACCGGAGGCATCTTGAGCGTGATCACTCTGGGCGAAGACTACTCGGAAAAAGGGCGCTTGAGGATTAACCCGTGCTTGGTTGTCACGGCGGCCTACCACGATGGCCGGACTTAGAGGAAGAGCAGACCGGCCACGTCTACGGGTATGTCGGTGCCCGAATTTATCGGTGGGACTGTCCAGATCAAACGCAAAGTTTGAAGTCATAGAAAGGGGCCAGGACTACCGCGCCGTGCTACTGGGGGACCATGGCTTCATGACAACAAAAGTCGTTCCTCGAAGCGTATCACGGTTGCACAGAAGACCATGCTAGGCGAGAAAGAATCGTGGCGTTCACTGCGTACATTCGTCTCCGTATGCGCCAACTATCACGGAGTGCGGAGATGTTCAGGCAAAAGATGCCACCGGGGACGGTCGGACGAGGTCTGTGCGCCCCCACCGCCCACGTGGGCGTCGATCGAGGAAGGGGCAAGCACACCGGTGGAGGCCAAGCCTTCTGACGGGCTGATTACGCCAACGTGGCGTCCATCGTCTGTCCGATGAGACTCCAGCTCATGCTCCCACTCCAAAAGGGGCCTTGCTTCCCGAGTTGAAAACGTGATCGAAGGGAGGAACAATATGCAGCCCGGCTGTTGTGATTAGCGGGGAGAAGGCCAGGAGACAGCCTCTCGCCCGGTGAATCTTTTGCGAGAATGATGAAGCGAAAGGAGATGGGGTGCCGGACGCCCGCGGCAACTACAAGATGGAACCAATTCCCACAGTTGACGATCTCGAGGCTGACAACATCGGGAATGAAGAATCCTCCGGAGGCGCAGGTCTCTATCGGTTCGACACTATCCACGAGACAGGGCGAGCGTCACAGGGTCTTGTTCTGACTACGAGGATACGCAAGATGTGTTTGCACTGGACATACGAAATGCAAGTGCGGATGAAAAATTGAGGTCACCCGCATCAGCTTACATGTGTCTGCACGGATCCGAGCCAATCAGGCGATCTAGAGGCAGTTCCTTACATGAAGTAGAGGATCAAATCAAGAGCGAGATCGGAGAAGCGCTGATAGCTGCTAGCTTCATCGGGCCTATTCATCATCAGCACTGGTTGTGATGTGGTCGAGGTAAAAAGAAGAAAAAGCGGGCGAGATCCCGGTCTTTGCGTAGATTCGAGAGACTTGAACCAGTGCTTGCCCCAAGGACGGCTTTCCTCCTGCCTGACATCGACATGTTAGTGGAGCGCCACCGGCGGACCGGACGGCGTATTCTCCTTCATGGATGGTTATCAGCCGGATCCCAATCGAGATAAGGATGTGCGTAGGCACGATGCTGAGTAAGGCGGCTTTCCAGAACCCACTCTTGGAAATTTTTATTACTACCGAATTATGTCGTTCGGTTTTAGCCAATAATCTTGCGGCATGGCGTATCAGCGTGCTTTATGATGGCAATCTTCCGCGACATGAAGTGCATAAACAAGTAGAAGACTATGTGGATGATATTGTGGGCGAATCAAAAGCTCGAGACGAGACCGCACGAATGTCTTAGAGGCCCAACAAGTGTTTGAGGAGGGTGTCGAGAAGTGCAAGTTGAAGATGAATCCTTTGAAATATGCTTCCGGTGTCTCTTGGCGAGGGTTAAATTTACGGGATTCCGGTGTGCCATGAAGGAATAAAGGTAGGGCCAAAGTCCAAAACTGGGGCTTTCTCACAATCGCGTCGCTCTCCACGGGCTAGTGAAAGAACTCCGGAGTTTTATGGAGCAAGGTGAAGACTACATTCGGCGGTTTTTATGCACAGTGCTAGCCCAGACTCTAACGCCTCGTTCCACCACACTTCGTTGAAAGGCCAGACATTTTGTTTGGACCACAGCCCAACGGGAGGCTTTTGGGCAGTGTGCAGACCTGTACGTCTCCAGCCGTCAATGAAGTCTCACCTGTACAAGGAAGCCCTTTGGTCCCTACCGCAGCCGCCGGTGACACGCATGTTAGGGGCTTTGCTACCGCTCGGGAAGGCGGCAGAGGGAATCCCGAGCGTCCACACATACTACTGGCCCAGTAGGATATTGAGAAGCGAACTCGAGATCTCCCCAGGAACGGAAAAGCGTGTTTAGCGCTTAATCCATTCCGCTCGAAGTTTAGGCGTACATAGCTATCGACTAGTGGGTGATACTGCGTGTCTAAGTCCGATCCAGGCAAGAGATTTTACTTTCAAAGCCAGAGTCCCGAGGCCAGGAGAGGACGAGGCAAATGGCTTCTCGCAGGCTCGAGAACTAGACCTGACGTGTTGCATCGCTGTAGAGGCTATCGAAGGGACGAGCGGAGTTGCGAGACTCTCGCGGCAGCATTTCACGAGGGAAGACACTCACAGGTTCGACATGAAGAACTCCACGGAGGGAATTTCCAGGACGATCTGCATTCGGAAGAAGAAGTGTGGCTCTTGTATTGCTGTGGCTCTCTGCTGCCACTAGCAATAATCTTTGGAGGCGCGAGGCGTGGTGCTAGTCTCTCCAATTAGGAGAAGTATTTTCCACATTCCTTGAGAGTTAGACTTCGAATGCACGCTACAACTCATGAGAATATGAAGCTTTCCTCATAGGGCTTTCAATAGCTAAACAAAGCGAAGTCACGCAGTGCGGAGATAAGAGGTGACTCAGGAGATTGCACTGTGTAGATCAAATGAATGGAGTATATGCCATTGAGAAGAGTAACACTAGCCCCCGTGCCGATCGGAAGCACAGAGGTTACTAAACTACTTTGCCGATGCAACCATAACCATGTTGAGTCGCAACAACAACAAACACGCACGGATTGCTTAGCAACATTGGCTTCCAAGTTGAAGTTTGAAGGGCGGAAGAAACCACGACAATGAGAGAGAACCATAGAATCGACGTAGCTACCCTGTCGAACACAAGGCCGACGATTGGCGAGCTCAGATCATTCGAGGCTCGACGGCTCACTCTCACAGGAAGGTCGGTCTCAAAACCACTGTGAAAACTTCTTCATGCTTCAGTGGTATGTCTGTATTATAGAATCAAGGATGGCTCCACAGCCAGAGATGTCGGGAGGTGGACGACCATGACACTGGTACAGGATCGGTATTCACAATGAAATTTGTGGACAATCGCCGGTGGTAGCAGCTTTACGAGCGACTTCAACGCACAGGTTGTGCGGCGGGAGATGG
Source organism: Papaver armeniacum (assembly GCA_023531295.1). Classification (NCBI taxonomy): domain Eukaryota; kingdom Viridiplantae; phylum Streptophyta; class Magnoliopsida; order Ranunculales; family Papaveraceae; genus Papaver; species Papaver armeniacum. The sequence continues at coordinate 160,147 of JAJJWW010019486.1, forward strand.
AGGCTCAATCCAGGGCACTTGGGAAGTGCTTGCTCAAATTGCCGAGGCACCACCGCACCCGCTGGTGGGGATTTTTTTACTGTTAGCCACTTGGCACTTGAGGCTGGAGAGAGCCTACAGTAAGCTATCTCAGTGATGGGATATAATTCTGGAGATCGAAGGGACGCTGTTCAGATGAAGCAAAGGAACCCAGCGGTATCGTATTCCATGAAGGGATCACCTTGTAGCACAGAGACGCAGTGTCTATTTCGATGCTGGGTGGAGAAGAAATCTGATCATCATCTGCAAGCCGGAGAACTTACGAAGGAGAACATCAAGGAAAGAAAGCCCATTTCTCCGAATACCACGAGCAATCACTATTGGCAGAAGCCATAGGGAGGACGATGCGGCCGTTTTGTTCAAAGCTGTTATAAATGCCAAATCCATGGGAACTGCTGTCGTGCGCCTTACTGCCCCTCTGCCCTACCTACGCGAAGGCCCATGGCAGTTTTACTGGTGTAGGAGGCCGGACATTGCTCGGAAAATCGATCCATGTCAGTGCCCAGGCGTGCGAGTCGTCATCCTGCCCATAGCGGAATACTTCACCGATGGTGTAGAGCCGTTCCCCTACGAACTAGGGAACTGAGCGTGGTTACGAAGCTTTCGTTAAAGAATACATCATTCGTCAGTTTTACCCGGCGTGCCCAAGCATATCATCATGATAATGGCACTCCCTTCGCCAACAAGCGAGTGCGGGGGTGCTTAGGAGTATGGTGTGGTCTGTAAATCTACCTATCCTCAGAGGCAGACAGTGAGAGTACCAACGAAGACATTGATTCGGATCATCAGTCAGGCAGTGACAGTCTCAGAGATAGCATGATCGTTGCCAATGCACTATGGAAATCTTAGTACATCACCCGGAGCTCCATTAGAGGTTTCGCCGTACTTGTCTACGGAGCGGATGCAATTCTCCCGGCGGAGATCAATCCCGCCGGCCAGGTTGCCCAGCCCGGCCCAGGATCCATTGGAGGCAGGCTCAGTCTAAGCTCTGAATATGAGAGTTAGACACTCTGCGGATTTTAGAAGGAATAAAGCGGAGAGGCGTGCTACGGGTGTGCAGAGCGAATCGAATTTCAGGGGCATACAACAAAAGCGTGAAACCACGCGTTTCAAAGTGGGAGATTTGGTTTTGAAAGCGACGTAAACACGTCCGACAAGACATGTACGCACCAAAAATTCTCACCGAAATGAGAAGGTCCTAGCGGTCACCAAGGCTTACAATCGGCTACTACCAGAGATCATTAAGGTGTTGTGAGGCGGAAGTACAGAAGCGATTATCAATGGGAGAAGTGGCTCAAGGCATGTCATGCTTGACCAGCATCTCTTTGTGTCAACAATACTGGGCATTTATTTTCATCACATGTTTGAATCATCAATTATATTGAGAGAGTGTGTCATTAGAAAAACACAAACACTTATTCAGAAACCAATAGCTGGTTTATTACTTGAGAGCGTTTTAAAACACCAGCATGAGCATGCACTAACAATAGTGAATGAGTTAGAGAGCCGTCTGAAGATTATAGTTCCTTGAGGCATCATCTACGAGTCCTAGCGTGATATCTTTCCAGTTCTCTTTTCTTCGATCTGCCACGGCCTGCTCTACGCCTCTCGGTTCTGTGACCCGGTGCCTGCATCCTCTTCCCGAAATAGCCTTCATGGCGGGAACGACGTGTTGCAGGGATGCGACTGCCGATCGACACTTGATGATATCAAGGCGGCGTCGCCCAACACATTACGTGGGTGAACTCCATGCTGATTCACGCGGTTGGATACCATATTCTCCCACTTTTATGAGGACCGGTTGGAATTCGGCAGCGTTGCGGACAGAGATACTCTCCATCTCGGCCAATCGCCATGGGAAGAAGGCGGTTTCTCATGGTGACCAGCGGAGGAACGAGTGTCGGACCACACGTTTACAAGGTTGCCCGTGCTTAAGTAGTACTTCACTCCATGTACTTTGTGTACAAAGGCTTCAAGCTCCTTATGCACAGGCACATCCTGGCCATCTCGGTAGGCTGGAGGATAAACATTTCATCTGGACATCGAATGAGAAGACACTGCATTTGGATATTCCTTAAGATGGGACTCCCCAAGTCGAGCGTCTCGAAGGTTCACGGTAAGGCGGTGTTTGAGTTTGAAGGGAAGAGGAGTGGCCGCAGTCATGGTCATCACTGTGATAACGTGCACACATGTTCGGTAGGGTATGCTGCGAGAATGAAGGGATTATTTACTCGAGCGGGTTACGGCAGAACAAGCGATGGTTCGAGAAAGGAAGAAAGAGACAAGCTAGGTATGATCTTCTTGGCTGGAGGAGAACACGGCGAACGGCGAGTGATCATGAAGCTCAGGCACGACGGTAGTGTACGTTTAGCGGAAGATCTGGATGGTACCGAAGAAAGCTGATCACTTGTTGTTCGACATGATGAAGCGGGTTTGTAGGAAGGTACATTGAAAAATGCAAAAAATGGTTCAAAACCTCTGCATACATCTTTGAAAACCTAAAGCGATTACGGCGCCCGATATATGAGGATTCAATATCGACCAAGTGAGCTTCCCGGTGAACCTAATCGAAATCGAGATGCACGGATGGCCAGGTCTCAAGCCGCGCGTGCAAGCACCCGCCTAGGATCAGAAGAAGAATCCTAT
>JAJJWW010019487.1:0-329592 GCA_023531295.1 Papaver armeniacum
ATATTAGAGAAAACAGTTAATCCTAATCGGAAAGACTGGTCGTCTAGGCTTACTGATGCCTTATGGGCTTACCGTTGATAGGCGTCTAAAATACCTAATTCTAGTATTGGTTTCGTACACTTTTATTAGCTATTTCCTTTGTAAATTTATATATTATGCTTGGTTTTTGTATTTTAGGTACAATGGCTTGGATTTGCATAAAGAATGGAAAATAGTTGTAATGAACCATATTGATATACACGCTAAAAGCTCATGTCAATGAACTCATGAATCCCGGGACCGCAAGACATTGGTGGTGCTCCCATAGCCATTTGAGAATCCATTTCTTAATACTCGGAAGTCAGGGAGCTGCAAAGTTTGGTCGATTCTCGACAACTATAAACTATGAGCTTGGTGGGTCGTGTAGGTGCTGATGGGCTTAAAGATGTGCGTCTCTTTTAGACCACAAATTGTATGTGGACTTCACACATGAGCAGCACAAATATGTGGGTGGAGACAGAGCAAAAGAGAAAGGAAATTAGGTTGAGTTCGAAAACAAACTCACAAGCTGAGAGGAATCTGAGCACACCATGGTCTGATATAGCCGTCGACCAAGACTCAGTTGCCGTCACTGGCCAAGGTTCATTGCCTGCCAACGGTTGAAAGGTGATCAATTTATGGAGGTTTTGTGGGTGAATTTGTGTGTGAAAATGAGATGAATGAAATGGGGATCTGGAGCTGATTGAGTAATGGGTTATGATGGCTAAATGTGACGAATCAGGAGCTCGAGATGGATAGAAAAGTTAAGCTGCAAACCAATGAAGAACTGAACTTGAAATTCAGTGACTAAATGTGGAGTTTCAAGGCAATATCTCAGCTGAGAATACAAGGGAGCCGTTGTTGTTGGGGATTAGAGTGGTGATTGAATATTTTTACACTGAATGGAGTTATGGGTTTGGGTTATGCTTTGTAGGGAACTTGAATTTGGGAAGAAATGGAGCCAAGAGAAGATAATAAAGACCAGCAGTTGAATACACACAGCAGGTGTTTGACAAAAAGCCAGAGAGATCAGTTCTGCTGGTTGCTGATTGAACTAATGTGTGCTGGTGATTATGGACAGTTCTGGAGTGCGTGTAGGAGCTGAGAGTTGCTGGTTACCGTGGCCAAAATGGGTTGTCTGCAATGGGTAGTGGCTGTGAAGGTCAGTGAATGAAGGTGATTGTGTAGGTTGGTTTGCAGTTGAGCTGAGGAAGTGTTGCTGCTGCGGGTAATGTGGTTGCTTACTGTGATGTACACGAACTAAGTTTTGAGAAGCTGAGAAAGAATGTAAATTGAAGATGATGCAGCTATGGATTCGTTGGCTGTACAGGCAGCGATGTTGTCGCTGCTGAGATGCAACTGAAACAAGTATGTTGTTACCAATGGTTGTAGAGTTCTGTGGCTCAAATTTGGGGGTTGCTTTGATTATATTGATGGCCAGGAAATGGCAGTTCTATCTTGTTCTTTGTAGCTATTAACTATGGCTCTGTAGGACATGACTTTGATGGTGAGAAGAACGAAGAAAGATTGCTGGAGTTCGAAGTGCAACAGTCTGGTGCGAGTTTATGGTTCCTTATGCCAATCAATCGAAATAAATATTGCAGCTGGGTATAGTTAGATGGCAGTGAAAGACTTGTATTAGTGCTACAATTCAGTGGGATTTTGGTGGAGTTTTGAGCCTGTGTTGTGGCCATGAAGAGGAGGAGAAATTAGTTTGCTGGTACTGTTAAGACGAGCACAAACTATGGTTATGTGCAATGGAAAGTCAGTGGTTCGATGGCTGTATCTGTAGTGGCTCGAGCAGTGGTGGTTCAGGTCAAGTTACGGTGGAAATATGGACCCAGTTCTGAGATTGTTAACCATGGCTCGATGGCGGTGTATAAGGCATGTTTAGCAGCAGTTAGGTTCAGATTTAGAAGTCAGTAAAAAGAGGAGACTTGGGTACCAATTTGTCTCAGTTTTGGAAAGAGTTTTTGAGTGTGAAAATAGCCAGAGAAGTGTTGTCTTGGCCGGCAATTCTGTGTAGTGAACGGTTGAGATTTGGAAGCTGGCAGAGTTTGTATTGAATAAGGAAAGAGAGGCTGTTTAGGTCGCGGAATTACAGGGCATTGAAGCTATAAAGAGGAGGCGCAGAAATACAGAGAAATTACCTTTTTTCCACCAGACCTGTACCTGCAAGCTGCTCGACAAAAGTTCTGAAAGATTAAGCTTTGTCCTCAGTTCGCGCAACCTGAACCTGTTTTCTGCGGCTGTTTAGTTCCTCACAGTGGTTTGCTTTCGCAATTTTTTAAGACTTGAAACCTATTTTCAATATATTTTTGTGCTTAAACCAAAACTATGAGTAGCTAATTCCATCATTGATTGGGGAGGATTTCAAAACTCCGAACATGTTTTATTAATCAATTTCAAGCAAGTTATTCTTTCATAAATATCTTTTGTTGATTATCTTTTACCGTTTATATGACCATGAGATGTATGCTTGGTATCTAAGTGCGCAATTAGGTAACTCGTTTGCAACTCTAATGCTAGTATTGAGAGCTTTGATCCGTAATTGTTAGAGTAATCTTTACATAAGTAGCGGTGCACTATTTGTTGCAAAGGGATTTTGTATGCAATAGTGTGTAAAAGATAACCCTAGGTTAATGTGTCGAACTTACGAGCATGTGACTAGGAACAACTTGATTCATAAATATTAATGCAATTGTTTGAATTACACCTAGAGAGCTTATTTTGGGTGGTTCACTTAATTAGAATCCGCAAGAGAACTTATTCTATGCGGTGATTTTTGGAGTCTAAAGATTAGTTGAACTTATAACTTGTCTTAAAGTTGTTAATAATCGAAATTTATTGAAAGTGAAACTTGTGTGATTTATAATATCTTGTTTGGTAGTGGCGAATGAATCTCTAGTCAATTCCATCTCATAATTTGAATTACAAACTTTGCAATTTTCAGAATTTGTGCCTTTCAACAATATCAATTTGTTACAAGAAATAACTTAAAACTCACACCTCCCTGTGGACTTGAACTCGACTTGCCTTCCTACTTCTTTATAGGATTGTGTAGCATAAGAGAATTATTATTGATAGGTTGACAACCACATCAACCGTACTGCGTTTAAGACCCCCATTGGAATATCACCTTATCGACTTGTGTATGGCAAGGCATGTCACTTACCTGTTGAGTTAGAACATAGAGCATATTGGGTTGTTAAGCAGCTAAACTTTTCACTTGACAAGGCAGGAGCCCATAGGAAACTCCAGCTCAATGAGTTGGAAGAGATTCATAGAGATGCATACGATAGTGCTAAGGCGTATAAGAACAAAATGAAACTTGTGCATGATAAGAATATTTTAAGAAAGTCATTTTCTCCAGGTCAAAAAGTTCTTCTGTATGATACCCACTTGCATCTTTTCCCTGGGAAGTTACGTTCTCGGTGGACGGGTTCTTTTATTGTTCGCGTTGTCTTTCCTCATGGCTGTTGAGATCGAGACACCCGATGGTACTAGTTCTTCGAAGGTTAACGGTCAGAGATTGAAACCCTTTTTAGAGCCCTTTCCTACAAGTGATGTTGAGGAGGTCCCTCTGAAGGACCCCGTTTACCCTTGATTGACCATCAAGGCGATTTGTATGTTGTATATTAGTTTTTGATTTCTCTCTTCACCCAGGTACTATCTTTCCGACTTCTCTCTTTACTGATTTCTCATGTTACTTTACTTTTTGGTATTGCTCTTTCATTAGAAACATTGAGGACAATGTTAGATTTAAGTTTGGGGGGTGGGGAAGAAACTTTTTGTTAGCTTTAAGTTGCAATAAATAAACTCCAGAGCCTAGAAATTTATGGTTATTAAGGTTGGCACTAACCAATCTAAGTGGATGGGAACATCTTGGTTGTAGGAGTTGAGGAACCAATCTGATTAGATGGAAACATCTAAAGAGTCTATTCATAAAAGCACAGAGCTCGGGTGTTAGAATTAAAAAAAACATGGTAGTTTCGCCATATCTCGTTGAATCCTTTTCACATTCTGTTTTTATTTTCTTTTATTTTAAGTGATTTGGTTGGGCACACGATTCAAGTTGTTACCATTGCTAGGGTGAAATAGAGTGATTGAGATATCCAAAAAAAAAAAAAAAAATTGAGACCAGACCGTCGAGCATCAAGAAGAATAAATTCAATAAAGTCGACTACTGGTGCCCTTGTATATGCCAGTTGTGTTGACCTAGGATTATCACCCGCTGGTTCCCTTGTATTTGCCAGCTGTGTTGATATTAGTCAGACCGGTATCTCATTCCATTAGGATAGGTTCATCCTAGTAGTGGCCTTCAGACAGATATGGGAAACACGTTCACCTTAGTCAAACCATCGTTTTTGTCTCTGCATCCATCTTCTTCATCTATCCATGTGATTGGTTGACTCCGGTTATGATGTACAGAAACTATCTGAGTAGAGCTCCGTGACTTATATATGAATTTTAGTATGCTTGAGTGCAAACTCGTGTACAACAATTGGAATTTCGCATCGAGGTACTTCCTCCTGTAGTCAATAAGTATGCCAACCAAGGAGATTCTTTAGTGCCTTCCAAGGTTCTGCGTAGATAGCTAGTGTCTGGAGTGAAGGTTTTGTGGGTACACCTCTGGTAAACCCTCCCGAGATTAACTCGGTCACTAGGGCCACCTAGTGAGTTAGGTTTTTATTTTTCTAGATTAGATTTGCTCGAGGACTAGCAAATAATAAGTTTGGGGGTATTTGATAGGCACATTTTTGTGTCTAAGTTGTCCTTAATTTTCTGTATTGTTGGTACTCGATTTTTGTACTTATTATGGTATTTTATGTGTTTGTAGGTATTTTGGGGCAATAAACATTTTTTGGAAAATTCAGCTCGAAAAGTTGTTAAAGGCATCTCGGAGGACATTTTGCTAAACGGACCCCTGCTTTGGATAAGGGGCACCTCAATTTATAAGGGACACCTCAGTTGGACACATGTTATTTGCACTCCACAGACGGATAGGGGGCGCCTCTTCTTATTCACAATTCAAATGGATTTTTTGGCGGGAATTTAATGGCAGCAGCGAACCAAATTTGGAGTTGGATTTCTCGGCATATTTGAAGAGATTCAATTGCGTATTTCATAAATTTGGACTGTTAGAGCATAGAAGGGTTGGTGTGTGTGTTTGGATCGATCAGAATGGGCTGCATGATCGTGTTGGAGCAGAACAGAAAATAAAACATCACGGACATTCTGATTCAGTAATAGGTGGACTTTCTGTTTGAATTGGATTGGTATGATCCTGTTAGTCTATTACAGGCGAGGTACGTTCACCAGATTCGGAAAAGAAGGGATGATTCATCACTTTTGGAGTAAACAGAGCACGATATATACTCGAGTTTCTGTTGGATGAGTCTATCGAGATTATGTGTCTGGAGTGTGCGGTTATCCCCCTTGCATGAGTTTGACTCAACCCTGGAGAGTTTGACGCATGTTTTGGAATGTGTCAGCGAAAATCAGGCGCGTGTGAAGATAAAACAGGAAATTATTTCCCGGAGAATAAAAGAAAATATGTTCGATTGATTGCGGGAGATTAAGTTCTGTGTGTTTATAAATAGTTTTCAAGTGGCAGAGATGAGGACGGAGAGTTTTTGGGGAGAGATACAGAACGTTACAGAGTCGAGAAATCCAGAGTTGCAGAGAATCACCATTTCTGCTGCTGTGAAGAACCACGAAGAACATAAGACACATCGAGACAGATCGTTCATGCTACGATGGACAGAGAGACGCAAGTGGGTCGTAATTACTCTGATGTGATTATCGATTATAGTTCTTTTATGTGATTCGGTTTCTAAATAATATAATTGTTACAAACCCGGTTTTTATCATTTTCTCCCATTTTCATCATTTGTAAACACTTTGAGCAATGAAATCAACTTTTGAGCGTGTTTCCAACATGATGAGCTAATTCTCAGCGTGGTGAGGCAACGGAGGAAACTATTCATTCATGCTTGATTGGTAATTTCTTTTACAATTTCTTTAATTATTTATTTTATTTAATTCACTAGGATCAACATAATTGAAGATAAAATGGTTTTCTTAATTAGTTGTGAATCAATTCAATGTATTATGCTTAGAATCAATTCTTTGATAATTCATGCTTAGGGATTATAATTTAATATTTGGACACCTTAGAGATTAATAATAAATTAACGAGAAAAGTGCTTAATAATAATTATTGAAATATCATTATAAACCAATTAACTAGAAAGAATAGAGGAATCCGAAGTCTTGGTCTATTTTAATTCTTGAAATCAAATTTTGAATTAAGTTTTGTTTACTTTTAAGTTTCATTAAGTCTAAATTCTATTGCTTTCACAAGTCTCAACGAACCTATTTACTACAACTTAATCAAAAATCACATCAGCCATCGCTTTCATTTTCAACTTTGTCTTGAGTACTTCTCCTATACTCGAAATAGATACCTCGCTAGATGGCTCATTCTCTTCATGGTTATGTATTAACTTTGGAACCCATTCCCGCGTTGGTTACGATATTGTTTAAACATCATGAGCTAGCTCGGTTGTTGCTAGTAAAGGCCGAGATCGAGGCGCTTCGGGATAAAAGAATAGCGAACATGAACTCCATGCGCTCCAGGTTTGTGAACATGTATTCAACATACCAAGCTGAGCAGAAAGCCGATCCGTCGGGCTTGTGTCGCTCGGGGCCCAACGTGCATTAGACGATGCGGTCACCGCCCGGCATGCGGCTAATTCTTTATTCATGGAGTCTATGGTAATGATGACCACCATAGATCGCGAAATAGTTGACTGTCGCCTTCATGTCTCTAATCAAGGAGAACCGCGTCTTCCCGGTTATACCTTGACCCTGGCAACCGCTTTAGCGCTCGTATCTCCTTATTATCCTCAGGATGAATTGGCGCGCTTATTGGTGTTGAAAGAGGAAGTGGGCCGGCTATGGACCCTTAGGATAATTCGTCGGGACAAGGCGCGAGAAGAAATATGATGAACATGAGGATACTCTTTCATTCGCTCGTGGGGCGGGAGACAAGGATAAAATCATGCAGGATATCCATAAGCTAGTAGATGAAGCCGATCGGGACTTGGCCCTAGCCAATGTTCAGTGCGATGAAGCCCGTTTGATGGTAGAGACTTTGGATGCATATATTGCTCACTGTCGTGCGTTGATAGCTGACTGAGTTGTGTATCAAGTTATATGAGCTAATTTCTAATGTTTTAGTTTGCTTTCGCTTTGTTGTCCCTCGGATTTTTTAGCTTATGTTTGGAATTTTACTTGGTTATTCGACTATTCTCTCTTTGGGTTTTCTATTTGTGTGGGTGGAGTGTTATTTCCTTTACTAGATAGATCGTGACACTTTATGTGGTACCTTGATGGGGTAGGTAGGATGTATGATAAATGCGCCTACTCCCTCCTTGAAAATTTTCACGAAGGATTGGGCAAAGGTCAAGTCAGGTTACACGCGCCTACTCCCCCTTAAAACTTTTCAAAGGTTGAGGGTGAGGTTAAACGCACCTACTTCCTGTAACACCCCGTGTTTTAAGAATGGCGCATGCTAAAAGATGCGCCATGGCCTGAGATGAAGCTTCATCCAAAGATTCAGTTGGTTGGTAAGAGGTAGATTGGCTTAGGGCCAATACCACGCCAAAATGGCGCATTATGTTTGGCATTTGACCAAGAGCAAAATCTCGCATCAAATGATGCATTGGACCAGTTGGGTAGATGTCCTAGAGCATTGCAGAGCATCCTTTGCGCATTATGTGGACAATTGGCCAAGAGCCAATATCGCACAATCATTGTGCATCAGGCCAGAGAGGGCTGGCCGAACGAATGTTGCGTAATCATTGTATGCAATCATTGCATATGAAAGCAATCATCACGTACTAAAGCAATCATTGTATATGAAAGCAATCATCGCTTATTAAAGCAATCATTGCATATAAAAGCAATCATCGCGTATTAAAGCAATCATCGCATACGAAAGCAATCATTGCGGATGAATAGTGAAGCAAGCATGTCAATTTGGTCCCCTTTCTATACTTGTAGAAATTCCATTAAGACATATATAGGAAGGGGTAGTTGGTTGAAGGTGCATTGCGGACCATGCACCAAGTAAGCTTCATAGTTTAGCCGAAAGTGTATAAATGATGCCTAAGGCTCATTTATAGTTGCGTAGCGTTGCAAATAGGGCATTTGATGCTTAGGCATCACTATGCCATGTCGCGGACCCGATGATGCATAATCATTGTGCATCTTAGCGGAATGGCCTATACAGACCAGGCCATTACCATTATTGCTAGGCCACAGCCTTGCAAAAGAGTTCGGTTTAAGTTGTTGTCCCTTCGAGGATGAAATGTGAAATGTGCTTAATCCCTTTAGAGTACGGAAGGGTACGTAGGCAGCCGCAATGAGTTGCAGCATTTCCGGTCCAGCACTTTGGCCCCTCATATCATTTAAGCTCGGCAGCTCGATGCAAGAGATGATTGTGGCCAGACTTGATGAGGCAAGTTGTATGCCAGTCAATGGATGCTCATACTTCCTATCAAGCCATTCGACTTAGACATGTACCAATGACGCATTGGGCATGGCCTCGGAGGTAAACTATATCGATATGCAAGTTAGCGGAGCTTGCATAAGCCTAAGGAGAGTACGACATGAGCCTGATTGATGGACCCTTGGCACGAGCAAGACAAGTGCATGCTCTCATCAATGTCGAATCTTAGTGAAGAGAAAGTCCGACGGTTGCCCAGCTAGATAGGAAATTCAGTGATGAACTTCCTACGGTGAGGCAAAGCTAGTGAAGCATGCGATATGCATTGGCCTTAGCCTTATGGCCTTATACCCTTTTGCGGACAAGGGTGGGTTTAGAACGGTGTGGAAGTTAAATTAGCTGCATCATGCTCCATGAGCATGCTTGCAAAGGCGAATGAACGTGCATTTGCCTAGATTTAAGGCCCGGATCGTAGCTTCATCATGGCGCATCGGGGAGACTACGACCTGCGCGCCAGGCGTAATTTTCCGGTCCGTCACAGTTGGTATCAGAGCAACTTCCGAGAAAACTCTGGGGACTGTGCGGAGTGGACTCGTCCAACGAGTATTGTTTCCTTCTAAAGGAAATCAAGTTGGAGAGTAGGCCAACTTTTGCGAGGATGTTGGCAACTTGCCATCCTTATCAGCGGCAACTGGCTGATAGTGGGTTGGCAACTGTCCATCCTTTAACCTTGGTAACTAGCCATATAAGTTGTTAGAATCGGCATTTGGCGATTCTCGATGTTAACTGGCCGACTATTATCTATTTGGCAATTAGCCATTTTTGGTGTTGCCATTGGTGATTCATTATTATTTTCGGTAATAGGCCGTTTCTGACGTTGGCAACTGGCCGACTACTACTTTAAGGATTCCTGAGTGGTGGTATGGGACGCCCCTTAGGAAACCTATTTGAGATATCATTTGGCAACTGGCCAACTCGATATTCTCGGTAACGTGTGGGCCCTTTTGGATCCCTGGGCAGGCGGTATGGGACGTTTGCTCAGAAGGTCTAAATTGATGTTCATGACGACATGAAGAAGCGTGATTTCTAAGCATCTGGTATGGGACTTTTGCTCAGGATTCCAGACCGAAGAGCTTGTCCAAAATAGTGTTTGTTTTGAATTTCGGGGACGAAATTCTTTAAAGGGGTGAATAATGTAACACCCCGTGTTTTAAGCATGGCGCATGCTAAAAGATGCGTCATGGCATGAGATGAAGCTTCATCCAAAGCTTCAGTTGGTTGGTAAGAGGTAGATTGGCTAGGGCCAATACCGCGCCAAAATGGAGCATTATGTTTGGCATTTGACCAAGAGCCAAATCTCGCATCAAATGATGCATTAGACCAGTTGGGTAGATGGCCTAGAGCATTGCAGTGCATCCTTTGCGCATTATATGGACAATTGGCCTAGAGCCAATATCGCACAATCATTGTGCATCGGGCGAAGAGGGTGGCGGACGAATATTGCGCCAATCATTATGCGTAATCATTATGCGCAATCATTGCATATGAAAGCAATCATCACGTACTAAAGCAATCATTGCATATGAAAGGAATCATCGCTTATTAAAGCAGTCATTGCATATAAAAGCAATCATCGCGTATTAAATCAATCATCGCATACGAAAGCAATAATTGCAGATGAATAGTGAAGTAAGCATGTCAATTTGGTCCCCTTTCCATACTTGTAGAAATTCCATTAAGACATATATAAGGCGGGGTAGTTGGCTGAAGGTGCATTGCAGACCATGTACCAAGTAAGCTTCATAGCTTAGCCGAAAGTGTATAAATGATGCCTAAGGCTCATTTATAGTTGCGTAGCGTTGCAAATAGGGCATTTGATGCTTAGGCATCACTATGCCATGTCGCGGACCCGATGATGCATAATCATTGTGCATCTTAGCGGAATGGCATATACGGACCAGGCCATTACCATTATTTCTAGGCCACAACCTTGATAAAGAGTTTGGTTTAAGTTGATGTCCCTTTGAGGATGAACTACAGTCCGTGCTTGATCCCTTTAGAGTAGGGAAGGGTACGTAGGCAGCCACAATGAGTTGCAGCATTACCGGTCCAAGCACTTTGGCCCCTCATATCATCTAAGCTGGTAGCTCGATGCAAGAGATGATTGTGGCCAGACTTGATGAGGTAAGTTGCGTGCCAGTCATTGGATGCTCATACTTCCTATCAAGCCGTTCGACTTAGGCATGTACCAATGACGCATTGGGCATAGCCTCAGAGGTAAACTACATCGATATGCAAGTTAGCGGAGCTCGCATAAGCCTAAGGAGAGTACGGCATGAGCCTGATTGATGCACCCTTGGCACGAGCATGACAAGTGCATGCTCTCAGAAATGCTGAAGCTTAGTGAAGAGGAAGTCTGACGGTTGGTCAGCTAGATAGGAAATTCAGTGATGATTCCTACGGTGAGGCAAAGCCAGTGAAGCATGCGATATGCATTGACCTTAGCCTTATGGCCTTATACCCTTTTGCGGACAAGGGTGGGTTTAGAACGGTGTGGAAGATAAATTATCTGCATCATGCTCCACGAGCATGCATGCAAGGGCGAATGAACGTACATTTGCCTAGATTTAAGGTCTGGATCGTAGCTTCATCATGGCGCATTGGGGAGATTACGGCCTGCGCATCGGGGAAATTATTTTCCGGTCCGTCACACTTCCCCTCGAAAATTTTCAAAATATTGGGTAGGGAGGGGTGGTGATAAACGCGCCTATTCCCCTATTTAGAAATTTTCAAAAGATTGGGTAGGGAGGGGTAGGCTTAAACGCGCCTACGCCCCCTTGAAAATTTTCAAAAGATTGGGTAGGGAGGGGTGGGGTTAAACGCGACTACTTCCCTTTCTTTTGTTTTTGTATATGGGTGGGGTGGGTAGGGCGTGGGTAAAACGCGCCTACTACCCCTCCTTTTTGTAGGAGTTGGGTGGGATGGGTAGGGCGTGGGTAAAACACGCCTACTCCCCCTTCTTTTTGTATGAGTTCGGTGGGATGGATAGGGCGTGGGTAAAACGCGCCTACCCCCTCTTCTTTTTGTAGGAGTTGGGTGGGATGGGTAGGGTGTGGGTAAAACGCGTCTACACTCCCTTTTCTTTTTGTATGAGTTGGGTGGAATGAGTATGGCGTGGGTAAGACGCGCCTAGTTCCCTTTTTCTTTAAATGGATTGGGTGGGATAATCGCGCCCGTTTCTTCTGTAACCTTTTATAGCCGTCAGAGCGCCCTTGGCGCTCTCATAATTATGTGAATGTCAGCCGACGGGGTGCCCTTGGCATTCCCGCAACCTATTCTTTATTCGTTGGCCGATCGAGTACCTTTGGCACTCCCGTGGCCTTTTATAAATTTGTCAGCCGACCGGGTGCCTTTGGCATTTCCATAGCCTTTTGTAAATTTGTCAGCCGATCGGGCACCTTTGGCACTCCCGTAGCCTATTTTATATTCGTTGGCCGACCGGGTACCTTTGGAACTCCCGTAGCCTTTTCTATATTCATTGGCCGACCGGGTACCTTTGGCACTCCCGTAGCCTTTTATATTCGTTGGCCGACCGGGTACCTTTGGCACTCTCGTAGCCTTTTCTATATTCGTTGGCCGACCGGGTAACTTTGGCACTCCCGTAGCCTTTTGTAAATTTGTTAGCCGACCGGGCGCCTTTGGCACTCTCGTAGCCTTTTGTAAATTTGTCAGCCAACCGGTCTATGCATCCCGTAGCCTTTTGTAATTTTGTACTTGTTCAAGCAGCCTCTATGGACCCTTGCTAGCATGGTGCCTGGAGCACTTTACTAGATTTTTTTTTTTTTTTTTTTTTTGTGTGTAGCCATGGACCCTTGCTAGCATGGTGCCCGAAGCACTTTACTAGATTTTTTTTTTTTTTTTTTTTTTTTTTGTAGCCATCATGAGATTCAAGATGATCATATTGATGCTTGGTAAAATTAATAAAGTGACGAAACCTACACATGCGACTAGATGACATGCATATTTCATAGCGCGGATATTCATACTCGAGTAAGATTAAATTCAGATGCTTGACGCTTTATCAATCATACGTACATACAAAAGGCAAAGAAGAGATGGACGCGTGCAAAACTTTAGTAAGTTTTCAGAACATGTATTTCGTGTCAATCTAAATAATACATGCAAGGCGAGGTTGACATATCTAATTAATTGGAAATTTAAATGAACAGTCGTATCGATTTCATATTACAATGTAAATGTGGAGCATATGAATTTTGATGGGTACTTATCAATGTTATCATGCTCATAAGATAATTTATGTCGAGTGAGCGAAAGAAACAGGGGGGATAAATATAAAATGTACTAATCTTCCCTTTCATGACGAGACGATACTGATGCCTTGTGAAGCTAATAAAGTGACAACCTACACATGCGACTAGGTTACTCATAGAGCGCATATACTTCATGCTTTGGATTGAATAAACATGTGTACAAACGGAACTAGTGTCTTTGTAAAGAGCGGGTAATGGCTATGGATAAAGGGCTCAGGCGCTGAGGTAGCTCTGGCGCTAGAAAACTGTGAAGTTCAGGCGAGCTCTTTCGCAAATTTCATCGAGCATTTTAACAAGTGTCAAACTGGTAATTGAGAGATGGATCGCTGGTGTCTTTTCTGGCCCCTCATATACATCTCCTTCTTTAGCTTTCCGTTGTGTAAGGGTTGCACAGTTCGTAGTAGCTATTAAGCATTACGATCTGTAAGCCTGGGCTGTTTGAATTTGATTTTCTTCAAGACTATGGCTTCTTCCTCTTCTAACCTGTCAATAGTACCGTGCCTCATAATGAAGTTCTGTTCTTGGAGGTCCTGTGTAAGAGACTGCGGAGTAGAACCTTCCTTTACTAATTGGTAACCAGCAACCTTCCCCATCATTGGTCGAAGTTTTGTTGGTCAAAGCTTTGGCACTGTGTCGCGTAGATGCTCAGTGATCCGGAACAAGACCAGCAACACAGTGGAACAGATGGCGGCAAACTTCTGTTTCATTGGGGATGGCAGTAGTTCATAGATACACGGTGGATGGGGCTGAAGCGCTCTTCTTCGAGCGACACACTTATTTCTCAGCAACTCCTGGTAGCTACCTGTGTCAAGCTAACAAAAATTTCTATTGCTTAATTAGAGCCCCAGCAAAGTTGAACAAAGAAGTGGAATGCAGAACGCGGATACAACTAATCGTCCTCGTCACTAACTAGTACGGTAACTAGTAGTTCCAAGAGATAAACCATGTGCAAGTTATCATTTGAAAATGCAGTTGAGTTCAAACAAGATAACACTTAGCCTTTTGTGATATGAGGCAGGCCTCGTGAAGGCTTTGCTCTGGCGCCTTCTGTTGGATGTGTGTTACGGGGAGGGTCTGAGAGCGCTGGTGCAGTCAAGTAGTGCTGATGAAGTTAAGTACTGAGTCGATATTACAAACTCATTCTTGAGATAGACACACAAAAAACAACATCTTTAGTTCAAGTCCCCAGCATCTTGGCTTCGGCTTCGAGAATTATACAGCCATCGTCTCAGTAACATCCCCACCAACTGGTGTAGTATACTTTCTTCTTCTCGGAGGAGAGGTACTTTGCACTTGATTTTTTCAGAGTCAGGCTGGTGGTGCCATCACAATCTGAGCTGGTAGCAACGGGAACATACATTGAGTATGTTAGAGAAGCTGATGACTTGACCCTTATAAAGAACTGGTGCCCTCTTTTTGTTCCCACTGTTGCTTTACTACGGATGCTTCCATCATTTGGCTAATATCTATTAATCCCACCGATGCATCTCCAAGCCTGCTCCAGCATATTCGATTGGAGAAACTTCAAATGATTACGCGTTAAGAAATTCCCAATCGAAGCTCTTCCTTGCTCTCATCACAAAGCCACCAGTCTCTTCCGGGATTCAATTCAAGAGAGTTTCAGAATTTATTCTGCAAACAGGGGACCAATAACGCCCTATTGTAGTCAAAAATCTTAAGAAATTTTCTGTCCTAAATGTTGCAATCATTCAGACACGAGTGTAAGAGCAACTCAGATGGAAACCAAAAGAAAATCGCACTCAAAGCCTTATTACTTTTTTTGCAGTTTTAGTAAAACCAAAGCAATTTTCGAATTGAAACCATTACAATCCTTTAGCACATAGAGAAATAAAAAGAAACTGATTATGTCGAACAAATAATTGTAAATCTAGGTATTGATTTCGAATCGGATTAGTAAAACGAAGGAAATCTCGGGTTTGAGTTTATGAAAACCCTAGATGCTTTTCTCAAACCCTATTTGTAAATGATAGCAGGTGGATTAAGTTTATCTTTACTGTCATTTGGGTACCTAGGTCTTGAAATCCCAAACTGATTTTCCAGAGTTTCAAATTCAAACTTAACAAAGAGCAATTGTGATCAAATCAAGAGGTTGAGCAGAGATGAACTTATCTTTTGTTGAATCTCTGATGAAGTTGCTCGCCGTTAGTCCCCAAGTTCTTTATTGACGGTGATTCCGCTATTGGAAGATGAGAAGATTATGGTTCTCCTATTCGATCCTCAGTTGGACGACGATTTTAATGTAGTTGGGGATGAAGATAAAGCGCCGTTAATGTCGTCGAAGAAGAGAGGCGCGAAACTGAGGTAGGACGCGGTAGCAGGGAGAGAGGTGGGGGAAGGTGCTGATGAGGTTAATGGCGCGATGGGAAGAGATGCGTAGGGGTTGAGTCTGGCAAGACAAGACGTGGGGGAAGGTGTACACGAAAGGTATGAGCGCGTGAGTGGGGTGTACTTGACCGGAAAAGAAAGGACGTTGTAAGAAATGAGAGTGTGGGATGTTATGGTAATTGGTTGGCCTAGAGACGAGGCTCCGGGTGTGGTCGCCAAATGTTGAGGGTGAATATGATTTTGGTTCCATAAGTCCTAGTCATAACACACCAAGTTCCCAAGAGAAGAGAGAGAAAAAGAAGTGAGAAGACCCCTTTTCTATTGTACCTTGTCATTCCTTTAATAGACTTTCCAAAAGCCCCTTCCTTTCATGACATCATGCCACATGTACTAAACCTTCTTCATTACCACTAATGTCATTTCTTCTCTAATGTATCCTCATCCTTCTTCATTAATCCCTTCCTTATCCCTCTTGTATCATGAATACTTTCTCATTGGACTTGGACCTTAGTCCACAAGTCCCATGTTTTATGTTGGATTTGCCTCCCCTTTAGAGGAACCCTAGTCCCTCTAAGGGGTATTATTTTTCACATATCAACGCTCCTCATTGGACTTGTTCTTGCACTTGTTCTCCATCACCTTCATTGCCACCACCTTCTTCTCCATCACCTTCATCCTCACTTTCTTCTCCATCACTTTCATCCTCATTTTCTTCTCCATCATCCTCATCCTCACTTTCTTATCCATCACCTTCCTTGCCACCAGTTTCTTCTCCATCACCTTCCTTGCCACCACTTTCTTATTCATTAACTTCCTCCTCACCACTTTCTTCTTCAGCAACTTCTCTATCATCACCTCCTTCTTCAATAGGTGTATCAGAATAAGATTCTTCTTGTGTTGGTTGCTCCACTTGAGGTGGTGGGTCATTGATGAAGATCGCTTTGAATTTAATCCCCGAGCCCCTTCGGTGAGAAGCATTTAAATTTTGACCACCCTGTCGAAGAGGTCCCAAACTCTGAAGAGATGCAAAGTCATGTTTCTTCTTATATTTCTTCTCAGCTTGCTTTTGTTGCTTGTCCTTGTTTGGCCTGTAGAATACGGAGATAAGCGACAAACAACAAAGGAATTATGTAAGGTATAAAATCGGTTTACTCGATACACATTTAAAACCCAATTCCTAACATAACACACAACAAACGGATTGTATAAGTGCTCATGTAATCCGATTCAAACAAAAAAAAAAAGGAACATAAAAGTTGGGAATTTTTTCTTACAGGAATCGGTTTACTCGATACACATGTAAAATCCGATTCCAGCTGTTGATGGTGGTTTTTAAACAAAGGGTAAAATCGTAAAACCCCATGACCTAGTGTTACCCGCAACACATTAACTAAGAGCATTTAACTCAGTGTAAATAATTAACGGGGTATTTTTCAAAATGCAGTTAGGGTTTTCGACCACGAGAACCCTAATTCCAAAACCAAGCCGCACAATCGCGCACCATGGCAACAATGCCAAACCAAGCCGCTGCTGCGCACCATGGAAACAATGCCAAACCAAGCCGCTGCTGCGCACCATGGCAACAATGCCAAACCAAGCCGCACACTGCGCACCATGGCAACAATGCCAAACCAAGCCGCACTGCGCACCACGGCAACCATGCCAAACCAAGCCGCACACTGCGCACCATGGCAACAATGCCAAACTAAGCCGCACACTGCGCACCATGGCAACAATGCCAAACCAAGCCGCACACTGCGCACCATGGCAACAATGCCAAACCAAGCCGCACACTGCGCACCATGGCAACAACGCCAAAGTCAAGCCGCACACTGCGCACCATGGCAGCAACGCCAAAACCAAACTACATATCACACTCATTGGCAACCATGCCAAACTAAGCCGCTATGCCATTGGCACATGCCAAAGATAGCGCCCTAGGCTTGCAAAACGTGCAACTAGGTCAACATGGCCGTACGTGCCATTGGCACATGCCAACGCGTACCACAAGCCATATTTCCAAGCCGCTATGCAATTGGCGCATGCCAAATATAGCGCCCAGGCTTGCAAAACGTGCAACTAGGTCAACATGGCCGTACGTGCCATTGGCACATGCCAACGCGTACCACAAGCCATATTTCCAAGCCATTATGCCATTGGCGCATGCCAAATATAGCGCCCTAGGCTTGCAAAACGTGCAACTAGGTCAACATGGCCGTACGTGCCATTGGCACATGCCAACACGTACCACAAGCCATATTTCCAAGCCGCTAAGCCGATGGCGCATGCCAAATATAGCGCCCTAGGCTTGCAAAACGTGCAACTAGGTCAACATGGCCGTACGTGCCATTGGCACATGCCAACGCGTACCACAAGCCATATTTCCAAGCCGCTATGCCATTGGCGCATGCCAAATATAGCGCCCTAGGCTTGCAAAACGTGCAACTAGGTCAACATGGCCGTACGTGCCATTGGCACATGCCAACGCGTACCACAAGCCATATCTCCAAGCCGCTATGCCATTGGCGCATGCCAAATATATCGCCCTAGGCTTGCAAAACGTGCAACTAGGTCAACATGGCCGTACGTGCCATTGGCACATGCCAACGCGTACCACAAGCCATATTTCCAAGCCGCTATGCCATTGGCGCATGCCAAATATAGCGCCCTAGGCTTGCAAAACGTGCAACTAGGTCAACATGGCCGTACGTGCCATTGGCACATGCCAACACGTACCACAAGCCATATTTCCAAGCCGCTATGCCATTGGCGCATGCCAAATGTAGCGCCATAGGCTTACAAACCATGCAACCTAGGCCAAGTCGGCCACGCATGCCATTGGCACATGCCAACATGCTCGCTGGTAGCTTTTCTTACCAAGGCCACGGCCCTAATCTGGCCACGCATTCCATTGGCACATGCCAACATGCTCGCCGGTAGCTTTTCTTACCAAGGCCACGGCCCTAACGGCCACGCATGCCATTGGCACATGCCAACATGCTCATTTGGTAGCTTTTCTTACCAAGGCCACGCCCTAACGGACCCACGCATGCCATTGGCACATGCCAACATGCTCATTGGTACCTTTTCCTACCAAGGCCACGCCCCTAATCTGCCACGCATGCCATTGGCACATGCCAACATGCTCATTTGGTAGCTTTTCCTACCAAGGCCACGGCACTAATGGCCACGCATGCCATTAGCACATGCCAAACACACATTTGGTAGCCTAATTTGCAAACCGTGCAACCTACCACCAAGGCATTCCGCACATGCCAAACACACACGTTGGTAGCCTAACTTGCAAACCGTGCAACCTACCACCAAGGCATTCGCACATGCCATTGGCACATGCCAAACACACACGCTGGTAGCCTAACTTGCAAACCATACAACCTACCACCAAGGCATTCCGCACATGCCATTGGCACATGCCACGCACGCCACTAGCAACTCGGCATTGCCACTTGCGCTCAAGTACAACCCGCAACAAGGGCATTCCGCACATGCCAATGGCACATGCCACACGCGCCACTAGCAAGCACCACTTGCACTCAAGGTGCAACCAACGAGATATCAACACAAACCGGGGATGCTTTCCGGGGTTTTGGTTTGGCGGTCTGACTTGCGAGCGTACACTACGCTCACATTAAGAAAGCGTGAAAAGGAATAAAGCGGTCAAATAAATGAGGAAATAATGGTGAAAACGTTTTCACCCATTAACACCATGCGGTTACCACCTCCTCTCATTATTTCACCCTTTACTCTCTTCCTTCATGAGACCAGGTACGTTTCAATCTCGACTTGTATAAATAGGTCTTACCTATTTCCACCGGACAACAAGTCTCGGTCGGGAGAAATATACTACACTCTTAGAAAGGAAACTTTGCAAGCTCTTCCAAAAGCTTTCATCTCTTGCAAGCTTCCCAAGCTTTCACTTTCGATACAAGTCGAGATACTACTCTCTCGGGAATTATTCGGGTCTCAACACCTTTCTTGGCTTCCTCCCCAAATCAACCCTTCTCTTCCACTTTGTGACCGAAGCAAGTCCGGAACGGCCATTTCTTGGTTTAGGTAGGACTTGTACAGTTGATCTCTCGAATCTATAAAGTGCTCACGTGCAACACATTTGTTTAGGGTTTGAACCAAGTTTCTCACTCACCTACCGAATTTACCGAAATCGGCGAAACGATTTTACCCATAAACAATTGGCGACCACAGTGGGAGGATTGATCTATCGGCTACAATGTCGATTGTCAATCTCATTCTTCGACCCGGATGTCAAGATGGTAGGGAAGGCTACTCAATCGACGCAACTACCGGGCAACCCGGTTACGGTTGTAAAAACTACACGAGAAAACTGGGGACTTGCCGAAGATGCTACCACTCGATCCGACTCAACCACTAGACGACCCGGTTACCAGTTGTAAAAACTACATGAGGAAATTGGGGACTCGCCGAAGATTCTACCGGCGATTGGGGACTTGCTAACAACGCTATCAGCAAAGCCGCCTTTTACATGGAAAGGGGCGTGTTCACAAAACCTATAAAGTGAGTAAATTTAGAATGCACAAGATATACGAATGGTTTTTAGGCTCTTAGTAAAACCGTCATACTACCGAGTATTGTGCCTATTGCTAGCACACACTTTCATAAAAGCAATATTCCTTTCCCAAAACATAATCAGAGTCATATTATCAAAACCATTCATCCCAGAAATAATCCAATACCTAAAAGCTACCATTTTGCCTATCAAAGGTCAAGCTTTGAACCGGACATCCAATATGTCTTTCAAAAAAAAAAAAAAAGGGAACCTAAATGAAAAACGTTCAAGGAAAATTATCCAACAGAAGTCTGCTCTTCTTGGAGAAAGTCAACTTTGCATCTTCAAGAGCCGCTCTCTTCATAGTCAACATCTTGGAAAGCTCTTGAGTTCCACCTCCGTCGTCGTGCAATCTCCTCGGCGGAAAGGCTTTCGATTGCCGCATCTTTCAACTTTTGGATCTCGGCAAGGCCTTCGACAAACCACGAAGTGTTGAACTCCTTTCTACGCACACGTCGCGATGGTGCTCCCGATCGGCAATAACGTCCTCGAAGCGGTGTGACCGGTCACCTCACGCATATCCTCGATGGAAGATAAAGCCTCTTCCACACGCTTAACCGGTGCAAATCGACTAGTGACTTTCTTGGTTGTGGCCATATGTCCGTATTTCTCCCAGTTCAGTGTACAACGCCTCGTGCTTAGCTTAGCCACGTGAAGCCGCCAACCAAGACATGACCCGGATAAGGAACCAAGTACGGAGGATCAAAATGGCGCCGCACCTGGCCTCACGACTCGCAGAGGGTTTTCCTCCATGTCTACGGCAACAACCATCGAGAGAATCATCCGCCGTTTGAGCCACATCTGTGCCGACAATCGGCTAACGCCCATCTCCAAGTCACAAGCGGTGGTCACCAAAGGCAAGTTTTCGTGTGCCTCTACCCAAGAATCATCCTACGAATCGGATTCCTCCTGCGCGAACTCGAGTTAGACATTTTTCAAAAGAAGAAACGAAGAAAGAGAAAAAAAAAAAGCGCGAAACTCACCGAACCACTTCCCGAAAAAGAACCCAGACTTGCCGGAGGAATCACTCTCACTTGTCGAACTTTCTTCTTTCTCCGACTCATCATCGCTATGAGAAGGCTTAGTCTTTCTTGGAATTCTTTGAAGGAATCGCTGTCTCCCGGCAACGTGCAAGGGCGGTGAAAGCAATAACACTACCGAAGCCCCTGGAGGAAACAAGACACATGTTTTAGTGAGAAATTCATGTATTTTGAGACAAACCAAAGAAGAGGCGACACATACCTGGTTATTGGAAGAACTGAAAGACACGAGAGCTGAGGAAGGGTCTTTTGAAACCGTCCGGAACCCGCCAGCACGATTCTTCGTTCTCCGTTCCTTGGCCTGGGGACTTTCCGAGTTGCTAGGCAACTTTCGCTTGAGATCTCTCAACATTGGATACTTCTTCAAAACTGCTGGGGAAGGTTTACAACGAACGTTCTCCACCACGTTATTCACAAAATCCTGGATCATAATAAACTCGTCACACCAGAACTCATTATATCCAAAGGTCGTCGAAGTTACCCTTCCCATTTGTAAGAAGGGAATGCGGGTACCCGGCTCGAGGGCACTGGCATTGAGGGCGGCACGCAATGAATCCTTAGGAAGCACCGGTGGTAAGCAAGAGGTACCCCTTGATCGAAACCCATGTGACGAAGCAAGCACGGTCAATATTGTAAGCGACTATCTGGAAAGACCCCATGAAGAAAGACAAAGATATAACAAGGCAAGCGGCTTTGAACGAACAAGTTTTCACCAACGCTCAAATCGCCATCAGAAGACAAAGACATGAGTGGAGCAGAAGCAAAGGTGTCAATTTGAGTCAGCGACCTATGGACCAGGCTCCCATGGGCGAAAATTGATTTCATACGACTTATCAAGAAGACTAACCAAGCTCACGCCAACCTTTGGGACCCTGTTCACCCATCGAAGAATTCGGGAACCCCCAACTCGCGGGAATCGAAGGCATCGGTTTCGGAGCATACTTCTCAAAGTGCTCTCATAGCGGACTTGCGGAAAAACAACGTGCACATATGAATTCACTTTCATGAAACCATTCGAAACTCGCGTGTTCGCAACTAGGTGATCCGGATGCACATACAGGGGAACCGAGGAATAGCTTGCCAATGGGAAGAACTTCACCTTTGCTAACTTCACAAAGAACCGCTAGCAACTCCGGTCTTATTTCCTTCTTGCCGAACCATCATCAAAAATGTCTCTAGACAACCAGAGAGAGCCAAAAATGCTGCAACATGAAGATCCTTTTGCTTTTTACCATTGAGTTCCGGCTCGTCAGGAAACCACCGAGACATCCACCAGCTATAAAAGCACCTTTCATCCTCTTTAGGACGAGAATCCTTCGACTTCGAGTGGAGTCTTTTCGAGCGTAATCTCCCAACTTAGCGGCAAGGTCATCCCGCATCTTCACCTCACTTTCGAGATAATTGGATTTTAAGATTCCCGATTCCGGAAGATTCAAGAAGAGAGCCACACTCTCCAAGGAGAAAGTTATCTCCCCCATCTACATATGATTGTATGGGTGTCAGAACACCATCCGGAGATGAAAGCAACCAAGCCCGGGATATCCTTCCTAATCTGAGGTTTCTTGAAGCTCGTGACATCAATAATCTTCGCTCGAGTCAGGTTGGTGTTTATGCGCTCCTTACTCACCATGAACTCAACCCATCTACCAAAAGAACGCAATGGGCTTTGACACATCCTGAAATCAATATTGGAAGAGGAGTATACCCCCTTTTGAAGACAGAACCGTATAGTATTCTCTGGGCGAATCGAACGTGTCTTCCTTTCATCTTCACCACCGGTTAACAAAATTGGCACGAAACCTGGGTGATTTTTCCGAGCAGAGACGAGTTTTTTGGCGAAGAACTCATCATCCGTGTTTGGTTTGGAATTATGGACATCCTTTGAGGAAGCGAAATTTTGTCCAGGTAACATCTTTTAATAGCAACTTAGTAACAAGATACCTGCACACAAAAAAAAAAAAACAAAATTATCTCCCTGACATATAACCGCGCCCAACAAAAGAAAAACCCGAAATAATAAAAAAAAGAGGAGGGCGTATTCTCTACGATTTCAAAACTATATACACAGTATTTTCTTCGGGTTCAAGACTATATACGCGAAATTTTCTTCGGGTTCAAGACTATATACGCAGAATTTTCTTCGGGTTCAAGACTATATACGTGATTTTTCTTCGGGTTCAAGACTATATACGTGAAATTTTCTTCGGGTTCAAGACTATATACGCGGTATTTTATATGGGTTCAAGTGTGCCTACAAGTATCCTTCTTCGGGTTCAAAATTATATAGAGCATTTTTCTACGAGTTCAAAACTGCATGCGCAGTATTTCTTTCAGGGCCGAAAAATCATATATACAATATTTCCTGCGGGTTCGAAGTCGTATGGAGCATATATACGGTATTCTTCTTCGAGATTCATGTACAGTATTTTCTACGGGTTCAAGACCGCACACACAATATTTTCTTGGGGGTTCAAAATTATATACGCGGTATTTTATACGGGCTCAAGTGCGTCTGCAGCAACCTTCTTCGGGTTCAAAATAATATATGGAGCACTCTCCTACGGGTTCGAATAATATATGCAGTATTTCTCTTGGTTGCATACATACAATATTTTCTACAAGAGACACGCCAGGAAATTATATGCGCAAAGAAAACGCCTAGGGTTTACACCTACATAAAAAAGAAATCTTAGGAAGACATACACGGAAGTTTGGTTCTTCTTTATGACTCTGTCGCTGGTAGGAAAGGATGAAAAGATGAAAGTGCAAGATGGGAGAAAGGGACTTTATATACATAGGCGTGAGGTTTTTGAAATAGGGAAGGATTTCCTTTTCCAAAATCGTGCGTAAGAAACAGCCCCACCAATTGCGCCAACTTCCCAATGGCCGCCCAAGTCACGCCTGCAAGCACGCACACCTTGCGCCGGTCCCACCAGCCAAGACACCTCGGTTTCCCAACTCACGCAACTTCCCAACGTTGCCCAAGCGCACCGGCCCCACCAATTGTGCCGACTTCCCAATGGCCTCCCAAGTCACGCTGCAAGCACGCACAGCTTCCACACCTTGCGCCGGTCCCACCCGGCTAGCACACTCGGTTCCCAACTCACGCCAACTTCCCAACGTCACCCAAGCTACACCGGCCCCACCAATTGTGCCGGACCTCCCGATTTGTGCAAAACTACCGGAGGCAAGGATTCCAAATCCTACTTATAAAAGGTCGAGACAAGCCTCCTCAATTCTCTTTTACGGTTTCTTTGTTGATAGTTTGTCACCATCTTATGCTTACCTCGCAACAAAGCCCATGTTCCGAGCTAAGCGGGGGACTTAATGTTGATGGTGGTTTTTAAACAAAGGGTAAAATCGTAAAACCCCATGACCTAGTGTTACATGCAACACATTAACTAAGAGCATTTAACTCGGGTGTAAATAATTAACGGGGGTATTTTTCAAAATACCAGTTAGGTTTTCGACACGAACCCTAATTCCAAAACCAAGCGCCGCACACTCTGCGCACCTTGGCAACAATGCCAAACCAAGCCGCACACTGCGCACCATGGCAACAATGCCAAACCAAGCCGCACACTGCGCACCATGGCAACAATGCCAAACCAAGCCGCACACTGCGCACCATGGAAACAATGCCAAACCAAGCCGCACACTGCGCACCATGGCAACAATGCCAAACCAAGCCGCACACTGCACACCACGACAAACATGCCAAACCAAGCCGCACACTGTGCACCATGGCAACAATGCCAAACTAAGCCGCACACTGCGCACCATGGCAACAATGCCAAACCAAGCCGCACACTGCGCACCATGGCAACAATGCCAAACCAAGCCGCACACTGCGCACCATGGCAACAACGCCAAAGTCAAGCCGCACACTGCGCACCATGGCAGCAACGCCAAAACCAAACTACATATCACACTCATTGGCAACCATGCCAAACTAAGCCGCTATGCCATTGGCATATGCCAAAGATAGCGCCCTAGGCTTGCAAAACGTGCAACTAGGTCAACATGGCCGTACGTGCCATTGGCACATGCCAACGCGTACCACAAGCCATATCTCCAAGCCGCTATGCCATTGGCGCATGCCAAATATAGCGCCCTAGGCTTGCAAAACGTGCAACTAGGTCAACATGGCCGTACGTGCCATTGGCACATGCCAATGCGTACCACAAGCCATATTTCCAAGCCGCTATGCCATTGGCGCATGCCAAATATAGCGCCCTAGGCTTGCAAAACGTGCAACTAGGTCAACATGGCCGTACGTGCCATTGGCACATGCCAACACGTACCACAAGCCATATTTCCAAGCCGCTATGCCATTGGCGCATGCCAAATATAGCGCCCTAGGCTTGCAAAATGTGCAACTAGGTCAACATGGCCGTACGTGCCATTGGCACATGCCAACGCGTACCACAAGCCATATTTCCAAGCCGCTATGCCATTGGCGCATGCCAAATATAGCGCCCTAGGCTTGCAAAACGTGCAACTAGGTCAACATGGCCGTACGTGCCATTGGCACATGCCAACGCGTACCACAAGCCATATCTCCAAGCCGCTATGCCATTGGCGCATGCCAAATATAGCGCCCTAGGCTTGCAAAACGTGCAACTAGCTCAACTGGCCGTACGTGCCATTGGCACATGCCAACGCGTACCACAAGCCATATTTCCAAGCCGCTATGCCATTGGCGCATGCCAAATATAGCGCCCTAGGCTTGCAAAACGTGCAACTAGGTCAACATGGCCGTACGTGCCATTGGCACATGCCAACACGTACCACAAGCCATATTTCCAAGCCGCTATGCCATTGGCACATGCCAAATATAGCGCCCTAGGCTTACAAACCATGCAACCTAGGCCAAGTCGGCCCACGCATGCCATTGGCACATGCCAACATGCTCATTTGGTAGCTTTTCTTACCAAGGCCACGGCCCTAACGACCCACGCATGCCATTGGCACATGCCAACATGCTCATTGGTAGCTTTTCTTACTAAGGCCACGGCCCTAATGCCACGCATGCCATTGGCACATGCCAACATGCTCATTGGTAGCTTTTCCTACCAAGGCCACGGCCCTAACTGACCCACGCATGCCATTGGCAGATGCCAACATGCTCATTTGGTAGCTTTTCCTACCAAGGCCACGGCCCTAATGGCCACGCATGCCATTGGCACATGCCAAACACACACATTTGGTAGCCTAATTTGCAAACCGTGCAACCTACCACCAAGGCATTCCGCACATGCCAAACACACACGCTCGGTAGCCTAACTTGCAAACCGTGCAACCTACCACCAAGGCATTCCGCACATGCCATTGGCACATGCCAAACACACACGCTGGTAGCCTAACTTGCAAACCATACAACCTACCACCAAGGCATTCGCACATGCCATTGGCACATGCCACGCACGCCACTAGCAGCTCTGGCATTGCCACTTGCGCTCGAAGTACAACCCGCAACAAGGGCATTCCGCACATGCCAATGGCACATGCCACACGCGCCACTAGCAGCACCACTTGCACTCAAGGTGCAACCAACGAGATATCAACACAAGGGGGATGCTTTCCGGGGTTTTGGTTTGGCGGTCTGACTTGCGGCGTACACTACGCTCACATTAAGAAAGCGTGAAAAGGAATAAAGCGGTCAAATAAATGAGGAAATAATGGTGAAAACGTTTTCACCCATTAACACCATGCGGTTACCACCTCCTCTCATTATTTCACCCTTTACTCTCTTCCTTCATGAGACCAGGGTACGTTTCAATCTCGACTTGTATAAATAGGTCTTACCTATTTCCACCAGACAACAAGTCTCGGTCAGGAGAAATATACTACACTCTTAGAAGGCAACTTTGCAAGCTCTTCCAAAAGCTTTCATCTCTTGCAAGCTTCCCAAGCTTTCACTTTCTGATACAAGTCGAGATACTACTCTCCCAGAATTATTCGGGTCTCAACACCTTTCTTGGCTTCCCTCCCCAAATCAACCCTTCTCTTCCACTTTGTGACCGAAGCAAGTCTGGAACGGCCATTTCTTGGTTTAGGCCGGACTTGTACAGATTGATCTCTCGAATCTATAAAGTTCTCACGTGCAGCACATTTGTTTAGGGTTTGAACCAGTTTCTCACTCACCTACCGAATTTACCGAAATCGGCAGAAACGATTTTTACCCATAAACACCAGCATTACAACAACAATCGTTTTTTTATAAATGCTCATGTAATCCGATTATTGACTCAGCATATAAGAATTCAAAGGCTACACAATCGGTTTTTGTGGACACATATGTAATCCGATTCTAGCCAAAAAAAAGTTACTGAAGAAAAATGGTTATCCCTGCAGTAAAAGAATCGGGCTATGTGGACATTAACATAGTCCGATTCTGGTTCAAATTTCTCGATCCAGAAAGACATTTATCACAATCGGGGTATGTGGACATGAACATCAACCGTTTCTAAATACAACCGGTTCACAAATACATGAACATTGTCCGATTATGGTAAACCCGGAAAAATTTGGTTTCAAAATCTCTAATTTTTGAGCGATTGCATGTTACTAAGACCTAGTTTAGAGGATTGGGTTGATAGAAAAGTACCTGATTCGACCTATTTCCTCTTCTTGTGCGATCAAAGATGGTTCAACTTCCTCGACCGTTTTCTTCTTCGGTTTGTTTCCAATCGCTTGAAAAATTCCGGGATTACCCGCACTAGGATAGTTCCGGTCAGTAGCATGCTTCACTCGTTTCGTCATTATATAGAAGAAAAAGCACCAATTAATCGTTTTTTAGATCAACGATGTTTTGGTTTCAAAAAAATGAAAAAAGAGGGAGAAGAATAGAAGAATAGAAGAAAAATCGGTATATAGAATGAAATAGAAACTGATTATTGTTTTAGGTTTTATTATTTAGAGTTAATGAGGGTAAATTTATAGTATTCATATTTTATAGAGTGTAAATTGGTAAATTCATCAAATTTAGACACCCCTTAACCTTTTCTATTGGGTAGATGTGGAAATCTATAGGCCCAAAATAATGGTCCTATGCCCCAAATTAGCCAGGCTCCAAATCCTCTAAACTGTTCTGCTTTTTGAGAAAAAGTAGGATGTTAAATAAAGAAAAAAAGTTAAACAGTTAGCTAATAAAACTGTTTTTCAAGATTTTTCTTATTTTATAGGACGTGTCAGCATTTAAAGAAAGGCCATATACTTGACGTATGTGGCCCGACCACATCGTAGCCGCATCGTATATTGACAGAGTCATTACGGTATATTGACAGAGTCATTACTGAAGAGCAGGAGAAGACAGCTGTGGTGCAGGATACGCCACAATAGCAGTGCAGGTTAAGATGTTTGTGTTGTGTCTGCAATCTAGCTCGGGTGTTAGTCACATATGATATGTCTTAATGTTCACGTGAGTATCGTATACGTGTGTTGTGTGTCAGACAGTTAAAGTCGGTTAATCACATTATAAGAAGTGTGTGAACGTATTAATCCTGTAATACTTTTCTTTTCTGTAGTTTTTTCAATTTGGCGTATTTTATAAAAGACCTTCTATAAATAACTAACGGTCAAGATGGTCAATAACGGTCCTGTAACCTAAGCTCTAATTAAAATTTTCCCGTGACCCAAACGTAAATTTGGTCACTTTTTTGTGACCTAAAGTCAAAATATCCCTTAATTTAATTATCTAATCATTAGGTTAATTAACTTTTTTTTATTATACTTAATGAAAAATTAATTCAGATTAAGAGTTAGGTTTGGTAGAGAGATAAAATAGATTATTTTTTTTTTAGAGATTTATTTCAAAAACCTAGATTTTGATTTACTCAAACAAAAGGAATGATTTCAATGGTAAATTGGAGGTGGGTGAGTATTTATATGATAGAGAAACCATATTTTACAGATACCCCACGATGGAGATTCTACTATGGGTGATCTCTTAGCTCCAATGTCCATTTCAGGGCAATTTACGGTTGGAATTAATTATAGAACCCAACCGTAGGAGCCATTTACGGTTGAAATT
Source organism: Papaver armeniacum (assembly GCA_023531295.1). Lineage (NCBI taxonomy): Eukaryota > Viridiplantae > Streptophyta > Magnoliopsida > Ranunculales > Papaveraceae > Papaver > Papaver armeniacum. The sequence continues at coordinate 28,889 of JAJJWW010019487.1, forward strand.
AACCACAGAAGCCAACCGTAGGGTCTATTTACGGTTAGTATTTGATGAACATCCAACCGTAACTGGTTAAAATTGGGAAAACTCAATCATAAACCGATTCTGATTGGATTGTTATCTTACAAGGTGAACAGTAAATAAGTTACGGTTCGTTTGTCGGTGGCTAGTATACAACCATAACTTAAAAACTTAAAAACTTAAATTATTTTCGCTCAGGATTTTTACGGTTGGTATTGTTAAAATCGAAATGAACCGTAAATATTTTTCCCGGTTATAAAATGAACCGTAACTGGATATTCCAAATAGTTTTTTAGGATTTACGGTTGGTAGTTCCTCAATCGCCAACCGTAACACCTTCAGAGATCATTGTTACGGTTGGTTAATTAAGAATAACCAACTGTAACTCCATCTGCAACCCTAACGTAAGTCATGCCACTTGATCTTTTCGACGGTCTAAAACTCTAAGATGAAATTGAAATTGGTGTTCATCGACAATGAGAGGATGTCGAAGGATTTGAGGATTTTGTTGATTATCGTCAGTACAATTATTTTATTTTCTTGATTTTAGGATTTTTTTTTAACGAAATCAAAATCAGTTTTTTTTATTCTTGTTTTCTCGATACAATCAACTTTTTGACAAACCCACCAGAGGGAAGATCCACATTCAGGCCAGCAAACGTTCTTATTTTGGGTTGGGCTAATGGGAATCATGCATGTGTTGACCTCACAGGGGTTTCTCCGTTAGCAAGCATTGGACATGGCACTTTTACAGTTGTCCAAATAGCATTAAGGGCTGCCTCAGATTAGATAGCGAATCATGAGAAAGCATGTATCGATAATGGGCACGCTTTTATCCCCTTTGCTTTTGACACTTTTGGTTTCTTGGCTCCAGAGGTGGTTGGACTCCTCAAGAGAGTCCAGAAGGTCATGCACAGTAATGTCATGACCCCAGGTTCGAGAAAGTTTATTTTTAAAAGGATAGGCTTTGCAATTCAAAAAGGGCTTGCGGCGCAGCTTGTTGCTCGCTTGCCTGCTATGTGAGAATTTTTCTTTGCTTGTTACCTTTAGTTTTACGATGAAATTGAATTTATTCATCAATAACTAAGTCTAATTTGTTTTTTTTAAAGTTTAAATATATTCATCATCAAAGAAAAACTGATTTTGATTTCGTTTTTTTTTTAATGATTAGGTTTGAATATATAGGAGGTGTTTGAGGGTGAAAATGGTTTCTGCTGATTTCGGGAATTTCGGGTGTACGGATGAGAAACAATTTAAACCCTAAACAATGTACTGCAAGGGAGTACTTTAGATTCGAGAGATCAATCTGTACAAATCCAGCCTAAACCAAGAAATGGCCGTTCCAGACTTGCTTCGGTCACAAAGTGGATGAGAATGGGTTGGTTTTGGCGAGGGAAGCAAGGAAAGTGATGAGACCAGAATAGTTGATTCTGGAAGAGTAGTTATGTTACTACGACTTGTATCAGAAAAGTGGGAAGGCTAACAAATGGTAAGCTAGCAAGTATTTTCTGAGTGTTGTATATTTCCGAATGTACTTGTTGTTCTGTGGAAATAGGTAAGACCTATTTATACAAGTCGAAGTGAAACGTACCCTGGTCTCATTAAGGAATGGGAAAATGAGTAAGTAAATGGGAGGAGGTGGTAACCGTATGCATGGAATTTGATGTTCCATAAAATCGTTAACGCATGGAATTGATGTTCCATAAAAACATTAACGTATGGAATTGATATCCCATGAACGTTTCACTTTTAACTCCCTGTATTTACTAACCGCCTCACCCTTATGACACTTCCTTATGACGGGCGTAGTGTACGCCACACGCTGTAAACCGTCAAACCAATACCCAAAGAGGATCCCCCAGTTTGTGATATGTGTTGATGTCTCGAATGTTTTTGCGGAAAACATGTAGCATAGGGTTGTTTCCTGGCAAGTCGAACTCGGGAGACTTGGTAGCTTGGTGACCTTCGACGATCGAGATTTTGTATCTTAAGAGGAAAGGTAGTCGTTGATCTTTGCACGCTTTCGTTCGTTGGTGGCCGCATAGAGAAGGCCAGCATGGTGGCGCGGATAGGTGCGTTTGGCATGTGGGGCCAAGGGTTTGGTAAGCCGTTGGCACATGGGGCGGCTAGCATAGATAGTTGCGGTTTGGCTTGGCATGTGGTGCCAAGGGTTTGGCAAGCCATTGGCACATGGTGCGGCTAGCATGGCTAGGGACAAGGCAAGGTGTGGCTTGGATTGGCATGTGGGGCCAAGGGTCTGGCAAGCCGTTGGCACATGGTGCGGCTAGCATGGCTAGGCGTGGTTTGGCTTGGCATGTGGGGCCAAGGGTTTGGCAAGCCGTTGGCACATGGTGCGGATAGCATGGCTAGGGCCAAGGCAAGGTGTGGCTTGGCTTGGCATGTGGGCCAAGGGTTTGGAAAGCCGTTGGCACATGGTGCAGCTAGCATGGCTAAGTGCGGTTTGTCCTAGCATGTGTGGCCAAGGGTTTGGTAAGCCGTTGCATATGGGGAAGCTAGCATGGATAGGTGCGGTTTGGCTTGGCATGTGGGGCCAAGGTTTTGCCATGGGCGCATGGCGTGGCTAGCTTGACTAGGTGCGGTTTGGCTTGGCATGTTGGGACAAGGGTTTGGTAAGTCGTTGGCATATGGGGTGGCTAGCATGGCTAGGTGCGGTTTGTCTTGGCATGTGTGGCCAAGGGTTTGGTAAGCCGTTGCATATGGGGCGGCTAGCATGGATAGGTACGGTTTGGCTTGGCATGTGGGGCCAAGGTTTTGCCATGGGCGCATGGCGTGGCTAGCTTGACTAGATGCGGTTTGGCTTGGCATGTTGGGACAAGGGTTTGGTAAGCCGTTGGCATATGGGGCGGCTAGCATGGCTAGGTGCGGTTTGGATTGGCATGTGGGGCCAAGGGTTTGCCATGGGCGCATGGCGTGGCTAGCTTGGCTAGGTGCGGTTTGGCTTGGCATGTGGGGCCAAGGGTTTGGTAAGACGTTTTCATATGGGGCGGCTAGCATGGCTAGGTGCGGTTTGGCTTGGCATGTAGGGCCAAGGGTTTTCCATGGGCGCATGGCGTGGCTAGCTTGGCTAGGTGCGGCTTGGCTTGGCATGTGGGGCCAAGGGTTTGCCATGGGCGCATGGCGTGGCTAGCTTGGATAGGTGCGATTTGGCTTGGCATGTGGGGCCAAGGTTTGGCGTGACCAAGCTAGGGCTTTGGGCCAAAGGTCGTTTGGTAACCTCGGACGGCTAGGATTTGCTCACGGGATTGAAGGGCGGCCAGATTGATTGTTGCACGCCTTCGTTTTGGTAGCCGCGTAGGGAAGCCCAGCAAGGTGGCGCGGCTAGGTTAGCATGGGGCCATGGCAAGGTGCGTTTAGCATGGCGCGGTAGGTGTGGATGGCATGGTTTGCCATTGGAACATGGGTGCGGCTATCATGGTTGGCATGCCTTGGCGCGGTAGGCGTGGCTGGCATGGTTTGCCATTGGCACGGGGTGCATCTAGCATGGTTGGCATGCAGGCGCGGTAGGTGTGGCTGGCATGGTTTGCCATTGGCACAGGGGTGCAGCTAGCATGGTTGGCATGCCTAGGCACAGTAGGTGTGGCTAGCATGGTTTACCATTGGCACAGGGGTGTGGCTAGCATGGTTGGCATGACTTGGCGCGGTAGGTGTGGATGGCATGGTTTGCCATTGGCACAGGGGGTGCGGCTAGCATGGTTGGCATGCCTTGGCGCGAGAGGGTGTGGTGGCATGGTTTGCCATTGGCACATGCGGTGTGATAATTAGGGTTTTGGCCTGTCGAAACCCTAATTAGCATTAAAAAAAGGTACCCTGGTAATTTTCTTGCAGACAAATTAAAGGGTTCAATAAATGTACTTGGTTTGGACATTAGGATTGAATTTTTTTTTTTTTTTTTTTTTTGAAATGATGTTGTCTTGGTTGAAAGTGTTGCGGCATCCCGGAAAACCATGGAACCGTGTGTTTGGTAGATGACATGGGGTGGACAGAACATGGTTATTGTGTTTTTTTTATTCCGTGAAAACTCGAAAAGGTAAACCACGCATTTTGTCCAGGTAGGACTTACTTGGTTTTTAGGTCTCCTGATGAAAAAGGAAACTTTCCGGGTGTAAGACCAGGTTTTACGGGAAGCACCGTCGTGGTTGTGGAAAGTCCCCAGTCGTTACTGATTTTCCTGATAACCGAGTCGTCTATTCTCGGGCGGATCGTTTTCTTCTATCCTCTAGGAAGTCCCCAGTCTTCCTTTGCCGTGTCATGACTGATAGTCGGGTCGTCTAGTAACTGAGTCGTCGATCCCTAAACGGGTCGCCTACTTCTATCATCTTGATGTCTGGGTGGAAGCATGAGATCGATGGTCGAAAATTAACATTGTAACCGAAAGATCAACCTCCCACTGTGGTCGCCAATTGTTTGAGGGTGAAAATGGTTTCTGTTGATTTCGGTAATTTCGGGTGTACGTGTGAGAAACAATTTCCTAAACAATGCACTGCAAGGGAGTACTTTAGATTCGAGAGATCAACCTGTACAAATCCAGCCTAAACCAAGAAATGGCCGTTAGGACTTGCTTGAGTCACAAAGTGGAGGAGAATGGGTTGGTTTTGGGGAGGGAAGCAAGGAAAGTGATGAGACCAGAATAGTTGATTCTGGAAGAGTAGTTATGTTACTACGAATTGTATCAGAAAAGTGGGAAGGCTAACAAATGGTAAGCTAGCAAGTATTTTCTGAGTGTTGTATATTCCCGAATGAACTTGTTGTTACGTGGGAAATAGGTAAGACCTATTTATACAAGTCGAAGTGAAACGTACCCTGGTCTCATTAAGGAATAGAAAAATGGGTAAGTAAATGGGAGGAGGTGATAAGCACGTAAGTGCTACATTTTATACCCATATTTATATTAGCTAGGACTCAATATCTTGGCTAACAACATTATTTTAGTGCTTTTACAGAAAGTACAAGTAATTCTGATTATCGGGAGCATAAACAACTAAAGCATTGGCATATGCGGTAAAAATGACAAAATATAGCTGGCCAGTATTTTTCGTATATCAGTGACATTCGTGGCCAGAGAATGATGCAATTTGGTGTGCTTGACTACAATATGGGGTGGCTGTCAAATATTGGCAGCAGAAAAATGAGATTTAGACGACTTTCTTTTCATTCAGACGGGAATATATTTTCATTGCTTAATAATGATCATGCCACAAATGAGATTATGGGATATATATTTTAATTCCATTGCTATATAATATAAAGAGAAGAAGAAAATAAAGTGGGTCCCGTTTGCATTTGATTCTCTTTAATTGTCGATTGATACTAAAATATATATTTTGCAAGAAGAAGATATTCAATTAAATGGGAATAATGATAAAAGAGCAATTATTACCTTGTATATGAAATGAGAATATCAAATCATGTGCTCATAAGATGTCACAGTTATGGAAGTGGGAACTGGGAAGGAAACTAATCTTCTCATATTTTGAATTATTTAATGTTTGGACACATGGCGATCACTAATTGGGTGACCTCATGAGTATGATGCAATAAGTTGTCATTTGGGGAAAATGAGATCCGAATATCCACTAATTAATGGAGTGCAAGATTTGCATTTTTTTGGGCATGGGCGAAAGGAAGAGATAAAAGGAAAGTGGGTAGGACTATTTCAGTAGGCCGTCGACGGGGAATCAACAAGAAAGAAGAAAAATAAGCTGGGTGACAACGGTTTTTGTTTCTTATTGGTCATTTATTTGTGGGTTTTGAAGAAATCTATAATCCATGCCTAGCTAGAATTTGTAACTAGGGGTTTATGGAGGAAGCCATGATTTTGCAATAGGCTATAATAATAAATTGAATATTTGGCAACAGGCTTTTATGAATGCAATTTTCATTCCTAGAATTTTGTCCATCGATTTACATAGAATATATGTTGTTGTTTCACCCTAATTTTAATTCGTTTAATTAGCTTCGCCTAATTATTTGTTTCTTGTTTGATAATTTATGCCTTGGATTTATTTGATGAGTTATGCTTATGGGTACAGGTAATATTTGAGAAGTTATACATTTGATGGGTGTATTCATACAGGACATGGAATGGACATAATTGGAATGTATGATTTCATCATGTTCTTTAATTGAAAATATGGTGGAATCCGTAAACCCTGGTTACTGGCTCTCTTCCTCATTGCATTTAATTAATTTTATTTTATTTTATATTATTTTGAATTAATTCTAAAAATCCCAAAAACAACATTCTCAGTTAGTCAATTAAGAATACTGGTTATTGATATTTCAACCGCTCCTCGTGGGAACGACCTGTACTTGCCTCTGTCTACTCGTTAGACACCGTGCGATTGCGGTTTATTATATATAGGCATTCCCGAAAGCCTATCAGTTTTTGGCGCCGCTGCCGGGGAGCGGTTGTGGAATATTGTGATCAGTATTGCTTATTTTTTAAATAGTTAGGTTTTTATTTCATTAATTTTTATTATTTTGTATAGTCTTTTTGTTTTTATTTTGAAGATTTATTTTTCCTTTTGACTCTTTCTGTGTTTTAGTATTTCTTTTCAGGTGCCTTTTCGAGAATCATGAATTGTTTGCACCAGACATCTGAGATGACGCTTGGTGAATACAAGTATGGGCCACGATATAAGGAAGTTCTTGCTTATAATCGTCTCAGGTATGGAACTTGGAATCCACGTCATTTCTATATGGGCGGCTATTCAGGTGTGTATCGATCCCAGTACTTTGAGGATGATGAGGAAATTGACAGTACTAATGATTTTAGGAATAATGATACGGTTATAACATCCGAATGTAGTGTATTTTATCCAATTCATGATCATCTTATTGATTATTTGCCTATTCAAAAGGACGAGAGTTGTATTAGAGACACTGTTTATTCAGATAATGATGATTTAGAAGAATCTGTATATACAGAAGATACTATTGTTGAGTCTAACGACTTAGAGACAGTAGACGTTCATAATGAGATACCTTCTAGTCATTCAAATAGTGAGATTCCTACGAGTCATGTAGTTACTGATAATAATGAGTCAATTGTTCAGGATACCTCTGTTACATTGATCCCATCTTTCGTTGAACCATCTTGTGATTCTATGAATGCTTATGTGGATGTTGAACATATTGATACTTGTCAGATAACTTGTACAGATGATTTCGAACCTTTATCTGTTTGTTTAGCCCATTTTGGTGATTCCAATGACCCGATGCTTATTGATATTGTCAATGCATTGTGCCCTTCAATGGTTAATAATCAATGTAGCTCAACAACGGAAGTTATTTCCGCGGACTTAGAACCAGATTTAGGAGTTACTGATTTTTATGAACTTGAACCATTGAACGTATATTTAGGTCATTGTGTTGAGTTTGATGATACTTTGCCTTTTGACAATGTCAATTCATTACTTCCTCTTATTCCTAGTGAAGATATTGTGTCGATGTAAGTTATTTCAGCTGATCTTGAACCTGATTTAAAGTATGTTTCCCAAATAGAAAGTAATATAGATTCTCTGTTTGTTGTCCATTTGAGTGATTTATTTATCTCGATTAAGGACTGTTTTCTTTTGGGGATAGACTTACAATTCTTTTTGGAATTTTATAGTGTTTGCAGGTTCATATTCGTAGCTGACCTGATTTGTTGGATTGATCCCCAACTTTTCAGACTTTATATATATGCTTTGCAGTTTACTTTGGTGCAACCTCACCTTGTCTGAGGTTCTTCTTTATGTGCGCAAACATGGATACAAAGATTATGCTTTATGGGAGTCAACCCATACAATTTCGCTTCATGGGAGTCAACCCATCATATTTGTTTTCTTTCCTCTATCTTTTATTTGTTTACTTGAATTTCTCATCTTAATTTCTACGTTGGATGACTCAATTACATTGAGGAAAATGTAATGTTTAAGTGTGGGGGAGTATCATTTTCGTTAGGAATTCTCATAAAAATTTTTTTTGCATGATATGACCAGCTGTGTAGCGGGTCTCCTGAAAAAAAAAATGATCAGCTATGTAGCGGGTCTTAAAAAAATATATATATACATATTACTATGATTGTTAGGGTTATGACCAGCTGTGTAGCGGGTTTTTTTCTTTTTTCTTGCATGTTATGACCAGCTTTGTAGCGGGTTTAAAAGAAAATAAAAAAAATAAAAAAATTGATATGATATGACCAGCTGTGTAGCGGGTCTAAAAAAAAAAATTGATATGACCAGCTGTGTAGCGGGTCAATTCTTTGTTTTGCTCGAGGACTAGAAAAATATAAGTGTGGGGATATTGATAAGCACGTAAGTGCTACATTTTATACCCATATTTATATTAACTAAGACTCAATATCTTGTCTAACAACATTATTTTAGTGCTTTTACAGAAAGTACAAGTAATTCTGATTATCGGGAGCATAAACAACTAAAGCATTGACATATGCGATAAAAATGACAAAATGTAGTTGGCCTGGTATTTTCGTATATCAACAGCATTCGTGGCCAGAGAATGATGCAATTTGGTGTGCTTGACTACAATATGGGGAGAAATTTGTCAAATATTGGCGTGAGAAAAATGAGATTTGGACGACTTTCTTTTCATTCAGACGGGAATATATTTTCATTGCCTAATAATGATCATGCCACAAATGAGATTATGGGATATATATTTTAATTCCATTGCTATATAATATAAAGAAAGAAGAAAATAAAGTGGGTCCCGTTTGCATATATCTATGAGGTAAATGACATTTTATTCTCTTTAATTGTCGATTGATACTATAATATATATTTTGAAAGAAGAAGATATTCAATTAAATGGGAATAATGATAAAAGAGCAATTATTACCTTGTATATGAAATGAGAATATCAGATCATGTGCTCATAAGATGTCACAATTATGGAAGTGGGGACTGGGAAGGAAACTAATCTTCTCATATTTGGAATTATTTAATGTTTGGACACATGGCGATCACTAATTGGGTGACCTCATGAGTATGATGCAGTAAGTTGTCATTTGGGGAAAATGAGATCCGAATATCCACTAATTAATGGAGTGCAAGATTTGCATTTTTTTTGGGCATGGGCGAAAGGAAGAGATAAAAGGAAAGTGGGTAGGACTGTTTCAAAAGAGGGTCGACGGGGAATCAACAAGAAAGAAGAAAAATAAGTCTGGGTGACAACGGTTTTGTTTCTTATTGGTCATTTATTTGTGGGTTTTGAAGAAATCTATAATCCATGTCTAGCTAGAATTTGTAACTAGGGGTTTATGGAGGAAGCCATGATTTTGCAATAGGCTATAATAATAAATTGAATATTTGGCAATGAGCTTTTATGAATGCAATTTTCATTCCTAGAATTTTGTCCATCGATTTACATAGGATATATGTTGTTGTTTCACCCTAATTTTAATTAGTTTAATTAGCTTCGCCTAATTATTTGTTTCTTGTTTGATAATTTATGCTTTGGATTTCTTTGATGAGTTATGCTTATGGGTACAAGTAATATTTGAGAAGTTATACATTTGATGGGTGTATTCATACAAGACATGGAATGGACATAATTGGAATGTATGATTTCATTTTGTTCTTTAATTAAAAATATGGTGGAATCATTAAACCCTGGTTACTGGCTCTCTTCCTCATTACATTTAATTAATTTTATTTTATTTTATATTATTTTGAATTAATTCTAAAAATCTCAAAAACAACATTCTCAGTTAGTCAATTAAGAATACTGGTTATTGATATTTCCACCGCTCCTCGTGGGAACGACCTGTACTTGCCTCTGTCTACTTGTTAGACACTGTGCACTTGCAGTATTTTATTGTAGGTTTTTGAGCCTACCAGGAGGTGGTAACCGTATGCATGGAATTTTATGTTCCATAAAATCGTTAACGCATGGAATTGATGTTCCATAAAAACATTAACGTATGGAATTGATGTCCCATGAACATTTCACTTTTAACTCCCTGTATTTACTAACCGCCTCACCCTTATGACACTTCCTTATGACGGGCGTAGTGTACGCCGCACGCTGTAAACCGCCAAACCAATACCCAAAGAGGATCCCCCAGTTTGTGATATGTGTTGATGTCTCGAATGTTTTTGTGGAAAACATGTAGCATAGGGTTGTTGCCTGGCAAGTCGAGCTCGGGACACTTGGTAGCTTGGTGACCTTCGACGGTCGAGATTTTGTATCTTAAGAGGAAAGGTAGTCGTTGATCTTTGCACGCTATCGTTTGTTGGTGACCGCATAGGGAAGGCCATCATGGTGGCGCGGCTAGGTGTGTTTGGCATGTGGGGCCAAGGGTTTGGTAAGCCATTGGCACATGGGGCGACTAGCATAGCTAGGTACGGTTTGGCTTGGCATGTGGGGCCAAGGGTTTGGCAAGCCGTTGGCACATGGTGGGTTAGCATGGCTAGGGCAAAGGCAAGGTGTGGCTTTGCTTGGCATGTGGGGCCAATGGTTTGGCAAGCCGTTGGCAAATGGTGCGGCTAGCATGGCTAGGCGTGGTTTGGCTTGGCATGTGGGGCCAAGGGTTTGGCAAGCCGTTGGCACATGGTGCGGCTAGCATGGCTAGGGCCAAGGAAAGGTGTGGCTTGGCTTGGCATGTGGGGCCAAGTGTTTGGCAAGCCGTTGGCACATGGTGCGGCTAGCATGGCTAGGTGCGGTTTGTCTTGGCATGTGTGGCCAAGGGTTTGGTAAGCCGTTGGCATATGGGGCGGCTAGCATGGCTAGGTGCGGTTTGGCTTGGCATGTGGGGCCAAGGGTTTGCCATGGGCGCATGGCGTGGCTAGCTTGGCTAGGTGCGGTTTGGCTTGGCACGTGGGGTCAAGGGTTTGGTAAGTCGTTGGCATATGGGGCGGCTAGCATGGCTAGGTGCGGTTTGGCTTGGCATGTGGGGCCAAGGGTTTGCCATGGGCGCATGGCGTAGCTAGGTGCGGTTTGGCTTGGCATGTGGGGCCAAGGGTTTAGTAAGCCGTTGGCATATTGGGCGGCTAGCATGGCTAGGTGCGGTTTGGCTTGGTATGTTGGGCCAAGGGTTTGTCATGGGCGCATGGCGTGGCTAGCTTGGCTAGGTGCGGTTTGGCTTGGCATGTGGGGCCAAGGGTTTGCCATGGGCGCATGGCATGGCTAGCTTGGCTAGGTGCGGTTTGGCTTGGCATGTGGGGCCAAGGTTTGGCGTGACCAAGCTAGGTTCGTGACCAAGCTAGGGCTTTGGGCCAAAGGTCGTTTGGTAACCTCAGACGGCTAGGATTTGCTCTGGGATTGAAGGGCGACCGTTGTTGTCGCACGCCTTCGTTTTGGTAGCCGCGTAGGGAAGGCCAGCAAGGTGGCGCAGCTAGGTTGGCATGGGGCCATGGCAAGGTGCGTTTGGCATGGCACGGCAGGTGTGGCTGGCATGGTTTGCCATTGACACAGGGTGCGGCTAGCATAGTTGGCATGCCTTGGCGCGGTAAGCGTGGCTGGCATGGTTTGCCATTGGCACATGCGGTGTGATAATTAGGGTTTTGGCCTGTCGAAACCCTAATTAGCATTAAAAAAAGGTACCCTGGTAATTTTCTTGCAGACAAAGTAAAGGTTTCAATAAATGTGCTTGGTTTGGACATTATTACTCAAATTCTGTGACGTCACTGTCTGATTAGGGTTTTACGAATTTACCCCTAAGCTAAAAACCACCATCAACAGGAGGGTAATTTATTCCTTTAACAATGTAAGGGTAATCTAGACCTTTAATATGACACTCAGACACCCCCTAACCAATTTGGTAGATATTATTATCATGGTTCAGTCCCTCGAATGGAATCGTCAGCCCCTATAATAGGATTCCAGAAGAATCAGAATAAAAAAGAGTACTTGCCTAAAATTTGAAGTGGAAGAAAATAAGATTATGGGATGGAGCTGGTGGATGGCAAAACTTGCATTAACTCGAGCACCTTTATCTCTTTCCCTTGAAAGTAAAGTCTTATAGGAATGGTCCCAGTCCTTGGGGCACACAACAACGACACTCACACTCTAGGCAATGATGCTACGTTGACCGTGGTTTCTACCGCACCTCAATTCCGAGTGAGTGAGCCCCTGGGACCCGCTGGAGTCGGTAGGGGTGGGCATATGGGTCCCATTAAAATTTGTGAGGTGCGGTATTATTTGCAGGATTGAGGTGCGGTAGACTAAGCATTACTGCACTCTAGGGGAGATGAAGCCTTGGAAATAGGAGTGATGCTACACATACCGGGGCTGGGAACCGTGAAAATCACCGCGTCTCACATCCCCGGTGGCACGCCATTTTTCTTTCACGCCGCAGCGACGGAAGCAGGATTTGAAGTCTAGGTGGGCTAAAATAGCACTATGGGCTAACACTAAATTCTTAGGGGGGCTATTATTATTTTTTCCAAAAAAATACACATGAAAAAATGACTTTTGGGTGAGTTTTTGAGATTTGGGGGTGGCTGGAGCACCCCTAAGCCACCCCCTAATACCGTCGCGGTAACATCACGGGATTTCCTATCCCGGTGTACGTGGGATTATTGTGGAAATAGGTACTGCAGGCGTTCAAAAAGAAATCCATGAGAGAGGCCAAGAATGCTGTTTTGTTTTATGTGGACCATATTTTCTCATTGTTATCTGCCTGCAACATGTATGATGTAATGCGGAGATGATATCTTGGAAACTGAAAATGTAGAGATAAGTACGGAAAAAGAAATACTGGCGTTGAATTATCATGTGAAGGCAAGACGATTATTAGTAAATACAAAAAAGCTTACATTTTTAAAAACAAACCAACACGTCGGTCACATACATGATCACTGTGCTTGTCTATATTTGCACTCGATCGACGACTCCACCATTATAAATAACGACGTATGCTAGTTTTTGGGATAATAAAATCATTAACTCCTGCCTATGTTTATACTTTAGTCATCTTGCTGCATCTTCAATGGAGACTAAAGAAAATCAGTACCATATTGTGCTGTTTCCGTGGTTAGCATTTGGTCATATTATTCCTTATCTAGAGTTCTCAAAGAATTTAGTTTCAAAGAGTGATGGTAACATTCAAATATCTTTAATATCCACACCGAGTATTATCAGAAGATTAACGTCAATCCCACGGGGTATAAAGAAACATATCAATCTTATACCGGTCGATTTGCCATTGGTCGATAACTTGCCTCCAGGTTATGAAGCAACTGTCGATTTAAAAGATATTGAGCAAACTCAGTATCTTAAGATTGCCTTCGATTTATTACAGGCTCCAGTAGAGACACTTCTGAATCAGATTAAACCGGATTTGATTATATTCGATATCATCAATTATTGGATATCGGATATAGGAGCTAAGCTAAATATTCATACTGCATTTTTTAGTGGGTTTTATGCACCATTTCTTGCATTTGTTGGACCGCTATCGGAATATAATGAATCAAATAGCAGTAGCACGCAGGAGTTTTTAACTTCGGTACCAGAATGGATTCCCTTTCCTTCAAGTCTTGCATGTCGATACCATGAAGTTGTATGCATGAATGAAATTTGGAACACTAAGGATGCAACAGGACTTTCAACAGGTGACAGACAAGCAAAAGGTACCCAAGGTTGCAATTTTATTTTACTCAAAAGCTGCTTAGAACTCGATGGAGATTATGTAAGCCTCCTCAAGGATCTCTACCAAAAACCGGTTTTGTCGATTGGGCTACTACCGCCTCCTGCGCTGGGTTCATCGGCTCAGAGCAACTCTGGTGATTCAAGCAAGAATCCTGAAATGTTCCATTGGCTGGACAAACAACAACCAAAGAGTGTTGTTTATGTAGCATTTGGAAGTGAATACAAAATGAATATACATGAAATTCATGAGCTAGCCTTTGGATTGGAAACTTCCGAGTTACCGTTCTTCTGGGTACTAAGGAAACCAGAAGGTTTAGATGAATCGAATCTACTACCATCTGGTTTCGAGGATAGAATCAGAGGTAGAGGTTATATTTGCTTTGGATGGATCTCTCAAGTAGAGGTTTTAGCGCACACCGCAATTGGAGGGAGCGTGTGTCACTGTGGGTCGAGTTCTATTTCAGAGAATCTCTTCTTCGGGCATAGCCAGATCTTAATGCCTATGATCATTGACCAAGGAATAAACGCTAGGTTCTTAGTTGAGAAAGGACTTGGTTTCGAAGTTGAAAGAAACAAAGACGGTTCTTTCACAAGAGAAGCCGTGGCAAGATCAATGAGGATTGTGATGATAGAGCCAGAGGGAAAAGAACTGCGACAGAAGACACTTCAGATGAGCAACGACATTTTCGCAAACCAAGATCTCCAAGGGGAATACATACACAAATTCATTTCTTCATTAGGCCAGTTGCTAAGTAAAGAGTAATGTCAATTGTCGCAGATGCCTTTCTAGTATGGAAAGGTTTTACACAGTTTAATGAGCAAATAAAACCTTTGGAGATACCATTTTGTACTAAGTTCTCCCAAACAAAATGAAAAAAATTGGTTGTTTTAATGTTATCAGATTCTCTTTAAGCTAGCAGTTTAGCGGTTTTGGGTCTTCGTCAATAGTACGATTTTCCGATTTTCATAGTTGTAAGAGGCTATTATACCATTGGTTGTTTGGTTTGTATTTGAAGGAGTTATAAGGAATTTTTTTTTTTGTATTTGGAATCCTGTCAATAAATGACTTAACCTCAAGGGAAAATCTCAAATTTCGTCAAAGGAAGCGACTCAACCTGACAACTCAATATTTCAACTATGGAGTGCCGCCAATGCCAACCAGCCTTTTTCTTAATTGGATGCATTCACCTTCAACTCAGATACCAATTCAAAACATTTGAGTGAACTCGTGTCATCCGCATAATGCAAGCGGGACATTTAGAGACCACCTTCTTCTTTTAACGCTAACACCAGCAAGATGTCCGTTTGGCTACATATATTCAACTTGTAACAGAAGAACACAAGGAACTATGATTAAGAGCAAAATTTGAATGCACTGATTCGCAGAGCGCTCAGCGTTGCATTCACGTTGTTCAACAACAAAGATATTGTTTCTCTACTTGTCAATTGATTAAAGCAGGAAAACAACCACCAAGTGCAGTTAGTTTACAATTACTCTTTGATCTTTACACTGCCAGTTCCTTTTCTTCTAAATTAAAAGTTAATAACATGAAACAGGAATACACTGGGGTCTGAAACGGTGGGGCATCCATTTAGGTAGGAAAGTTTGACTCCTAGGTGCAAGAATTTGGATGTGACAAAATTGGCTGCTAAACGTATGCAATCATGTAAGCATTGCCTGAATCAATTCGAGTCAAGGCTCTGTTTATCTGGTAAAGATTAGCGTTGATTTGCTTGTCGATACATTGCTCAGCAAATCAGATATTTGACAATAATGACCGACATTAGCGAAGCATGAGCTGCATGACTAAGAAGTCAAAACTGGCGCATACACAACTAGTTAGGTAGTGAGAAATTTATGACCTGAAGATATTCATGCAATCGTTGGTGGGTTGGTTTGGCTCCATTTTCAGTGACGCATGAGATTCAATCCTGTTTGTACCTTATTAAAATAGTATACGTGCGTACCGCACAAGCTATTTCATATCGGTAAAATACGGTTTATTGTGGAAACCGGTGGGTTTATTGAGGAACCCACATGGCTTATTATGGAAGCCCAATACGGTTTATTGTGGAAACCGGTGGGTTTATTGAGGAAACCCACATGGCTTATTATGAAAGCCCAATACGGTTTATTGTGGAAACCGGTGGGTTTATTGAGGAAACCCATATGGCTTATTATGGAAGCCCAATACAGTTTATTGTGGAAACCGATGGGTTTATTGAGGAAACCCACATGGCTTATTATGGAAGCCCAATATGGTTTATTGTGGAAACCGATGGGTTTATTGAGGAAACCCACATGGCTTATTATGGAACCCAGTCTAGCTTATTATAGAAGCCCAAATGACTTATTGTAGAAGTCATTTTGAGATAGACACAAATCTTGGAAGATAGACAAGGATCTTCCAAGATATATACAAATCTTGAAGAGATAGACATGGATCTTTCAAGATAAATACAAATGTTGCGGGGATATACACAAATCTTGTGAAGATAATAAGGATCTTCCAAGATAAACTCAAATCTTGACAAGATATATAAGGATCTTTCAAGATAGATAAGAATCTTAAAGGATAAGTACAAATCTTGGTAGTTATTCTGGATAACTATAAATCCAGGGTTATTATGGAACCAAATTAGGGTTTTAGGCCTATAAATAGAGGTTAACATCCAACTCAAAAGGTACACAATTTCTATTCGTTTTCTCCACAACATACTTGCATAGAACTCTTATTGATTTTAGCATCAGAGTGTCTTTGCAGGTACCCCCTCCACTTTTCATCAACAATTCTTGGAGAATCTAATCAACGACGGCGATTCGATCATCATACACACATCTCGAAGATTGTTGGGGTGATTAATTTTTGTGCCAACATCTTTTGGCGCCGACTAAGGGGACTACGAGTAAAGATCGTGTTCTCCGAGTGAAAGAAGTTGTTCCCAAATGATTTTGGAAACTAGGGTTTCAAAATCATTGTGAACAAAAAGTTGCAGAAAGTTTCTGAACGTTTTCAGAAAGCTACGGAAGATCCTAAAGTTGCAGAAAGTTTCTGAACGTTTACAGAAAGTTGCAGAAAGTTTCTGAACGTTTTCAAAGTTGTAGAAGATCCGAAAAAGTTGCTGAAAGTTCCGAAAAAGTTGTTAAAAGCATAGTTAACAAAGAAAGAGTAACTTATGGATTCTTCAGGAGCAAATCGACATGAGATGAACGTTGATGCACCTACCGAAAATCCTTCAGGTCAACATGCCAACAATCGAACTTTAAGAAGCGTTGTCGTCCATACTCATCAAGACGAAAGGGACGGAAGGGAAACATCAGTTTCATCAACAGCATCAGCCGCTCGTTCTGTGAGATCCACTCCAAGTCTCAGGGGAAACAATGTTCACTTACATAGATCTCCTCCCCTGACCGTTAGCAAAAACCTAAATCGTCAAAGAGGGACTCAAAGTCAACACCCAAGCATCCAGCAGCTTCGTCAAGAGGACATCACTAATAGAGGAGCGCGGGCTCACCCACACTAAACAAGCTAACAACCCACCTGATGCAAGTGTAACAACCCACGGAGCGTTTTCAAGAATTGGAAAGGGAAAACAAGCACAAGATTGCTAACAACCCATCATGATGCACAAGTTAACAATCAAGAAGAATAGGGAGGTGACTCCTGATCGCTTATTACTTGACATACAAAAACGTTACGTGAGCGTTTTCAAGGTGGAAAGGAAAACACAATGATACGACCCAAGATTGCTATAAATTGGATAAAAGAAAAGCACAAACTCAAGGCAAAGGCAAAGGTAAGAAGAAAGCAAAATACACCATGATAGAAGATGAATGTATTAAAGTTTTTAATCAAGAGTAATAGGTCAAACCAACATGGTAACACCATGTGGGTCATGCTCATCGAGTCGTAACACTTCATTGTAATCAACCAGAGACAATGCCCACGATAATGCAAGAGGGAAACGAAAGTTCTTGACGATCGTCGAAAAA
Organism: Papaver armeniacum; assembly: GCA_023531295.1. Lineage (NCBI taxonomy): Eukaryota > Viridiplantae > Streptophyta > Magnoliopsida > Ranunculales > Papaveraceae > Papaver > Papaver armeniacum. Next base: position 46,515 of record JAJJWW010019487.1, read on the forward strand.
CTCAATCGAAACTAATAGAGGAGCAAGGGGCTCAAGAAGAAGCGCAAGCTGAGTTTATGGATTATAACAATCCCCACTGGGAGAGTAAGAAAAAGCCTGCACAAGCTGGATGCACAAGTTAACAATTATCTGCATTCGACTTGAGCTAAACGTTCGTGAGTGATCATGCAAAGCGCGCTCCACACATTTGAGGATAAAGAAAGGAGCTTGAAGAAGAAGCTATTATTCGAAAGTAATAGGTCAAACCGTCATGCTCATCGAGAACGAGACAACCCACGCATGATCGGCTCAATCGAAACGACGCAAGAAGAAGCGAGGAGGTCAGGATCGATTATCAAAGTCGTGATCATAATGACGGCTATTATGATCGTTATATGCCCGATGATGATCATTACTACACGGTCGATCAAGATAGGCGAACCAGACCAAGTCACAGAAGACATAGACAAAGGGATGATCATATCAATGATGATCACTCGAAGAGGTCTAGACGTGATAAAGACCATTCTAAAAGGAGAACGGATCCTGTCAAGAATGAGCGGATTCGCAAAGAGACTGAAGGAGACTCGGTGAGAGGTGAAGATCTCAGCAAAAAAAAGGCTTAGTGAAATGATTGATGAGTTGTAATCCCAAAATAAATCCAAAGATGAAGAGCAACAAATCTTATCCATGAAGAAATCAATGGACTCCCCATTTGTTGAAAAGATAAGGCGTTTCCGCCCGCCCTTGAACTTCAACCAACCTCAATTCAAGGAATCTTTCGACGGAAGGAATGGAAATCCAATTGAGCATGTCCAACGATTTCAAGCCTCAATGAGTTTGTGGGGGTATAGCGACGAACTACTCTGCAAAACCTTCCCAATAACCTTGACGGGTAACGCTCTAACTTGGTTCTCACAATTAGAGTCAAATTCTATTAAGAATTTTGGAATGCTGTCGGATGCGTTTTTAGAGCAATACAAGATTAACCTCAGAAGCAAAAAAGGAAGCAGCCATTTATTCCTCTTACACATTGAGCCTGGTGAGAGTCTTTTTGACTTTAATAGGAGGTTTCGTCAGGAAGTTAATGGAGTTGGAAAGGTTGACGAGGGGTTTGTAATAGAAGCGTACAAAGATGCATTGGATTATGATGAGTTTGGAATTTACAACTCATTAACAGTTCAACCAGTCGGAACCCTCAAAGAACTGTATGACATGGCTGATAGGTATGCGAAGGCTGAAAAGGAAAAGAAACCAAAGTTGTCACGAACAACAAAAAGGTCCGGAGCTGAGGGACACGCAAAACCGAAGCAGTAATTTGATGACAATACCAAAAGAAAGATCCATGAAGTTCATGCGAGGAAAACGAGAAACGAAGAAGATTCTCATAAGACTCAAGAAAAGCAAAAAGTGAAGTTTCCCAAACTGAATATTGGACTTGGTGAACTTTTTAAGAAGATTAAAGACTCGCTACCCATTCCGAAATCATTACCGATAGAAACAAGGGATAAAAGAGATAAGAATAAATATTATGCTCATCACCAAGATCATGGGCACAATACAGATGCTTGTCGTACGCTCGCAGCAGAAGTCCAAAGGATGATCGAAGATGGAAAGATGCAGCAATACGTAAAGAAGAATCCAGCACAGGTCAACACACTGTTCAACATACTATATCTATGAGAGATCATAGTAATCCACGCAAGTGTCAATTCAACTTTGAGAAAGACTCGGGAAAATGCTACACGATTGAAGTTGCGTCATATTAATGATTGGCGAATATCGAACAAGGTCGACTATGCCAATCTGATTGGTACGGAGACTTTAGAAGAGGGAAAGACTGAGATATCTTTTTCGAGCGCTTACCTTGCTGGAGTATATCAACCACATAATTATGCGATCATGATTTTATCTCTCATTGGAATGTACAAGGTACGTCGAGTTCTAGTCGATACTGGAAGTTCAATTAGCGTCATATTCTCGGGAGCATACTCTTCAATGAGTCTGAATGAGAGCCAAGTTGAAGCAGATGATAACCCTATCATCGGATTTAGTGGCGAAATGATGACAGCAATGGGAAGAATTAATCTGCATACGATGGTAAGAGGAAGGACGGTTATGCAATATTTCTCGTTGCTAGATTGCCGTGCACCCTACAATGCTATCTTAGGACGTGATTGGATTCATGCAATGGGGGCGGTAACTTCCACTATCTAGCAGACTTTGAAATTCATTACTCTAGCAAGAGTGATGAAAGTTAGAAGCGATCAGGTGGCATCTCATAAATGTCACGAAAGTGCAATGGAGGAGTATAGAAAGTCCAAACTAAAGTGCTCGAAAATACTCCAACTTGAAAAGAAAATTTAGCAATCATAGTGCTTCCCGACCTCTTATCAAGGAAGAGGAAAGGAAGGACCGCCAACTATTGAGGAGTTGGTAGAAGTACAAACTGGGGATCAAAAGGAGCAAACAACGTTTATCAGAGCAGAATTACCGTTAGCGAATGTGAAAGCTTGATTACCCTATTAAAGAATAATAGAGATGTCTTCGCTTGGATCCTCAGAGACATGCCATGTATTGATCGTGGCATCGCGTGCCATCGGTTGAATATCAGTGAAGGATATAAACCAGTGAGGCAAAAGCTGCGAAAGATGTCTCCAGAACGGAAGGCAAAGGTAGCTGAGGAGATTGACAGGTTGCTAGAGGCCAGGATCATAAAACTTGTTCGATATCCGAAGTGGTTAGCAAATATTGTAGTAGTTCCAAAGAAAAACGGGAAAAATCAGGGTATGTATCGATTTTACAAACTTGAATGAGGCATGCCCAAGCGATCCTTATCCAGTGCCCAAGATTGTTGATTTAGTAGATGCCACCTCGGGTTTCGGAAGACTGTCATTTATGGACGGTTTTTCTGGATATAATAAAATTTCGTTATTCAAGGAGGATCAAGAACATATGTCTTTCATAACAGACAAAGGGATATATTGTTACCTCGTCATGCCTTTTGGCTTGAAAAACGCAGGGGCGACTTATCAGCATCTTGTGGATGAAATGTTCAAAGATATGATTGGGAAAACCATGGAAGTTTACATCTACAATATGGTGGTCAAATCCAAAAAGAAGGAATCTCACCTTATGGAGTTGAAAAGAACCTTCGATCGACATTGACAATATAGAATGAAGCTAAATCCTGCGAAATGTTCTTTCGGACTCACGTCTGGAAGTTTCTTGGGTACATGATGACCCAGAAATAGAGATGGAAATGGGAAAGATACCTAATTATAGGCTCAGAGCCATCTAGCAAGTGAGGGAAGGATATAATAGATCAATTTCCTGCTTCATCTGGGGGCGTCTTTGCTATTAAATATCTCTACAGATAATGGGGGCGGCTAAAGTGTCGCCAAGCATGCAATCGAAGGCAACTTTTTTAAAGAAGTTGAAAAATAGAAGAAATCTTTTTCAGTATCAATTCAAGTAATGGGGGGCGGCTAGGGTTGGAATAACGAATGCCTTGGAAGGTAAATCCTCACTAGTTTGTTACATTATAAATCGAATTTATAATCAGATATGAGAACAATTTTTGCATGTATTTATTAAGGAAATACGTGCAATGTTTTTCTATAAAAGAGAAAAACAAAGGCGAAGTATTTTGGTTATTAAGGAAATTGTTGCAATGTCTTTCTAATAAAGAGAAAGGCGAAAACGAGGTGCTACAATATAATTAAGCCGACCGTGGGGCAAACCGACACAACAAGCAGGCCAAGGCCACGAAAGGTTATCCGATAAATGGCATAGGGTGAATTTGAACGATCCACGAAGGTTAGTTATTTTGATTTTCTTAATCCATCAACAAGTTGAGAATTAAGAGGGGGCGATATTTGTACCCTATTAAAATAGTGTACGTGCATACCGCACAAGCTATTTGATATCGGTAAAATACGGTTTATTGTGGAAACCGGTGGGTTTATTGAGGAAACCCACATGGCTTATTATGGAAGCCCAATACGGTTTATTGTGGAAACCGGTGGGTTTATTGAGGAAACCCACATGGCTTATTATGGAAGCCCAATACGGTTTATTGTGGAAACCGGTGGGTTTATTGAGGAAACCCACATGGCTTATTATGGAAGCCCAATACGGTTTATTGTCTAAACCGATGGGTTTATTGTGGAAACCGATGGGTTTATTGAGGAAACCCACATGGCTTATTATGGAAGCCCAATAGAAGCCCAAATGACTTATTGTAGAAGTCATTTTGAGATAGACAAAAATCTTGGAAGATAGACAAGGATCTTCCAAGATATATACAAATCTTGAAGAGATAGACATGGATCCTTCAAGATAAATACAAATGTTGCGAGGATATACACAAATCTTGTGAAGATAATAAGGATCTTCCAAGATAAACTCAAATCTTGACAAGATATATAAGGATCTTTCAAGATAGATAAGAATCTTAAAGGATAAGTACAAATCTTGGTAGTTATTCTGGATAACTACAAATCCAGGGTTATTATGGAACCAAATTAGGGTTTTAGGCCTATAAATAGAGGCTCAAATCCAACTCAAAAGGTACACAATTTCTATTCCTTTTCTCCACAACTTACTTGCATAGAACTCTTGTTGATTTTAGCATCGGAGTGTCTTTGCAGGTACCCCCTCCACTTTCCATCAACAATTCTTGGAGAATCTAATCAACGACGGCGATTCGATCATCATACACACATCTCGAAGATTGTTGGGGTGATTAATTTTTGTACCAACAAATCCCATTCGACTTGTTTATTTATATGTTTGTTTCTTTTATTGAGGAGAATGAAAATCTTTACCATGAGAGAGAGCATTCGACACACCAACTCCTTGAACGAGATGGCGATTCCTTGAACCGTTGAACGAGATGATAATTCCTTGAGAAGAAAAATGTACCAAGTATGAAGAAAAAGATACTATCAAATATATGGGTGAGGTCATTAAAACATAGGGACCATACCGGATATCCGATAATCCTTAACCTTATCGGTACTGCCAATATCCGGCGGATATTTATCCGTTGCCAGCCCTACATGGGACCAAGTTTTATGCAATGCGGAATCATGCGGTGAACCGGAGTAGTGGTTATTCACCATTCATGGTGGTGTACGGGTTCAATCCAAGAGTACCACTTGACTTGTCTTTAGTACCGGATTTGAAAAAGGCCAAATGCTAAGGAGGAAGTCTTTGTTTCTCAACTCCACCTTATACATGAAAGCACGCGAAAGCATCTAGAAGCTTCATCAAGGACATAAAAGAACAAGGTTGATCAACGACGACGCGTGGTTGAGTTTGACGTATGAGATCTTGTTTATGCGGTTCTTACTAAAGAACGATTTCCCGTGGGTGATTACAACAAGCTCAAGGCAAGGAAGATTGGACCATTTCCAATTGGATAAAATATAAATGATAATGCTTATCGAATCAACTTACCAAGCTCAATTCGTACGACGTCTTTAATGTTAAGCAATTGGTTCCATATTGGGGTGACAATGCTATGGATCAAGAGATGGACAATTTGAGGGCGAATTTCACCTAAGGAGGGAAGGATGATGCATAATGGTATTTCACACATACCATTTATGCCATTTTTATCGTAATTACTCATTTGCCCCCTTCTTTCCCTTCTTTCCCTTCTTTCCCATCTTTGTCCTTTTTGTTTACTACTTATTGTTTAAACCCTAGTTCTTCTAGTTTCCAAGTTTTGCTTGTTTATAAAAGTGGTGAAAGAACCCTAAATCCTTCCTAAGAGAAGAGCCTCCATCACTTTGTTATTTCCAATTAGTAATTGGGTAAAATTTTCAAAAGAGATGCATCTTTTATCTTCTAGTTTCCAATTTTAGAATTGGGTAGAAATTTGAAGATTATTAGAGAAGAACCTCAAATCTCTGTATTTTCCTTGTTCCAAGGGTAAAATAAGCATCATTTGAAGGTTGGTTATTTTATTTCATGGTGTTTTGTTACAATTTAACATTCCAATTTCAATTATAAGTATTACTTTACATTATGTATGCAGTCATGTAAGCATTGCCTGAATCAGTTCGAGTCAAGGCTCTGTTTATCTGGTGAAGATTAGCGTTGATTTGCTTGTCGTTACATTGCTCAGCAAATTCAGATATTTGACAATAATATCAGCAAAGATTAGCGTTGATTTGCTCTGTTTATCTGGTAAAGATTAGCGTTGATTTGCTTGTCGATACATTGCTCAGCAAATCAGATATTTGACAATAATGACCGACATTAACGAAGCATGAGCTGCATGACTAAGAAGTCAAAACTGGCGCATACACAACTAGTTAGGTAGTTGTTGATGGTGGTTTTTAAACAAGGGGTAAAATCGTAAAACCCCATGACCTAGTGTTACCCGCAACACATTAACTAAGAGCATTTAACTCAGGTGTAAATAATTAATAGGGTATATTTTTCAAAATACCGATTAGGGTTTTCAACACGAGAACCCTAATTCCAAAACCAAGCCGCACACTGCGCACCATGGCAACAAAGCCAAACCAAGCCGCATCTTGCGCACCGCAACAATGCCAAACCACCATGGCAACAATGCCAAACCAAGCCGCACCCTCGCGCACCATGGCATCAATGCCAAACCAAGCCGCACTTTCGCGCACCATGGCAACAATGCCAAACCAAGCCGCACCCTGCGCACCATGGAAGCAATGCCAAACCAAGCCGCACCCGCGCACCATGGAAACAACGCCAAAACAAGCCGCATACTGCGCACCATGGCAACAATGCCAAACCAAGCCGCACCCTGCGCACCATGGCAACAATGCCAAACCAAGCCGCACCCTGCGCACCATGGCATCAATGCCAAATTTCCAAGCCGCTATGCCTTTGGCCCACGCCAAATATAGCGCCCTAGGCTTGTGAGACTTGCAACTAGGTCAACATGGCCGTACGTGCCATTGGCACATGCCAACACGTGTCGCAAGCCATATTTCCAAGCCGCTATGCCTTTGGCCCACGCCAAATATAGCGCCCTAGGCTTGCAAGACTTGCAACTAGGTCAACATGGCCGCACGTGCCATTGGCACATGTCAACACGTGTCGCAAGCCATATTTCCAAGCCGCTATGCCTTTGGCCCACGCCAAATATAGCGCCCTAGGCTTGCAAGACTTGCAACTAGGTCAACATGGCCGCACGTGCCATTGGCACATGCCAACACGTGTCGCAAGCCATATTTCCAAGCCGCTATGCCTTTGGCCCACGCCAAATATAGCGCCCTAGGCTTGCAAGACTTGCAACTAGGTCAACATGGCCGCACGTGCCATTGGCACATGCCAACACGTGTCGCAAGCCATATTTCCAAGCCGCTATGCCTTTGGCCCACGCCAAATATAGCGCCCTAGGCTTGCAAGACTTGCAACTAGGTCAACATGGCCGCACGTGCCATTGGCACATGCCAACACGTGTCGCAAGCCATATTTCCAAGCCGCTATGCCTTTGGCCCACGCCAAATATAGCGCCCTAGGCTTGCAAGACTTGCAACTAGGTCAACATGGCCGCACGTGCCATTGGCACATGCCAACACGTGTCGCAAGCCATATTTCCAAGCCGCTATGCCTTTGGCCCACGCCAAATATAGCGCCCTAGGCTTGCAAGACTTGCAACTAGGTTAACATGGTCGCACGCGCCATTGGCACATGCCAACACGTGTCGCAAGCCATATTTCCAAGCCGCTATGCCTTTGGCCCACGCCAAATATAGCACCCTAGGCTTGCAAGACTTGCAACTAGGTCAACATGGCCGCACATGCCATTGGCACATGCCAAACACACACGCTGGTAGCCTAACTTGAAAACCGTGCAACCTACCACCAAGGCATTCCGCACATGCCATTGGCACATGCAAAACACACACGCTGGATAACCTAACTTGCAAACCGTGCAACCTACCACCAAGGCATTCCGCACATGCCATTGGCACATGCCAAACACACACGCTGGATAACCTAACTTGCAAACCGTGCAACCTACCACCAAGGCATTCCGCACATGCCATTGGCACATGCCAAACACACACGCTGGTAACCTAACTTGCAAACCGTGCAACCTACCATCAAGGCATTCCGCACATGCCACTGGCACATGCCACACGCGCCACTAGCAGCGCCACTTGCACTCAAGATGCAACCAACACTCGAGACATCAACACAAACTGGGGGGGTGCTTGTTTAGGGTTTTGGTTTGGCGGTCACAAAGATGCGGCGTACACTACGCTCACATTAAGAAAGCGTGAAAAGGAATAAAGCGGTCAAATAAAAGAGGAAATAAAGGTGAAAAACGTTTTCACCCATTAAACCATGCGGTTACCACCTCCTCCCATTATTTCACCCTTTACTCTCTTCCTTCATGAGGCCAGTACGTTTCAATCTCGACTTGTATAAATAGGTCTTACCTATTTCCACCGCAGAACAAGTCTCGGTCGGGAGAAAATACTACACTCTCATAAAGGCAACTTTGCAAGCTCTCCCAAAAGCTTCCACCTCTTGCAAGCTTCCTAAGCTTTCACTTTTCTCGATACAAGTCGAGATACTACTCTCCTCAACACCTTTCTTTGCTTCCCTCCCCAAATCAACCCTTCTCCTCCACTTTGTCAGGAAGCAAGTCCGGGAACGGCCATTTCTTGGTTTAGGCCGGACTTGTACAGATTGATCTCTCGAATCTATAAAGTGCTCACGTGCAGCACATTTTTTTAGGGTTTGGACCAGTTTCTCACTCACCTACCGAATTTACCGAAATCGGCAGAAACGATTTTTACCCATGAACAGTAGTGAGAAATTTATGACCTGAAGATATTCATGCAATCTTTGATGGGTTGGTTTGGCTCCATTTTCAGTGACGCATGAGATTCAATCCTGTTTGTACCCTATTAAAATAGTGTACGTGCGTACCGCACAAGCTATTTGATATTGGTAAAATACAGTTTATTGTGGAAACCGATGGGTTTATTGAGGACCCACATGGCTTAATATGGAAGCCCAATACGGTTTATTGTGGAAACTGGTGGGTTTATTGAGGAAACCCACATGGCTTATTATGGAATCCCAATACGGTTTATTGTGGAAACCGGTGGGTTTATTGAGGAAACCCACATGGCTTATTATGGAAGACCAATACGATTTATTGTGGAAACCGATGGGTTTATTGAGGAAACTCACATGGCTTATTATGGAAGCCCAATACGGGTTATTGTGGAAACCGGAGGGTTTATTGAGGAAACCCACATGGCTTATTATGGAAGCCCAGTCTAGATTATTATAGAAGCCCAAATGACTTATTGTAGAAGTCATTTTGAGATAGACACAAATCTTGGAAGATAGACAAGGATCTTCCAAGATATATACAAATCTTGAAGAGATAGACATGGATCTTTCAAGATAAATACAAATGTTGCGGGGATATACACAAATCTTTTGAAGATAATAAGGATCTTCCAAGATAAACTCAAATCTTATGAAGATAATAAGGATCTTCCAAGATAAACTCAAATCTTGACAAGATATATAAGGATCTTTCAAGATAGATAAGAATCTTAAAGGATAAGTACAAATCTTGGTAGTTATTCTGGATAACTATAAATCCAGGGTTATTATGGAACCAAATTAGGGTTTTAGGCCTATAAATAGAGGCTAAAATCCAACTCAAAAGGTACACAATTTCTATTAGTTTTCTCCACAACTTACTTGCATAGAACTCTTGTTGATTTTAGCATCAGAGTGTCTTTGCAAGTACCCCCTCCACTTTCCATCAACAATTCTTGGAGAATCTAATCAACGACGGAGATTCGATCATCATACACACATCTCGAAGATTGTTGGGGTGATTAATTTTTGTGCCAACATCTTTTGGCGCTGACTAAGGGGACTACGAGTAAAGATCGTGTTCTCCGAGTGAAAGAAGTTGTTCCCAAATGATTTTGGAAACTAGGGTTTCAAAATCATTGTGAACAAAAAGTTGCAGAAAGTTTCTGAACGTTTTCAGAAAGTTGCGGAAGATCCATAAAGTTTCTGAATATTTTCAGAAAGTTGCAGAAAGTTTCTGAACGTTTTCAGAAAGCTGCGGAAGATCCTAAAGTTGCAGAAAGTTTCTGAACGTTTACATAAAGTTGCAAAAAGTTTCTGAACCTTTTATGAAAGTTGCGGAAGATCCAGAAAGTTGCAGGAAGTTTCTCAACATTTCAGAAAGTTGCAGAAAGTTTCTCAACGTTTTCAGAAGGTTACGGAAAGATCCAGAAAGTTTCTGAACGTTTTTAGAGTTGTAGAAGATCCGAAAAAGTTGCTGAAGGTTCCGAAAAAGTTGTTAAAAGCATAGTTAACAAAGAAAGAGTAACTTATGGATTCTTCAGGAGCAAATCGACTTGAGATGGACGTTGATGCACCTACCGGAAATCCTTCAGGTCAACATGCCAACAATCGAACTTTAAGAAGCGTTGTCGTCCATACTCATCAAGACGAAAGGGACGGAAGGGAAACATCAGTTTCATCAACAGCATCAGCCGCTCGTTCTGTGAGATCCACTCCAAGTCTTAGGGGAAACAATGTTCACTTACATAGATCGCCTCCCCTGACCGTTAGCAAAAACCTCAATCGTCAAAGAGGGACTCAAAGTCAACACCCAAGCATCCAACAGCTTCGTCAAGAGGACATCACTAATAGAGGAGCCCGGACTCACCCACATCCTGCGCAAGCTAACAACCCACAGCCTGCATAAGCTAACAACCCACCAGCTGCACAAGTTAACAATCCGCAGGTGACTCCTATCGACTTGACGTTACGTCGCATAGAATTTATCCTTGTCGTGCGTTAATGACGCATATGATTTATCCTTGTCGCACAATATCTTTAATGTCGCATAGATCTTTACACCTTTCTCGTGATCTGGTGACGTCATCTGGTTCGTCATCTGGGATATGCCATATGCGGTCATGTTCGCTTAATACTTAAGGATTTACTTCGCATGCTTAATGAGTGTGCGGTATTTTATATCCACATTTTTCCTCTTCTCATATTGTTCTTTTGGTAGAGAGAATGTCATGAGAAATTCTAACATGTTTTGCCGCACCTGTTCATCTCTTTGTATTCTTATCAACCGACATTTTCCTATGATTTCAGCTTAACCATCTACACGTGTTGGTTCTTCCATTCGCTGATTGACACGTCCCTGATAACCGCCTCTTCATATCCGTCCGTTCTTAATTAATGCACTGATGGAAAGAAATATCTCGGGAGTTGGGATAAAATCTCTTATTTATTGTGATACACTTTCTCTTTTCTCTTTTTACCTTCTCTCTTTATTTGTTTTCTTTCTCTGCAACTTTCTTCTGCTGCTGCTCATCTTTTGTTCATTAATTGATCGTTCGTCATTTTCTTCTCTTCCCATTCATTATTTATTGCCATTTTTTCCTTCTTTTCTTATATTTAAGCTCTAATCTTTATCCTCATCTGAATCCTCCTGATTGTCTCGATCATCTTGATCTTTTTGATTGATCTTCCACTCATCGACATTCTCATTCTGAAAATGGTTCTGAAACCCGGATGGAAAATCCTTAAAGAATTCACCAGGTTGAAGGATGAGTTTGGTTGTAGGGGTTTCACATTATCAGTCCCTCATGGATCTGAACCTTCTTCTACAATCGGACCCGAATGGTTTTCGCTTGACGGATGGGCTAATGATAGAATCGTTATTTCGCTTGGCCAACTCTCTGCGGGTCTTCCCATTCCCTTATATAATCCTCAAATTCTCTTGTTCTATGAGCTTTTGTCTGATGCGAGATTTTCGCGTGGCATACTCAAACTAAGTGATGATTGTATCAAGATAATGGTGGAATACGCTCGTCGTGCGGCAGGGTTGGGATCTTCTTATCCAGAAGATATAAGAAACCCAAACTATGCACAGAAGGAAATTATCCCTGCAGAATACACAGTTAAGAATTTCTTTTATAACTATGATGTTGTCATTATAAAGAATGAATCATTCCGTTGGGGTATTCGTTTAGTGAGAAAGGACGGTTTGACAGAAGATAAGAGGATCATGCGGGATGTTGATTTTCATGACTCTTACAATAACACCGCTCGCAAATCGAAAGATACTCGTTGGGTGGAGTATCCTATTGTTCTTGAAGGCCCTTACATTACTGGCAAAGACGTTGATGGGTCTGATCTCCCTCTTCCTGAGAAGTTTGCCGCTTATCAACCTTGGGAATTTGTATGGCCTGAGGAAAGAAATATGGTACGTTTCCTTTTAACTTTTATTTCTACCTGTTTTTCTTCCCTTATTCTTCACTTCCGTTATTATCTTTATTGGCTTCAGGTGGCAAAGCAAAGAAAGAAGGATAATAAAAATTTGTCTCAAGCGTCAAATTCGCGCCATAATGAAGTAAGAAAGACTCCTTGTTTTAATTTTGACAATATTGTTGCCTCTGTTTCTTATCTCTCATTATGCGCGTATGTGAAGGCTGGAGACGTTGAAGGTTCTGATGATGGTGTTTTTCCTTCCAAGGGTAAGGGCAAGAAGTCCGTCTCTAAGTACACTTCCAAAAATCCTTCTAAGAAGCGGAAGGCGTCTTCTACCTCTCCTTCAGATTCTCATTCGGGTGATGAAGAAATACATCCTCCTGACAAACTCCTCACTCACATCTTCCATGGGGCAATTTTCCAATATCTTTTCTGACTCTATGTCATCTATTGGTGATGATGTGTTAACTCGCACATGTGAGACGGTTGCAAATATTTGTGATGCTCCCTCTTTGAACCATGAGTCCCTTCGAGGAGTTGCCTCTGCGTTGAGTCCAAGTTTTCAATTCGCACTTGGTTCTTTGGTAATTTTTATACTTTCGCGTATACTTTAACGGTGCTTTCTTGTTTTGTATTTTAACATTCCTTTCATATTTACACAGAGTGCACGTATGTCATATGCCGTCACTTCAGATCTTCAGAGGAAACTTCATTCTCTTGAGGCTGAAAATCTTAAACTTAAAGCTGAGGTCTCTACTTATAAGAATGATGTCACTAGGCTTCGTAAGAGCATGATCAATTGACTGGTGCGTAATTCTTTGTTGGCTCTGCTTTTATGCTGATGCGTCCTTTTCTTCCTCTTTTAATTATTTGTCCCTGCAGAGATCTACCACTTAACTGACGAGGCAATTCATTATCCTGTTGATGACGAGATTCTTCTAGAGCATCTCAATGCTTCCTTGAATAACATCTCAGATGAAAACTTAAGAACTTTAAACATGGAGGAACTCAGGTCGAAATACCAAATTCTTATTCGTGATCATAGGAACGCGTTATCCGTTAGTTATTGCTTTAGACGTCGTTTTTGTGAATTTAAGGAAAGGATTAAGGTTTTGGAGGCGAAAAATAATGCTATTTGTACTAAGAAGGATCAAGTAGCTCTTAAGGGTGCGAAAGATTTAAAAGAGTTTCATGAGGCCAATTTCCAAGTTCAGGTAGAGAGAGATCTAGCTATAAGCGAAAAGAACGCACTGGTTGAGCGAGAGAATATGATCCGCTCTCAACTTCTTATAGAAAATGATGTTGAATTTGAGTGGGCTGCTAGGGTTATTGATAATGCTAGGAATGATTTAGCTACAAATGTTAGCTTAGAGTCTGATCATGCCGAGTTGGTTAAATATATTATTTCTGAAAAAGAAGGTTGTTTATAATTCTATATTGTCTTCAATTCTGTATTACTTTATGCATTTTGTTCGCATGCGGCTTTAATCTTTTTATTTCCTTTTGTAGCTACTGAAAAGAAGCATCTTGAGGAGATTGAGGATTTGAAGGAGGAGCTTTCCAACAGAAATGATAAGTGCCGCAGACTTAAGAAGAAGTTGGTAACTACTGTTTCCAACTTGACTAAATATGTGGTCCGTATTCGTGATGCGGCTGTTAAGAAAAATACGTTGGAGATCTGCACTAATCATAATATTCCTATACCAAATTATGATTTCGCTGAACTCTCTGCTAATGAAGATGGTTCTGAAATCTCTGATAGTGAAGCAAAGTTTGAGGAATACGAAGAGACTGAAGATGAAGATAATGGTGATTCTGAAGCTGAAGAAAAAGGTGAAGATGATATGGGCGGGAAATAGCCGCATTTTCTTAAATCTGTTTTGCTTTCTTTTTCTCCACTTGTAAAGTCCACATCTACCCTTTGTATTATGCTCTCCTTCTTCATCCCTTGTGCACTGGTTGACTTGTGACTTTTGAGATTTGAATGTATATGCTTTTTCTTCAATGTATAATCCTTTTTCTGCTTCTATTCTTTCGTATTTTAATCCTGCAACTTGTCATTAATCGAAAGCGAAGTGTTCTTCTAGAAATAATAGTATATAACATGTGTGTTAACATATAACATATGCGTTAATAATAATGTATAATATATGCATGAGTCTATCATATGGGGGCAAGTAACACTCTTTTATAAGTTTGCATTCCCATTCTTGCCCCTGTTAGTCGTCACAAGATGATTGGGTCGTGCATATGTTGTTTAGTACCATGTATTTATTCGCATATATATATGGGAACAGATATTTTTATATAACTATCTATTATATGCGTATGTTATGCGATATTTCATATGCGTATGTTATTTGTAAAGCTACCATATAAATTGCAGATCTATCATATGCGGTATTTCATTATGCGATAATATACCATCTATGTATTCGCATACATCTGTGATACAACGAAATTACTTAATATCATATCTGAATTACCTATCCTTTGTTTTTCCTCATGAGTGTGTCTTTGTTTTCTGCCTCAGTTATATCTTGTGTTATTAATTTCGCGTCTATACATCATCTTATCTCTTAACTTTATTTTATATGTGTGCGTTAGTCTTTGAGCTCCTTTCTTTCCTGCAATACAATATTAATATTAATTTAGTTTTTCTCATGAGGTCATATTGCGCCTCCCTAATTAGAGGTCTTATTTTGCCTAAAGATATTATTTGTTTTTGTGCGGCGAAATCGCAGGAAGTCTTTACACTTTCATGTATTGACCCTTTGATTTCGCCTTATCATCTCTTGTATTATTGCCTCTGCAGGATATATTGACGCGCAAATACGACAGGCCTATTCTCTCCTTTGAGTCATATCCCCATGATATTTACGTCTTTTGACATAATTCCTCTCCCTAATGGAGGGGTCGCTCGACTCTTATATTCCCCCGATTTGTTTTGTTTTGCCCCTTCAAGGAAGCTTACCCCTGGTCAGTGTCAAATGGGTTAGGGTGGGTGATAGGTGTATAATAGCATTAGGATAAGAGGAGAAATATAAGGTCACTTTTAAATTAGTATTTACTATCTATAGTTTATGCTTTCTTTGCTATTTTTCTTGTAAATTATGTATTTTACGTATCTCCATGTTTTGAGTTTTGTAGTTACTTTGGAGTCATACGGAGGAAAAGAAGAAGAAATCACCCAAATTGAGTCGAAAAAGGGCAAAGTAATCATTTCGCACGCTTAACACTGTTTGGATCCAAACCAAAGGTTAAGGGGCAACTCTATTTAGAGGAGTACTAAATATAGTCAAGCTAAGGTTAAGGGGCTTCCAATTTGGTTAACCCTTATCAGAAGTGCTGGGGTGTCAAGCTAAGGTTAAGCTGGCTCAGACATTCATTTCATCTATTTGTTTTGATGAAATTGAGAAAAATAAGAAAAGCAGTGCAGTCGCTGTTATTAAACCGAGAGAGGAAATAGATCGAGAGTTGGAAAGAAAGATTGAGAGATGAATTAACAGAGTGGGTGTGAATTGATTATGTGACAGATGCGGCTGTTGGACTGCTAACGATGAGTTTAAAATCAGATCGAAGAATCAGGGTATGAGGTTCAGTGGATGTATCTGCTACTATGAAGAAAGGGGATCTGAAAAAGCTGCTAAATGATGAATTGAAGAATGGGTTTTGTGATTGTTAGTCTGTTGATGAATCAGAGATGGGGTTTGGACCGAACCGATTAATGAAGGAGTTTTGGAGCTGAATTTGTGTTCAAATTGATTCAGGAGATGAAGAAGAATCTGAGTTTGTTGTTACATAAGAGCTGCTAATGGAAAATGGTTTATCGAGATGGATAAGAAGAAATCACAAATATATGGTTTGTTGTTCAAATTAAGAAGTGGGTTTTGATGTTTGTGCTCAAGGAAATGAGAGATCGAGATTACAATGAAGATACAATGGGTCTGGTGGTGGCTATTGAAGTTGCAGAAAATGTATTTATTGCCAGATGAATTTAGAGATGGAGGAAGACGAAATAGATTTGCTGCTGTTATGGTTAGAAAGAAGATTGGTTTGAATTGGAGGACACAGGCAATGATGCTGATACATTGCAGCTGCAGATTGGAGGTGTTGAGTCTGTGCATTACCGGGAATAGGCCGTCGTGTTACTAAAGACTGAGTTCTGATGGGAATTGAATCTGGTAGTTGCATTTGAGCAAGAACAACACAGGGTATAAGTTACTTTGTCGAGATATGCGGGGGTTGAATCGCAAGAATGGTTGCGATCTCCAGATGGTGCTGGTACTTAGAATTACTTGTGGAATTGAGCCATTGTTGGTGGTTGTAGCTCATGGTGGTTAGCTGGCGGTGGTATAGGAGCAGAATGAGGTTTGTGCAATTGCAGGTGTAAGACGAGCTTAAGGCGATTGCAGGAATGGCAAGAGATGCTGCCGCAGACATGGAAAATGGGTGAACTACAAAGGATGAAAGCTGTGGAGTTCAGCTGCAGAGATGGTGGTTGCTGGAAGAAGGAGATGGCATGGAGGTGAGGCTCATATGGTCGAATTACAAGAAGTTGCAGTGGTAGTCTGAAGATGTATGGGTTCAGTTTGAGCTCAAATGGAATTGGCAGGGCTGTGAATGTATGAAATACAAGTGATTTATAGATGAAAGTAGCAGGAGCTGAGTTGCAAGCATGTGTAGCTGCGGATAGACGGTAGCTGGGAATGGATGTTAGATGAGAATGAATCGAATCTGTGGCTGGCTGAGATTGCAGGTAGAGACAAACTGGCGGAGAAATTACAGTTAGAATTAGAATAAGTTGGTCGATTTCTCTGGTGCGGAGACGGAATGAAGTGATGTTGCGGTTGTAGTCGGTGTTGGTGGTGAGTGAAATGGAGCAGAACTGCAGGTGAAGCATTGGTCGAGGAGATTGAAATCTTTGTCTAGATGATTGAAGTTGCAGTAAAGTAAGGCACTAGCAGGAGAATGGTGTTGTAGTGGTAGCTGCAATGGAATTGGAATGGAGTTGGTGATATGTGCAAGCGGAACAGCTGCAATTGTAGTAAACAAGGGTGTGGCGACTACCGTCGAAGTAGCTGGGAAGGTTTGTAGAGAGAATGGAGAAGCTACAGCTGCAGGAATTAAAAGTGCATTGAATTGCAGGGAAATGGCAGTTGCAGGCGCAGTTCAAGGAGGAGAATGCAGCTGATGGCTGCCATATGAGCAAGTTCGGTGAAGTTTATGAAGGGTTTTGACCTGATTTTAGAAGCCAAGGAATGATATAAATGACTTGTTATTGATTGTCTTGGTGTTATTGTGAATCGGTGAAGGTTGCAGTATAATTACAGATGTGCAGGTGTAGTGAGCTAAAATTGAGTAAGAAGAAAATCTGGTGATGTTGGTGATTGTGTCAAGGAATGGCCTCGGAAACAGACCAGAATCGGTCGTGAACTCGGCCGGGTTCCGAGTTAGCCGAGTCGACTCGCCGATCCAAAGAGCTTGATCTGGTTGGACTTGGGCTCGAATTTGGACTTCTTTTGGGTTCTTTCATACCATACGGTTTGGAACCAGGAGAAGCCTATAAAAGAAACCATTCTCTTTGATGAGATATCTCTTCTTCTATTTTTGGTCTAGGGTTTAGACATGAAAACTCTTCTCTTTATTCTTATTATGAACTCCATGAATATGAGTACCTAGTTTTCTTTTGGTTATGGATTAGTTGGATTTCCAAACATGAGTTTTTGTTCAATAAATTAGTTTTCTCTCATATTATCGCTTATGATTCACCATTAATATTGTTATATTAGTTGAATGCTTGTTTAGTCGAGTCGCGAATCGATTGAGTTTGCTTTCATCTTTATTGCTAGATTAGGGTTATTATTCGCAAAAGTGATAATTCCTAATTGAAAGTAGCATAAATATGATTATAGTTTGTAGTGATATATTCTTATGATCATATGTGAACCATAAA
This sequence comes from Papaver armeniacum, assembly GCA_023531295.1. Classification (NCBI taxonomy): domain Eukaryota; kingdom Viridiplantae; phylum Streptophyta; class Magnoliopsida; order Ranunculales; family Papaveraceae; genus Papaver; species Papaver armeniacum. The sequence continues at coordinate 64,734 of JAJJWW010019487.1, forward strand.
CTTTGTTAAATCGGATTAGTGCTTTTACACGTTCGATTGCTTTGATTGGCCTGATTTCATAAAACTTAATGCATATAGGGAATTAAACTTGATTAGTGCTTTTACACGTTAGGTTGTTCTCTTAGATAAAATTCATATTCGCATCTTTTAATGTGTTTGTTGATGACAAGAGGAGATTTGCGGGATATACTTGTAATCAAGGTATTCTAGGGCCTTTGATAAAAGTTGAGATTAAAATATCAATTCTTGTTATTGTGTTGAAACATGTTTGTGATTGAAGACGAAATCCTTAACCAATACTTTCTCATCCTTGATTTGATTTGTTTACCTTTATTGTTTGCTTTTATTTAGTTTATTATATAAAAATCAGAAAATCCCCCATTGTTTTATATAAGAAACCGGAACATATTGACAACCCAATACCTCTCTGTGGGAACGATCCTTTCTTGCCCTTGCTTCATTATATATTTTGAGTAGTAAGAAAGTGTAATTTATTTTTTTGTCGGCTGACAACCGATTAGTGGGCTCTTCCCATCCAGTGATGCAACAATCAGTTGTGTTCGCGGCCTCTTATCCCTCTGCTGATATGGCTTATGGTTACGAGACCGCACCCTAAGTGGGGTTTCTTGAGGACCGAGTGCATCTTAGCCAGGACTTGCCAAGAGCGGTCAGGTACGCTCCAGACGCCCCAGGCAATCTTGACTCAACCGTGTAACTCGGCGCCCTGATCGAGTTTCTGCACTCCTTATTAGAGATCTTCTTACCTTAGTCTTTCGACTAAGGCGCTCTACTGGATGGGCTTTTATTTCACCCCAAATCTCCATGACTCAGGCTCCAGGGTCGGTGTAGCTTTCTCCTGAGTCATGCTAATTAGGGTTTTCCCCAATTATGACGCGCGTTAGGTCTTATTTTTGCCTATTGCTGTTATGCGAACTAGGGTGCACGCCACAATTGGATGCCTTTTATATCTGATGCCTTTTATTAAGGTCTTATTTTTGCCTTTTTGTAATATTTGATGTATATGAAGAAGAAAAATATTTTATTTTCATTCATATGCTTGATTAGTACAACTCTGATGTCTTCTTTATTCATTTATTCGCTCACATAATAACTACCTTTCTTAAAAACTTTATCTCTGAGGTTACTTCTTCGCCTCTTTCATCTTTTGTGCTTCACTGAGTTCGTGTATATTTTCGAATATACTTGTTCGTACTTCTTCAAATATACTTGATTCCAAATTTTTCCAACTTGTGCTTCTTCATTATTTTCCATCAACTCATACATTCCATTTTCAATAGCTTTCTTAATGACGAATGGTCCAATCCATGCGTCCTTTGACTTTCCTTTTCTATTTTTCTGGAATGGCGGTTCTTACCTCAACACCATTTCTCCCTCTTGGAATTCGTTCTTGTTGACGCACTTGTTATATTTATTTTCTTGTGCGGGGGTTGTCGCCTAGGCAGAAGTTTTGTTTATTTCTCTTCCCTTGTTCACAATATCGACCATTAATCGTTCACTTCGCTTGCCTTCTATTATCTCCTTTTTCCAATCTCTTCGCTTGTTCGCGCGTTCTTCACTTTTATCAACATCAATCTCATGGCAGCTTTTTTCCCTCAATTGGATCTCCTTTTATTACTCCTACTCCTTGAGGTAAAGAAAACTTGATGCATTGATGAAAGGTAGAAGCCACTCCCAGAATATTGTGTAGCCATGGTGTGCCTATCAAGGCGTTGTATGGAGATTCTACATCAACTATGCAGAAAACTATATCGGTGGTTATGCTTTTAAGGGGAATTCACATCGTTATTTCTCCTTTCGGCTTATTGGCTGATCCGTTGAAACCATAAATCTTGTAGGTTGACGGGATGAGGTCATCATCTCTTCCTCCTATAGTCTTGTAAGTATGGTAAAACAATATGTCTATTGAGATGCCTGTAGCTATCAGTATCTTGTTTATTGCCCATGTGTCTGCGTTATTTCATCCTCTTCTTCAGCCTTTGCTTTTGGGTTTATCTCCAGTTTGACAACTAATGGAATCTCATGCAATTCTCCGCCTCCTGGTACTTCTTCTGCATTGAAAGAAATGGGTTGTCTCTGCCAATCTTTTAGCGGTGATATCTTTGCCAAGTTGAGTAGTTCCTTTCCATCATTGTCTCTTGCGTAAACTCGACTTAAGACATTATCGTGGAAGTCTTATATACTTTTAAATGAGTGTATTATTGAATTGCAGTATAAGTTCCTGGCTTTCGCTCCCACTTCAATCAGGTATGTTTTCTTTCCAGCTTCTACTCCTGGCGCCTGCCCTTCTGGTGGTGGTGGTAAATTCTGTTGCGGATGCACTAGGAAATGATTTAATTTTCCCTGATCTATCATTCTTAGTATGATTTTCTGCACATTCCTGCAGTTGCTGGTGGTGTGACCATGGAAACGGTGATAAACACAAAATTCTCTGCTTCTTCTTCCCGATGGTGGTTCATTTCCCATATTTGGTGGTTCTGGTATGTCTTCCATTAAGATCACCGCCTTCGAGATTTTGTCTATTGCAGTATTTAGATGCGGCATTTTTATTTGTTCCCATACTGTTCTATTTTCTCCTGGGCCTTGATTATACTGTCTCTTTTGTCCTCCATAGCCTTCCGCTTGGTTATCAAATCTTTGTATCTTGTTATTGCCTGCATTGTTATTGTATTGCCTCTCTCTATATTCTCTATCATACATCTCTTGATCTCTACTGCCCATGGCTACTAGCTTTTGCTGATCTTCCATCATCACCTTTTCTTGGCTTCCATGGGATGTGCTTGCGATTGTGTTTGCTATCTTTGGAAGTAGGCTTGTGTTTCCCTCTTTTTTGCTTGTATTCGCAACGGGATAAGATTCCATTTCCTTCTGATTTTCTTCGAGAGCGATGTACTCCTCTTGGTACTCGCGCAACTCTGTCATTGATATAGTATCTTTGATCCTGAATATCTACGTATACACCAAGTCCGTTGCAAAAAGTGAGTTAATAAAAGCTAGTATGAGATTCCTCTCATCTACTCTTCCATCGATTTAGCTGCACATAGTTCTCCAACGCGTGGTTAAGTTTCGTAAGCCCTCATTTGTTCTTCTTCGCAAGCTAAACACCTTCTCTATTCCTGGTCATAGCACGTTGTTACTAATGTATGCTCCCAATAATATGGTTTGTAAATGATTAAATGATCTGATTGTTCCTATGGGTAGGCCCTCAAACCATTGTAATGCTTCTCCTGTTAGACTGGAGGGAAGATACTTGCATAACACTGCATCATTATCTTCCCACTATAATAAAGATCCGTTGTACGCTTTTATGTGTTGCACCGCGCATGTGGTTCCATCGAAAATACTGGTGAATACAGGTAGAGTGCATTTAGTTGGTACTCCTGCCATTTGTATTTGCCTTGCGAATGGTGTTTTTCCCGCTTCTTCTATTGCCTCATCCAATTGTCGCCTGCCTCCATCTCTCCGCGTTGTCATCATCGCTCTTACTTCTGCCAATTCTCTTAAGATTTTTTCATTGATGATTTCGTCTGCATCTTGTTGCATTGGTCTTTTCAACCTTGCTTGTTTTGTCTATTGTGACGCATTGACTCTTGCATTTCTCGTTCTTCCACCTCCTCTCTTCTTCTTCTTCGTCTTTCTCTTTCATTTCTTTCGTTTCTTGCATTAATCTGTGCGTCATTGTATCTTTCATCTTCATCTACGCGGTCGCGTTGATCTCGCAACATTTCTCTTCCTTGTAATATCATCCTCCCTTGTTCTTCGTCAGTTTCACCATCCTGATCATAATGTGTGCATTTACCTTCACCCTGTTGTTCATGTCTACCATCTCTGCGGTTTCCTTGCGTGCGATAGTTTTCGCCTTGTTGCATGTACTAATCATCATTTGGTTTTTGCTCTATGTGATTCTCATCGCGCTGACCCTGTATGTTATCACCTACTTGAAAATTTTCAACAATGTTGTTATCTACAAGCTGCTCTTGTCTAGTATCCCTGCGGCTAGATCTGTTACGTCTTGACGTGCTCCCGCTTGTTCTAGATCTTGAGCTTGTACGCTTGGTACTTCTTGACCTCCGCTCTTGTAATCTGATATTCTCTTCTCTTAGTTCATCATTCTGACGCGTCAAATTCGCGCGTGCTTCTTCTTCTCTCCTCCTTTCTGCGACTAGTCTTTGTCGGAGCTCCTCTATGGTCATATTCTCTTCATTTTCTATTATTGGTCCTCCATCTCCAGTTATTTGCTCGTCTTCTTCTATTGAATATGTATTTGCAGTATGAACACTTATGCGATCATAGTCAATGGTGTTATTCTCTACTGGTTCGCGGTGGATCTGAGGTTGGACTTGGTTTTCTCGATTGTTCATTTCTCCCATTCTTGATGATTCAGCGATTTCGCTTCTTCTTCTTCTTGTGATTCTTCTGCTCCTCCTAGTTGCTATCGCTTGTTCTGCTGTAGATGCTTGTCTCACCATCTGTTTTTCCCGGAACAATATTTTCTCTTGACAAAGTACTTTTTAAAGAACTTAGATTATTACTAATGTAAGATATTTTTCTGAGCTGAGAACTTTTAGTTGCATTTTTTAGATCTAAACTTATAAAACTCTCAAAGATTATTGATGAAGCAAAGAAAAACTATGAATGATTTTGAACATGTTTTGAAAGAATTTCATCGACAAGGTATATCATCCGAGCTGATTTTTAGCGCCAAAATATAGTTGGGAGAAATCTCACAACTACACCCTTAGTAAAATCTATAGAACAATCTAAGAAATCATCATAAGAATCTCAAGAACTTTTATTAAAATCTTTAAGTCAAGTACAAATATATGAAGAAACCCTAACTTGGGGAGCAAATAACTTTCTCTCTCCTAATTTTCCTCTCTCAGCTCACTAAAAAGATCCCCCTCTGTACAAAGGCGCTCGTCTCCTTATATAGGAGTTTACATAGTGGAGGACAACTAATAAAGCCCCTATTTTCGGATCTGACGTGCGTTAATGACGCATAGGATTTATCCTTGTCGCACAATATCTTTACTGTCGCATAGATCTTCACACCTTTCCCGTGATCTGGTGACGTCATCTGGTTCGTCATCTGGGATATGCCATATGCGGTCATGTCCGCTACTACTTAAGGATTCACTTCGCATGCTTAATGAGTGTGCGGTATTTTGTATCCACAGATGACTTCGATGGCGGAAAATTTAGGAGATTGCCATGAGTGTCTTGAGAATTGAGTAGTTGGCCCAGTATTGATCTAGTAAAGACATGAACACCTTAGAGAATGTACTCTTTTGTAACCAAGTGCTGGAAATGGAATCCACGATATTCCTTTTTTCAATAAAAATCAAATGTTTCCGAAAGTCATTGTGGTTGCTATCAAGGGTGGTACTCATTCAGTCACCGTAACAATACGTGAACAAATTAGTGTACTAGAAGAATAATGCAACAAAAAACGTGCATGAAGTTACCAGTGTTGGTAGGTCGGTCAAGGTCTTAGGAAATCTAGTTGGTTAAGGAAACCAAGTACTTGTGTCCTAAGTATAGCAGCTTAAGAGGTTTGTCTCTTAGAGCTAAGTTAGGAAACCCTATACTTGTAGGAAAGTAATCCTAGTTAAGGAATGTGTCCAGTCCTATTGATGTGTATAAATAGCCATAGAGAGAACTAGAGAATACACACCAAAACTAGTAAGAGTTCTCTTCTTCTCTGCTTAGGCTTTGTATATTCCAACCTATACGGTGATATATAAAATTTCTTATTCCTTCCCGAGGATTCAACCTCGTTAAATACTTGTTCTTCTTGTGTGTGTGATTGTGTTCTTGGCGATATTGAGATACCTCGTAGTAGTGCAAACCTAACGCTTCCGCAGGCTTTGGCGCAACAATTGGTATCACAGCAAGGAGACGCTCTTGGATACGGGTACTCAGATTGCAGTTGAAGTGAAGGTATTTTTTTCTGAAGATTGCTTGAGGTAATACTAATCTCAAAGGTTCTGTTTATTGTCTATATTTGGTTATTTGTGAACAATGGTTGACGGGGACGAAGATTCGAAAAATCCTTTAGGAGAACATTCGGATCCCACAAATAAAGATAAAGAAACAAAAGAAGAAATACTTCATTCACATAGATCACAACTCAAGGTAGAAAAGTTTACAGGAACCAATAACTTTGGTTTATGGAGAACGGGCGTAATGGATGCTCTTGTCCATCTTGACCTAGAAGAAGCTCTAGAAGGTCAGCCAGTGGAGATGTCTGAAAAGCAGTGGAACAAGATGAATAAATTATGTCTTGCTTCGATACGAGGGTGTTTAGCAACTGCTGTAAGAGTTAATTATCAGCACGAAACTTAAGCTAAGGATCTCTGGGAAAAGCTAGAGAAGGAATACCTTATGAAGAACGTGGCAAATAGGATACATCTTAAAAGGAATTTGTATCGCTATAACATGAAGAGAGGTGCAACTCTAACCGAGCACCTAGATTCATATAATAAACTTCTTGCTGAGTTGGTTAACTACGATGAGAAGATCAACGACGAGGAACAAGCTTTGTGTCTGATAAACTCTCTTCCTGAAATGTATGAACCCGTGATTAAAGCATTAATGCACGGCAAGGACAAGATGACATACGCAGAGGTACTACAGCATTGCGTAGTGAGGAGTTCAGGAAGATGGATCGTGAATACCTTGCAAGTGAAGCTAACAATGACTTGCTTCTTGCAAGAGGTCGTTCAATAGACAGGAGAAGGAAGACTGGTGGTTATGGGAAAGGTAGAGGACGTTCTAAGAGTAGAACGCGACTGCAGAAAGATGAGTGTGCTTGGTGTCATGACTTCGGTCATTGGGCTAAGGATTGTCCTAAGCGTAAGGAAAGATAAGGAGATAACAACAAGACCGAGGTGAACATTGCAAAAGGTAATGAAAAATCAGATGATGCTTCTGATTTCTCGCTAATTGTGACACCATCAGCTTGTGCTATTACAGATGGTACATGGGTATTAGATACTAGAGCATCATATCATATATGTCCATATCGTGACTGGTTCTCAAGTTTTGAAGAGCTTGATGGAGAAGTACGTATGGGAAACAATCATACCTGCAGGGTGATTGGGATTGGTAGTGTTCGTATCAAGATGCATGATGGTATGGTTAGAGAGATGAAGGAGGTAAGATTTGTACCTTCCATAAAGAAGAATCTAATTTCACTCGGAACTTTAGAAGATAAGGGCTATAAGATAGTCGCTGAAAATGGTGTTCTAAAGGTAATCTCTGGATCTATGGTAATCATGAAGGGCACACGTCATCATAACTTGTACTACTTGATTGGGAGTACAACAACAGGAGATGTGTCTATTTATGAACACATCGAGAGTGCACTACCGAGAAAACAAAGCTATGGCACATGAGACTTGCACATCCAGGTGAGAAGTCGTTGTATAGGTTGATTCAACAAGACTTGTTGAAAGGTGATATTGCCTGCAAATTAGCATTTTGTGAACATTGTGTTAAGGGCAAGAAAACAAGAACAAGCTTTGGCACAGCTATCCACAATACTAGTGGAGTTCTTGACTATGTTCACTCAGATGTTTGGGGTCCTTCCAAGAATGCATCATTGGGAGGGAAACATTGGTTTGTGTCGTTCATTGATGATTATTCTAGGCGCGTATGGGTGTACACCATGAGGCATAAGGATGAAGTCCTAGAAATCTTTGTGAGGTGGAAAAAGGCAAATGAGACTCAAACTGGCAGAAATATCAAAGTACTACGTTCGGACAATGGTGGAGTGTACAAGAGTGATTCGTTCTTGCAAGTATGTCAGGATGAGGGGATAAAGAGGCACTTCACAGTTAAGAAGACACCGCAACAGAATGGGGTAGCTGAACGCATGAATCGTACTTTGCTGGAGAAGGTACGATGTATGTTACCTAATGATGGATTAGGTAAAGCGTTTTGGGCTGAGGCAGTTACATATGCGTGCTTCCTCATTAATAGGTTGCCATCAGCTGCATTAGAAGGTAAAACTCCTATGGATAAGTGGTTTGGTAAACCAGCTTATGATTATGACTCAATTCATATCTTTGGTTGTCCTGCGTGGTATCATGTTAGTGAAAACAAGCTTGATAGCCGTGTCGTGAAAGGAATCTTTGTGGGTATGAAAAGTGGAGTGAAAGGGTTCAAAATTTGGAATCCAGTTGAGAAGAAGATAGTCATGAGTAGATATGTCACATTTGATGAGATGTCTATGGTAAAGTCTTGGGGTTCTCGGCAGGTGGAGAACAGAAGCACCAGTACTAGTGATCCTTTGCAGCAGGTGGAGATTGATGCAACTCCACCAAATCCAGTTAAGTCTGTATCTGTTAAGAATACCTCTGAAGACATTGGGTCTGCAAGAGAGGTAACTAATGAAGTTCCAAATGATAGTGACACTATTGAGGAAGAGGAATAAGAGTCAGTAGAAGATACAGAAGCTACGGTCACGGAGACCATAGCAACCAGCAAACCGAGAAGATCAACTAGGAAGCCTGGTTGGATGAATGATTACATTGCTTATGCATTACCAGTTGTTGAAGATGGTACTCCTACTTCCTATTTATAATTTATATGCAATGCAGAGTGTAAAGAATGGGAAGGAGCAATGAAGGACGAGATGGAGTCTCTTTACAAGAATGGCACATGGATTCTTATGAAGCTTCCGAACGGTAAGAAGGCCGTAGGGTGCAAGTGGGTATATGCTAAGAAAGAAGGATCTTCGGTGAATCAAGTACGCTACAAGGCAAGGTTAGTTGCAAAAGGTTATGACCAAAGAGAAGGGATTGACTACAATGAGGTGTTCTCTCCGGTGGTAAAACACTCATCAATCCGTATTTTGTTGGCCTTGGTACCACAATATGATTTAGACCTAGTTCAGCTAGATGTTAAGACGGCGTTCTTACATGGTGATCTAGAATAGGAGATCTATATGACTCAGCCGAGTGGGTTCAAGGTTGCTGGAAAAGAAGATTATGTATGTAAACTAAAGAGATCGTTGTACGGGCTGAAGCAGTCTCCAAGATAATGGTACAAGCGATTTGACCAGTTTATGATAGGCCAAACATACACAAGAAGTCACTATGACCATTGTGTATACTTCAAGAAGCTACGTGATGGGTCTTTCATATATTTGCTCTTGTATGTCGATGATATGATGATTGCAACAAATAACAAGAAAGAGATTGATAATTTGAAGTGCAAGTTGTCATCTGAGTTTGAGATGAAAGATCTGGGAGAGGCTAAGAAGATTCTTGGTATGGAGATTCAACGTTACAGAGAGAAGGGTAAGGTTTGTTTGTCTCAGAAGGCATATTTGAAGAAAGTGTTACAGAAGTTTGGTGTCTACGGAGGAACTAAATCCGCAAGTACTCCCCTTGCTTCTCATTTTAAGTTGAATGCTCGTATGTCTCCCACTACTAAAGAAGAACGAAATTATATGGCCCAAGTCCCATATGCTGAGGCTGTTGGTAGCTTGATGTATACGATGGTATGTACAAGGCCGGACATTTCACATGCGGTTAGTATGGTCACCGTTATATGTATTGTCTGGTAAGGGACATTGGCATCTCTGTGAAATGGATTTTGAGGTATCTTTATGGTACAGTTGATGTTGGCTTGGAGTTTGTGAAGGATAGAAGAAACAATCAGTTGTATGTTGGGTATGTGGATTTTGACTATGCTGGTGATTTGGACAAGAGACGTTCAACTACAGGGTATGTATTTACCATAGCAGGAGCACCAGTTAGTTGGAGATCAATATTGCAGTCAACTAAGGAGGCGGAGTATATGGCAGTGACAAAGGCATTTAAGGAGGCTATATGGTTACAAGGTTTGCTAGATGACTTAGGAGTTGTGCAAGACCAACTGTCTGTGCATTGTGATAGTCTAAGTGCAATTTATTTGGCTAAGAATCAAGTGCATCATGCTAGAAACCAAAAATATAGACGTACGGTTTCACTTTGTGAGAGAAATTCTTGAAGAAGAAGACATTCTACTTGTCAAGATCGATACCAAAGACAATCCAGCTGATATGTTGACTAAAGTAGTATCTGGGATCAAGTTTCGACATTGTTCGAAATTGATCCACATCCTTCCGGTTTGGTGAAAGGCCCTTTTGGGGTAGAGGTTCTTAGAAACCTGGTGGAGGTCTTCTAGCAATGCCATTTGAGAGAACTATGGTCGGGTTTGATTCCTATTGAGGATACGTAGGCAGCCAGTGATGGTTCAATCGACGTTGGAAGATGGAGGTGATTTTATCTATTGATCGTCTCATGCATGAATGCATGATCCGAGGTGGAGAATTGTTGGTAGGTCGGTCAAGGTCTAGATTAGGAAATCTAGTTGGTTAAGGAAACCAAGTACTTGTGTCCTAAGTATAGCAGCTTAAGAGGTTTGTCTCTTAGAGCTAAGTTAGGAAACCCTATACCTGTAGGAAAGTAATACTTGTTAAGGAATGTGTCCACTCCTATTGATGTGTATAAATAGCCATAGAGAGAACTAGAGAATACACACCAGAACTAGTAAGAATTCTCTTCTTCTCTGCTTAGGCTTTGTATATTCCAACCTATACGGTGACATATAAAATTGCTTATTCCTTTCCGAGGATTCAACCTCGTTAAATACTTGTTGTTCTTGTGTGTGTGATTGTGTTCTTGGCGATATTGAGATACCTCGTAGTAGTGCAAACCTAACGCTTCCGCAGGCTTTGGCGCAACAACCGGACCATCTTTTGAAGGTAGGATTTCATTTTTAGCTGGTTGTGATAATTATTATACATAGATAAATGGCCATATTCTTACCGAGATCAGGATTACAATTTGAGAGACATGTGAAGCGCATCTTTCAGTGGGTTTTATGCACCATTTCTTGCATTTGTTGGACCGCTGGCAAAATTTAACAAATCAAATAGCCAGTCACACGCTGGAGTTATCGATTGGGTTTCTTACCACCCCTGCGCTGGGTTCATCGGTTAGCATCAACTTTGGCGATTCAAGCAAGAACTGTAATCCTGAAATGTTCCGTACTTCCATTGGCTGGGAAAACAACAACCGAGGCTCTTCATTAAATAATTATAAGACACCAAGGTGTATAATCAATTATTATGATGTTTTCAGATTCTCATTAAGCTAGCAGTTTAGTGGTTTTGGATCTTCGTCAGTAGTTCCATTTTCCGATGTTCATAGTTGTAAGAGGCTATTATAACAGGCCATTCAGAACTTCAAATTATGATTTTTGATTCTAATAATTGTTTGGTTTGCATTTGGAGGAGTTATAAGGAATTTGTTTTTGTATTTGAATCCTGTGAATAAATGACTTAGCCCTAAGGGGTAATCTCAAATTTCGTCAAAGGAAGCGAATCAACCTGACAATCCAATTTCAACTGTGGAGTTTCGCCAATGCCAACCAGCCTTGTGTTAATTAGAGGCATTTAGACTTCAACTCAGACTAGAAAGTAGCCCGTGATGCGCACCGGGTGGTTTCCTTCTTGTAATGCACCGAGTTGAGAAATGTTTCGCAGGTGATTCTAATATATAATATCTCAAAGGCTCAAGATTGCTACCAACTTGGGAGGATATGCAGCTGATTTTCTCTAAAATGTCTCCTTATTTTAATCCATGACCCACAAAGAGGTCCCATCAAAGGATTATGCAAAGGACGCATAATGACTCGGAGTATTAACATCTAAAATGTAATGTAAGAAAAGTTACAGAAAACATCAAAAAGAAATAGATTGAGCTGTAATTATTTTCAGTAAAGTAAGATTAACAAATTTTATTCCATACAAATTGTTAGTACAGATCACGAAATCGATGGCAACAAATGAAATTAGATTAAAGTTTCGCCGACACTTCAAACTGGATAATTCACCAAGTCCCATAATTTAACTGAAAGTTGAAAGGAGTAAATATTTTGTAACATCATAATGACAATCAGTACCCATTTGAAATAGCTGAGTTCAAAGTCTGCCTTCTTGATTAGACGTGCATAGTTCATGTGTGCCAGTTTATATCGGTATTGACATAGGCGTGAGGGATGATCATGATTTATGAACATATTAAGGTTCTTTCCAAGAAGTATAGTATACACACATAGTACAACTACAACCTTTTAGATACTTTACATTAGTAGCATGAAAGACCATCCGTCTCCTTCAAGCAACAAATAAAAATCATGATCAAGTACATCTTATAAATTGTTCCAGGAGAACCATTATCAATATATATGCATATAGGAAATTATGAGCAAGATAAGCAGATATAAATAACGGACCCTAACTATGTCAACCAAATTAAGGATGACATCATTTATTGTAGCATAATGCCTAATGTTTTCGTTTGCTGCCTGGAACATAAAGGCCGTAAAAGAGTCGCCAAATGGTATCTAAGTCATGCAAAAAATGAACATCTGAATAAGAATCCTTACAGTGAAAATGCAATATAAATCAATATATTATATGCAGCTCTCCCTCTGCCAGCTGCAGTATCGTCAATGTCAGTAAACCATATACAAACTACATATAATTTCTTAAGCTGATGTAAAAAAAATATTTCTTTGAAATAGTATTGTTTGACAATCAGTTTAAGCTAGCTGAAAGGGTGATTATCATGCAGGCAAGAACACAAAAAAAAAAAACTAACGATCCCAGCTAAACTACATATAATTTCCTTATACTTTAAAGACTGAATGTAATCATGATCCGTCGCTTCTTTTGCTTATATTATGAGATGAGTTCCGATTCATAACAAAAGAACTTCATAAATATAGCACGGGTATAGACTGATATTGTGGTTATTATTCATAAAACTATCTTACCATTGGAAGATTCCACTGTATTTAACTGTTGTAAATCTTACTTTGGTTTTCTCTGAAAATATATGAATTTCATGTACCCACCTTTGCAAAACTGCACAAACAAACCAAATACTAATGAATTAGAGTAACCGACCACATTAGACACAGAATCACATCTTTACTTATTAGTAAATGTTACCTTTTACTTGGAGATAAATATGGGCGATGAAGAGTGTTTAATCAAACTGAATCTACATTAAAAAAAAAAGGATTAAAAGTTCCATTAAAAAACAGAAATAAAAAGCATTAGAAGAGTTTAGAAAATTACTTTGTTCAATAGGACGAAGGTACATAGAAAATATTACCATTGAAGACCATTGAAAGGTACAGAGAACATCAAATGGGTGTTATGGGTGAAAACTACTCCTGCAGAATTTGGTAATTTGGGGTGTGGATGAGGAATGAATTTAAACCTTAAACAAATGCACTGCGCGGTGAGTGCTTGTAGATTCGAGAGATCAATCTGTGCAAGTCCGGCCTAAACCAAGAAATGGCCGTTCTGCATTTGTTTTCGGTCACAAAGTGAAGGAGATGGGGTTGATCTTAGGGAGGGAAGCGAAAAAGGTGTTGAGATTGTGAAGGTGTTGGCTTGCTTATGATTTGTAACAGAAAGATGAGCAGGCTTGTGATTGATGCAAGCAAGCTATGGGTGTTGGAATACGTTTTGTATTAACACTTGGTTTTCTGTCTTGTCTGGACTTGTGTTGTTGTTTGAAATAGGGCGGAGAACCTATTTATACAAGTCATTGAGCCTTATTCACGTCTCTCGTGGGAATTGGAGGAAGTGGAGTGATGGAGTAGTGGAGTTGTGCGTCGGTGCCACACGACCAGTCTTGCCCACTTCTCCTGTTCATCTCTAACCGTCCATGACTTCCCGACACATTCTTGTGATGGCGCGTTGCACGCCGCACGCGTAAACCGCCGGACCAATACCCCGTATGTATCCCCAGTTTGTGACATGATTGATGTCCGGAATGTGTGGATCGTGAATCCACGAAAGATAGCATGTAATCTTTGAATTGAATAATCTGCGTTATTCAGAAGTCGATACTTGTGAAGTATCGTGTGTATTTTATGTGATCTGCATCATGGTGTGGTAAAGTGATGGGTAATGACGCCTCACGACCAATTAACTCCGACCAGGGTTGTATAACCAAGTGGTGAAGTTGGACGGATGAGATGATCTTTGGGTAATGAATATTAGGATTTTTGAAGAGGTGCGCAAGCATCACTCTTTGACTTGGTCGAAACCAAGCATGGAAAGGGATTTGGAGAGGACCGATAGGGTATGTGTGTAGACAAAGCATGCCTGGTGTGCACGTCCATACCTCACTGTCCCATGAAGGCGCGATCTAGGCCACTCAATTTGACCGGTAAAGTTGTTGAGTGGTTGAGATCGGATGCGGCGAAATCCATTGCCGCAAAGGAGTTGGAAACCGCGTGACATCCCTAGTTCGCACGCACGCGTTTCAAGACGACCCATCTTGGTCGGTCTTGGTCGATCATACCAGCGTGTAGGTGGTAGGCTGGTGTTCATGCCTATACCCGAATATCCCATTAAAACATGATCCGAGCCACGCAAATCGTCCGGCGAAGTTGAGCGGTCAAGATCAATTTGTGGTTTGGGAGGCGTGGCCACGCTAGTTTGGGCGCACGTTTTGGATTAACCAGGCATGATATGCCTTGGCCGAACACATGAGGAGGTAGATGGGCACACGGTGGTCATGCTGGTATGACCGGACCGCTTAATCTAATCTGCGTGACCCTCCATTCGTGCCGGAGAAGATGGACGCGCGTGATGGCTTGAAACCCTAATTTTGGCTTTCAAAGCCGTGCACCATGCTCTCTTTGGGCGTATTTAATTTGTTGCAACCAAGTATGGTTGGTCTTGACCGATTGGTCAAGTGTGTAGGCGGCCCACGGTGATGGTGTTGACATGCTCGGGCCCTTTGAATCTACATTTACACCTCCATCTATACTGCGAAGATGGATGGTTGAGACCGCTTTGCAACACATGTAATATGCCGCAAACCCTAATTTAGGGTTTTCCGTCCATAATGCTTGGTATGAACGGTTTCTTGGCAAGCTAGGCCAATGACCGACCATGCGGGGTCGGCCGTGGGTATTCCATACCTGCTTGGGGGTGATGGAATTGATCCGGGGGCCATCCAATCATGCTTATGGAGTTGGATGATCTGCGATCGAGATCATATCCGGACCGATCACGGTCGGTCAGGATGCTCAATCGGGCTAGTATAACACACCGAGAGGGGCTCAATCGGGCTAGTATAACACACCGAGAGTCACCGTACGGGTATTTCGTACATGGTTTCATTATAGTGCTTGAGGTTCGTGTTACTCGTAAGAGTAACACTAAGTCGTCATGCCACACCGATAATGAGTACTGGAAATACAAGGCCGATATGAAATTCACAGGAAGGGATTGTTGCTACATGCTCCAACCTGGAGGAATTTCATGTATTCACGTAATGGGATTGTTGCTACATGCTCCATTCTTGGTGAATTAAGTGAGGGAGTATCCAACACTTATAAATGGCTTTATCTTTACAAGATGTCAGTAAGCATGATTTTTCCGGTTTTTTACAATTTTAACCTTAAATGAAAATCCACCATCAACAATGGGTAATGAATTACCTGTGCTTTTGAGAATCTTCAGAACTATCCAAGACACCGTAAAATCATAAATTATTTGAAACAATTGGAATCAACTGCTTTCCATGTTCTTAGTTGAAGGGCCGTGAATTCACGGGTTACTAACAATAAAGAATGATGCAAAATCACATGACAACAGATAGACCATTAAAGTGAAGCAATTTCACAAAAAAATGATAATATACTGTCAAAAAAATGTGTAGAACATAAATGTAAATCTTAGTACACGCACCATTGATTGCTCTTTTGCGAGAAGGTTTTGATGCACTAGTGGTATTTCTGGGAGAGTAAATTCTTTTGAACTAAGATATCCTTCCTTAGCTTTCTATTTTTTTTTTTTCAGGAGTCCGAATTTTCTACGCCTCTTAAGAGCCAAGAGATCTTTCCTTTCCTGAAAACAAATATAAAGATTGATCCAAAACCATGATTATATGGATCCTTAATTCAAAGGGTAGACACAAAAGCAATTTAACCAAAAGATATGCTTACCTCAAATAAGAAATTCATTCGCTAGAGATCCATACTGCCAACAAAATTTTTAATGTAGTTAGATTTAAATTTGATAATGTAAGTTCTAGAGTTGTTAGCACTCTAATATCTAGAAACCAATACCACAAAAAACCTCTTCATATAATTCAATAGTGACAGAGAGAAGATAGTATATACATGCGGAAGTTTTGCTCAATTCATGCAGAATCCAAAATTCTCTGACCTAAATTTGTTAGAGATTAAAAAAAAAAAAAAAAAATTAGGATGTTGAATACACAGATTTTTAATCACGGTGATGGGATAGCTGACAAACCTGTTTCCGGTGATTGATAAATCTTAAAGTGGAACAATAACAGAAACCAAATTACTCAGGTTGTTCCACCGGAATTGGGATTGCGAATAATCGATTTTTGAGATTAGCAATCAATTTGGAGATTAGATGGGTATGGTTGTGAAAATAAAGATCAGTTCTGAAATTCCGAGGCTGCTGTTTATTTTTTATTTTTATTTTGCTCGTCAGTTACACAATACGTGGGGTTAAGGATAAATGGGCTGACTGGGAGATGTAATTGAGGAGTGATAAATTGTCAGAATTAATGTGAGAGTTGTATTTCCTTATACTGTCACTACAATTGTCCACGTCAGCTTTTGGTAGGATCGGAATGAATGAGAATCAAGTTTTGAGTTTCAATTATCATCTTGTTTGATACCAATTCAAAACATTTGAGTGCACTGAACAAGTGGTACTCTCCTCAATCACACTTCATGAATAAACTTGTTGTTACAAATCGACTTAAAAGTTTAAGACATTTGTGATGCTTCCTCCAGCACTTGCGAATCCCTTTGGTTCCATCAAATTGAATGACCCCAACAAATACAGAAACCCTTTAACTTACATCATACCATGTTCGGAAAATCTGTATGTTCTATAGTTGACAAATTAACATCCCAACGCATAGACGAACGTGTCCTTCCGGTCATCGATCACCCAAAGATCGTGCATGCATTATTCATGAAGTTCGTGGTACACCACTAAACATTGCCTACCGAGTGTTTATTATTCAATAAATAGTGCTTGGCAAGGAAGAAATGTAATGACGCGTAGCTCTATATAAATGGGTATAGAAGCCTCTTTCTTCAACACCACAACTTACTAGATATTCTTTCTTTCTCCGTTGCCTCCACTATTTATTATGGCGAGGCTCTCAGCTTGTCTGGTTCATGCTTTTACCTTTTTCGTTCTAATCAGTGTGGTGCTAGCTGAGTACGAACCATATACACCCAACTACAAAGAAACTCCCTACAAGAAACCAGTTGTGGAGGTTACTGCCGACCTATATCTTCCTAAAGTTTACCCATCACCACCACCACCTGCTTATGTCGCTCCTGTTGTTTATCCATCGCCATCACCACCTCCTCCAGCTTACGTCGCTCATGTAGTTTACCCATCTCCATCACCACCACCACCAGCTTACGTCGCCCCCGTAGTGTACCCATCTCCATCACCACCACCACCTGCTTACGTCGCTCCCGTAGTGTACCCATCTCCATCACCACCACCTCCAGCTTATGTCGCTCATGTAGTCTACCCATCGCCGTCGCCATCACCACCTGCTTACGTCGCTCCCGTTGTTTACCCATCTCCATCACCACCACCACCAGCTTACGTCGCTCCAAAGTACGAAGCACCAAAGTACACTCCTAAATACGTCTACGCATCCCCACCACCAGCTTACGTCGCCCCCAAGTACGAAGCACCAAAGTACACTCCTAAGTACGTCTATGCATCCCCACCACCACCAGCCTACGTCGCCCCCAAGTACGAAGCACCAAAGTACACTCCTAAGTACGTCTATGCATCTCCACCACCACCAGCCTACGTCGCCCCCAAGTACGAAGCACCAAAGTACACTCCTAAATACGTCTACGCATCCCCACCACCAGCTTACGTCGCCCCCAAGCACGGAAGCACCAAAGTACACTCCTAAGCACGTCTACGCATCCCCACCACCACCTGCTTACGTCGCCCCCAAGTACGAAGCACCAAAGTACACTCCTAAGTACGTCTACGCATCCCCACCACCACCTGCCTACGTCGCCCCCAAGTACGAAGCACCAAAGTACACTCCTAAGTACGTCTACGCATCCCCACCACCACCTGCATACGTCTCCCCCAAGTATGAAGCACCAAAGTACACTCCTAAGTATGTCTACGCATCCCCAAACCACCACCGCTACGTCGCCCCCAAGTACGAAGCACCAAAGTACACTCCTAAGTACGTCTACGCATCCCCACCACCACCCGCATATGTCGCCCCCAAGTACGAAGCACCAAAGTATGTCTACGCATCCCCACCACCACCTGCCTACGTCGCCCCCAAGTACGAAGCACCAAAGTACACTCCTAAGTACGTCTACGCATCCCCACCACCACCTGCGTACGTCGCCCCCAAGTACGAAGCACCAAAGTACACTCCTAAGTACGTCTACGCATCCCCACCACCACCTGCTTACGTCGCCCCCAAGTACGAAGCACCAAAGTACACTCCTAAGTACGTCTACGCATCCCCACCACCACCTGCCTACGTCTCCCCCAAGTACGAAGCACCAAAGTACACTCCTAAATACGTCTACGCATCCCCACCACCACCTGCTTACGTCGCCCCCAAGTACGAAGCACCAAAGCACACTCCTAAGTACGTCTACGCATCCCCACCACCACCTGCATATGTCGCCCCCAAGTACGAAGCACCAAAGTACACTCCTAAGTACGTCTACGCATCCCCACCACCACCTGCCTACGTCGCCCCCAAGTACGAAGCACCAAAGTACACTCCTAAGTACGTCTACGCATCGCCACCACCACCTGCCTACGTTTCCCCCAAGTACGAAGCACCAAAGTACGTCTACGCGTCCCCACCACCACCTGCCTACGTCGCCCCCAAGTACGAAGCACCAAAATACACTCTTAAGTACGTCTATGCATCCCCACCACCACCTGCCTACGTCGCCCCCAAGTACGAAGCACCAAAGTACACTCCTAAGTACGTATACGCATCCCCACCACCACCTGCCTACGTCTCCCCCAAGTACGAAGCACCAAAGTACACTCCTAAGTACGTCTACGCATCCCCACCACCACCTGCCTACGTCACCCCCAAGTACGAAGCACCAAAGTACACTCCAAAGTACGTCTACGCATCCCCACCACCACCTGCCTACGTCGCCCCCAAGTACGAGGCACCAAAGTACGTTTACGCATCCCCACCACCACCTGCCTACGTCGCCCCCAAGTACGAAGCACCAAAGTACGTTTACACATCCCCACCACCACCTGCCTACATCGCCCCCAAGTACGAAGCACCAAAGTACACTCATAAGTACGTCTACGCATCCCCACCACCACCAGCCTACGTCGCCCCCAAGTACGAAGCACCAAAGTACACTCCAAAGTACGTCTACGCATCCCCACCACCACCTGCCTACGTCGCCCCCAAGTACGAAGCGCCAAAGTACGTTTACGCATCCCCACCACCACCTGCCTACGTCTCCCCCAAGTACGAAGCACCTAAGTACATTCCTAAGTACGTCTACGCATCCCCACCACCACCTGCCTACGTCGCCTCCAAGTACGAAGCACCAAAGTACACTCCTAAATACGTCTACGCATCTCCACCACCCCCGGCTTACGTCGCACCCAAATACGAAGCACCAAAGTATACTCCTAAATCACCGGCTTACGTCGCTCCTTATTACTAAAAATCTTAGTGCTGATGTCAAAGATGTTTCTGCTATCCCCACTAAAAGCACCATTTTCCTAGCTTACAACATTCGTTCAGATTACATCGTTTGAAACGCATGTACCTTGTATCCCCACATTCACCAAACTTTTATTTGATTTTTTTGTGAGTTTTATATATGTTGATTTCAAAAATTCGAAGCTAATTTTAATGTTTATAAGTTGAAGAAATACGTTCAGTACATTCTTCTGTTTTGTTGTTTTTGCATTATGATGTAATACAAATCCAACATATGTGGTTGTAATTTACTGGTGTCTTCATTGTAATAAATATCTTTCCTGTCTTCCGAAATATAATGCAAATGAGGCATACCAAGACCACCTTCTTTAATGCTAACACCACCGAGATGTACGTCCATTTGGCTATATATATTCAGGTTGTAACAGAAGGAAACTAGGAACTGTGACTGTGATTAACAGCAAACAGTTCATTCACAAAAAAATTGAACATGCATCGACTCCAGAGCGTTCCATTCAGGTCGTTAGTCAATTTTTTGAAGCAGGAAAGCAACAATCAGGTGCTATTAGTTTACAATTAATCTTTGGTCTTTATATTGTCAGTGTCAGGTCCTTTTCTTCTAAATTAAAAGTTAATGACATGAAACAGGAATCCACTGGGGTCTGAAACGGTGGGGTATCCGTTTAGGTAGGAAATTTTGACTCCTAGGCACAAGAATAAATTGGTATGCAGTCATGCATAATTGCCTGGATCAGTACCGGTCAAGGCTCTGTTTATCTGGCACACATTAGCATTGAATTTTTTGTACCCGTCGTTACACTTAGAAGAACCTGAAGAACAAGCATTCTAGATTATCACACAATGAAATCAGTATTACACTAGTGGCAAGCCCAGCTTGGGAAAATCCAAGCGAATAAAACTGCAAATGACATAGACAACTGATCTACCATATATACATGTACCCTTGGAGAAGATAAAATCACCTGTCTAAGACTTTCGGAAAAACTAGAAACTCACAGTTCATAAATGAAACGAAACAAAAACAAAATGAAATTGCGGACTTCTAATTAATTGATGATCAGAAAAAAGAAAGTCATCAACCATAGCCTACAGATCCTAAGCAATAAACTAAGCCGCTTAGTTTCAGCTGAGAAGGCGAGAGTGAGAGGCGGATGCTAGTGCCACAGCCTGTGCCCAAACCTTGAGGCGCGCTTTTACATCCTTTGGGTCATCCCCTGATCATATTGCGAAGTTTAGCAACATGCTAGGAAAGAAAATGAAAACAAACTATAGAGATCAAGTGCTCACCAGGACTTGAGATTCTCCAATTGCTTACAGTTGAAGTTCCGTCACTACCTGCACTTGCGGTATCCATGGTCGATCCTCCTCTGCCTGAATGCCTACTTGAGAATTCAAACATGGTGCTTTCGTGTTCAAACTCAAACCCCAGATCTCTACAAGCCTTGACTTCTTCAAAGTCCATACACAGAGACCTTCTCCCACCACAAGGTCTTGTTATCACCATCAATTGATGCCTATAATGGTCATCGTTACCAAATTCACCACCACTACCAGAACGGTGACCGTGTCTATTGTTATCCCCATTGAAGTAGTTCATATCATCATCATAGACAACGCGATCTTGCTTCTTCTTCATTTCCCAAGCTCTTTGTAACCATTTCTCTCTTAAAATTCTCCTCCTTGAATTCCTTCTATTCTTCTTGCTTGCTCTTTTAAGCCCTCCATCCTTCCGTAGATCAGCCTCGTTCTCGCTTGCATATAATTTTGCTACATCAATCGGTGTAACTGTTATGTCATAGTTAAGAGCCGACAAATTCTTGCTTCCTCCGAGGGCCGTCGATCTTTGCTTAGGCGTCACAGGTAGAGAATAACAACCAGGTTCATCATACTTACCTGAATCTGACATCGATAGGACCGAGGAAATCACTCCCTCGACATCCTCTTTTTCACTTGTCACGTCGTTGTCGAAGGACTGCCGATCTTCATCATCATCATCATCGTCGGCATCAACAACAGATCCCTCCATGGATACGCGTGACATGTACATGCTAATCATGTCTAGGTATTCCTGGCCGACACCAGCACCAGCAGCAGAATCATCAATATTTATGTCGCACATGGAATAATCAGTACTCTTGCTGGTACACAAGGATAACCTAGACAAGGTGTGCGGAAGTTGCTGATGATAGTGATGGAAATGATTATCATCAAAATCGTATATTTCTTCTTCATAATCATTATCAGAAACGCCCATACTGTTCATTCACTTGTAGCTGAAAAGGTTTTTGTCAAGAAAACACACTGAAAAACTTGAAAAGGTTATCACTCACTGATCACTCTCATTAACAATCAAATATTCATATGCCGTTATATATATAACTATGAGAATTGACAAGTATAGATATATAGAAGCTACGGAGGAGACTAGAGATTAGCTACTGAAGAGACTATATAGTATATACGCCTAGCTAGTGGTTAATTTGGGCTTTATTATTCTTAATTATGATTAAATCTCTCCCTCCTTCCTTTCATCTTCCTACTGTTATGTAACTCCACCATGAAAGGAAAGCAAAAGGAAAAGAAAAGAAAGGAAAACGATAGATTAATTAAGGAGAAAAAGTGAAAAGATTAATTAACATTAATTAAGTTCATCCAAAAAGCCAACAAGAGCTATTCAATCAAATAGAGCCTCACTATCAGTTGTTTTGGCCACCTGCTCTGATGCATTTTAATCTTGGCGGATTAAGTTATTTTGTGACAAATACAGTCAAGGAGTATATGTGTCTGTCTCCCTAGCATCTCGTCCAAAGATATATTAGGAGCATGTTTGGCAACCAAAAGTAACAGTGTTTCTGTTATAGAAATAATGGTTTTTAGAATCAGAAACAAAAGAACACGTAATTGGGGGATAAAATTAGTAATTGGGGATATAGGAAAAGGACAAAAAAAAAGTCCAAATATCAATTCGGGGTCACCCCTTATCTAAGTATTTTTTAAATCCTAATCTACCCCTCACTAATCGGGTTTAGTGGTTAATAATAATTAGTAAAAATCTTAAGATTTTTATAAATGATTAGTGTGTGTTTTATTTGTTTTTGGGTGAGTGAGGTGAGAGTAGAAGGAGGGAAAAATATTTTGAGAGAGAAATTTTTTTGTGGAAAATGGAGGATGATTGTGAAGAGAGGATTATTCTTGCTTAACTCTTCTTTGAATCTTTATCTCAACTACAACAAGGAGCATATCTTGAATCTTCAGCTAACGACAACAATTCTCAATTGCAAGTATTTGTGGAACCAACACCCTTGGATGATGATTTTGACGAGTATGGAGAGTTTCTTGAAGAACCAACACAAGAAAGTAAACTTGCACAACATACAAGCATCCCCAACACACGGAGTAAAGCCGCTAAGATGTCGAAAAATCAAATTTTTTCTTTAAACCCGCCATTTTTCAATGAAAAACCTCGGTGCCGGCATGGTAGGTGTATGAATATGATGAGAAGCGGAAGCTTACAATGAAAATAAATTGAAATGGATAACTTGAAAAGGATAAATAATCAAACAATTTAGTTTCTTCTACCCTTTGAATAAAGGAAGAACCTAATAATGGAGATTCTTCTCAAATAACTTACAATTTCTACCCAATTAAATTGGAAACTATAAGATTATGAGAGGCATCTAGTTGATACTCTAGAATTAGATAATCTAATTCCCCCTAGAGATAACAATTAGGTTTGAAAGAAGAGAACCTCTCATTCTTCACACAAATGTTCTAAAACTCAAAAACTTCCTACTCTTACCTTATCTCTTCTATTTTATAGTATCTACCACCAAGGGCATATTCGGCATATTCAAAGTATTTCAAAGATAGAAGATAAGTGGTGCTCCAATATTGATACGGGACATCCACAATACATCATCCTCCCCTCTTTGAACAAATTGGTCCTCGAATTCTTCAAAGCATATTCTCCATTAGTGCTTGAACTTCTTCCTTGTTTGAAGACAATTCTACCTCTACACCTTCCATTATAATTACTCACCAAATGTAGCACTTTGTTGAGAGCATCTCCAAGTAGTAATGACATACCAAGTATTTCTTTGTTTGTAAATACATCATCCTCCCCTTGTTTCAACAAATTCTTCCACGAATTCTCCAAAGCATATTCTCCATTAGTGCTTGAACTTCTTCCTTGTTTGAAGACAATTCTACCTCTACACATTCCATTGTAGTTACTCACCAAATATAGCATCTTGTGGTCATAGTTAAGAGCATCCCCAAGTAGTAAAGAAACACCAAGCATTTCTCTCAACCTTACACGAAGACTACAACCATGAAACTTATCTTCAATGAAAGCCCAAATTGGATTCATATATATTGCCTCCCCATTTTGTTGTAGCTTGAGTGAAGGCTTGCTTCCAGTAGTCGGTTCACATATTTGAATTTTTCTCGAGATGCTTCTAACATAGCATTTTCCAATTCAATATCATACCTTGGTACACCAAAATCTTTTACTTCACTACCATTAATTACCCCATCAAAAATTGAACACAAAGGATTGTATTCTTCTTTCTCTTGGTTCTTACATGATAGAACTTGCTCCATAGTAGTGAAATAATTAAAGATTTGATCCACATTCATGCCAACTTGATAGATTGGAAGATTACCCACTATTTCACTTTCCCCATGACTCAAATAACTATCAAATTTTGGTGGAGACATTTCATCAAACTTCTTGTGGGCAATTTGTTCATCCTCATATCCACCAACCAAAATTGATACATCTAGTTCACTTACATCATCACAATCATTAGGTAGAATCCTTTCTTGGTTTTGGAGACTTACAAGTTTCCAAAACCTAATAATAATCAACCAAATAATAACTTGAAAAGGATAACTTGAAAAGGATAAATAATCAACCAATTTAGTTTCTTCTACCCTTTGAATAAAGGAAGAACCTAATAATGGAGATTCTTCTCAAATAACTTACAATTTCTACCCAATTAAATTGGAAACTATAAGATTATGAGAGGCATCTAGTTGATACTCTAGAATTAGATAATCTAATTCCCCCTAGAGATAACAATTAGGTTTGAAAGAAGAGAACCTCTCATTCTTCACACAAATGTTCTAAAACTCCAAACTTCCTCTCCTTTAGCCTTATCTCTTCTAATTTATACTAGCACCAAGGGCATTCTTGGCATATTCAAAGTAATTAAGGATGGACTATAAATGGTGCTTCAATATCGATATGGGACATCCACAATACATCAGAATACCATGCCGGTTGTCTCGGTACCGGCATGGTATTCATACTACGACCATGCCGGTAATTGATATCCCCCAATTTGAATTATAAACCGGCATAGTATTCTACCAAAAAACTATGCTTAGACGAGTTAACCTTTTTACCTACCAAGGAATATACTACGGAATATTCAACCGGCATGGTTACATTGATCGTTTACCATGCCGTGATTGAATGAAAAACATACAGAAACAATTCCATCCCAAACCAAAAACCTAAGCATTGAAACTTAATAAACATTAACGCCGGAATTTAGTACCGGCGTGGTACCATCACTATCGATAATGCTTAAGACAAAGAACTTGGCGTTGTTAAGTTACAACTTTTCAATGCCGTACCTACAAAAACCATGCAGAATAAATGTTTTCCAAAGCTAAATTCGGCATTCAATATCGATTATTTTTAATGCGGAATTGTGTACCGGCTTGGAACAATATGTTACGATAATGCGGCATCCTTGCTTAGGCGTTGTAGTCTTCTAAACACATATGTCGGAATAGGTTTCAAATTTGGTCTTCCGTTTTGGTAAACTTAAACTATTAGGAACAATTGTCGAGCATGCCGGTACATGTTTCCGGCATAGTGTTTTAATGTTGTTTGGAACTAATTTTCATTCGATCCTTAGGTGGTGCCATATATTGATCCAACAAATGCAAAGCCGCCTTATCGGGATACGTCGAATGCTATAAAATCCCTCCAGGTATGTGACCAAATAATACTTTTCACCTAGTATCTTGAACATTACTAATGGATTGCTAGTAGTGAACCTTCTAATGAATGCGAAATTGTTCTTATGTAGGGAATAATCGATCGAAAGGAAGCAATCGCTTGGGCTAAAGAGACGGCTCTTAAGAACATGTGTGTGTTGGTGAGGAACACCGAAGGTTCGAATAGGCGTTTTGAGATGGCTTAAGAGAGAAGTGGGAAATACAAGGAGAAGAATAGCCACAAGAGAAAGGATTATGTATATCCAAAGAAGACTAATAGGGTATACAAGACTCGTACGAGGAAGAATGATTGCCCTTTTAAGCTTGTATTCCGTTTAAATGACATGAACAATTGGGATTTGTGAGGTTTCGTGTGGTGTCATAACCATCGGGATCCGAAAGATTTTATTGGTCACTCCTTAGTTGCAAAGCTAAACCTGACGAGTTCGAGGATGTAAAGAGATTGACCAAAGCACTTATCAAACCGAGACAAATTCTCAAAGGCTTCAAGGAAAAGGATGAGACTAACGTGTCTTCTCTACGTACAATTTATAGTGCACAAGCAACTATTAGAAGGGTGGAATGGGAAGGGAGGTCCGTTATGCAAGAATTTGAGAAGATAGCTTGGGATCACAACTACACGCGTATCATTAAAAGAGGGCCCGACAACAAGCCCCTTCAAATATTCATTTCGCATCCGTTGCTTTCACAGTTGGCAAATACATGTTGTGGTGTTCTTTTGATGGATTGCACCTACAAGACAAACAAATACAATATGCCGTTGTTCAACATCGTTGGGCAAACCTCGGACAAGGTAACATTCACATTGGCTTGGTGTTTAATGGAAAACGAGAGGGACCATAATTATCATTGGGCATTACGACAATTGAAGTTGTTCTTCCGGGAAAATCAACTTCCAGGGTCATCGGGAATCGATAACGATGCCGCATTAATGAGAGCAATATCCGACGCGTCTTCCGGACGCACAAAATTTCCTATGTACATATCATATACGTAATAATGTGATAAAAACTTGCCATGCCTTGTTTGAACCCGCAAAGGCGGATATTAAGAAGAGAATGATGGTACAACTAGAGGAAGATGTTCGAAAGAACAAACTATCCCCGAAGAAGAAGAAGATGAGAGAGGCAAGATAAAGGAGCGAGTGGACAAAGAACATGCGGAAAATCATAAAAGTGGTTGGAATTTCTAAAAGATTGGGAGAAAGTTTATTGGTCTCTTACCGAGGTTATGTACGAAAAGAGATTGGAGAAGTTCATTGCCGATTGAACGAAGTTTATCCGACCGCCGTCCTGGTATTGTCGGACTCAATGGTTGGATAAGTTCAAGGAAAGATTTGTACGTGCATGGACAAACCGGTATAGACACTTCAAGACGGAAGCAACTAGTGCAAACGAGGCCGCTCATGGGAGATTTAAAGATCTCATCCAAGTCCGGTCAAGGCAATGTGGTTACTGATCACCGAGGCAATGGAGCAATACTTT
The DNA here is from genome assembly GCA_023531295.1 of Papaver armeniacum. Taxonomy (NCBI): domain Eukaryota; kingdom Viridiplantae; phylum Streptophyta; class Magnoliopsida; order Ranunculales; family Papaveraceae; genus Papaver; species Papaver armeniacum. The sequence continues at coordinate 92,083 of JAJJWW010019487.1, forward strand.
AAGCAAGATATCAATAGGATCAAGGAGGCTTTTGAGAAAAGCTCAATGGATAGGTTGACTCCATTTCTTCATTATGGTAACTTTCTCCAAGGAATAGAATTCAACGTCTCTCATTGGGAAATAAAACATATGATGAGACAAATGGAATATGAGAAAAATTACGAAAACCGGGTGATGTGTGTATTTGTCCCGACATGTCTTCATTGGGGCTTCCATGTCGTCATATGCTTGTTAAGTATGAAAAATCGATACCTTTGGAGGTTATTGATCCGTTTTGGAAGCAACTATCTTTCGACCCTCCCTTCGGGAGATCCCCGGCAATCTCCATGGGATACGAACGAAGCAAAGGAATTCTTCGAAGCTTACTCGTGGCACCTCGGTAAGCCGACAAGTCTTGTTGAGCCAACTAAGGCTACTTGCTCGTCCATGGATCGCACAAAGCGAAGAGCCAAGAAAGGGAGATCCAACAGGAAGACCACAAACTAAAACAAAAAGGAAAAAACAAAGGGTAGAATTGAAAGAAATGACTCAACGTGAAGAAGAACTCGCGGCAAGTAAGAAAAGATATCTAACCGCATGTGAGATTTCGGAACAAAGGTTCGTGGGAAGCGCAGGTTCCAAACAAAAGAGGTAGGCCGCGGAAGGAACCGCTAAGTCAACAACTAACCTGTGAACTGTATCCACACCAAAAGCCAACTCATCGGAGGTTCCAAAGAAGAGGGGTAGGCCGCCAAAGGTATCATCATCCGGTGAAATAGAGCAACAAGGTGAGCATTAGAAGCCATACCCATAGTCGATCTAGCGGAGGTTCCAAGGAAAAGGGGTAGGCCGCTAAAGGTAACATCATCTTGTGACAAAGAACAACAAGGTGAGCATTCCGAAGCCATGCCCATAGTCGATCTAGCCGAGGTTCCAAGGAAAAGGGGTAGGCCGCCAAAGGTAACATCATCTTGTGACAAAGAACAACAAGGTGAGCATTCCGAAGCCATACCCATAGTCGATCTAGCCGAGGTTCCAAGGAAAATGGGTAGGCCGCCAAAGGTATCATCATCAAGTGACAAAGAACAACAAGGTGAACATTGGAAGCCATACCCATAGTCGATCTAGCGGAGGTTCCAAGGAACAGGGTAGGCCGCCAAAGGTATCATCATCAAGTGACAAAGAACAACGAGGTGACGAGGCTAAGGAGGTGACAAACCAAAGTGATAGCAAAGTTGACGTAGTTTTAGTTCGAAGGAGAAGGGGTAGGCCAAGGAAGTACGGACTCCCATCACATATCGAAGACATTGCAAGTGTAGAGATTGCAGAGGATGGTTTGGATATATTATTGTTACAAAAGGGTAATATGAAGATGTATAAGGATCCCAGAACAGGTAGGACAATTAGAAGTTATCATACCAAGATACAGTCTTACATAGACCAACTTCCCGAGGTTATTCGCGAGTATATTTTATATACGGATGATGTCGACGGAGATGGAAATTGTGGCTATCATCTGTGGATCGAACAATTAGGAATCTTTGACACGGCGGTTAGTAGAGGTATGACACCATGCAAATATGCTAGAACGAGGATGGCCGAACAACTTGTGAACAAGAGGAGCTTTTATGAGCAATTGCTTGGTGAAGGCGAGGGTTTGATGATATGCATGCTCAAGTATTGGGGCCCGAACAACGAGATGAACTTTCTTCCTTCTGAATATTGGATGAGAATGCCGCTTTGTGGGCATCTGGTGCGGATACATTTAGATGTGTTGTTCATTATTTTACCCCCACCGTAGAATGTACATTTACCCCAAAGTGGCAAAAATGCGAAGGATCCCTTAAGAAGAGAAGAGTTGTTTTGGCGTTCGTGAACGGTAATCATTTCGTTATTCTAAAACTCAGAGAAAATTGTCCATTGCCAATTGTTTGTGGGATGATTAAAAACAAGGCTCTAGATCCCAATATCGGAAGGGATGGATGGCATTGTATGAGGAGAATCACCAACTTTGGGATGCGTTGGCCTTATCAAAAAAACCTCTCCCCAGAGGAGAAGATGCAACTTCATACGTGTGGAAGCGACGATGAATAATTTTGATGTATGTTGTTCACTAGTACGCAAAATTTTCTTTTTTTTTGGAAGTGTGAATTGTAAACATTAAATCATATTTTGATGCCGTCTTAGGCATAGTTGTGTTTTATATTGTCTACTCCGGAACATGTGTACGGCGTAGAATCTTGTTTGAAACAATGCCGGATATGATGAAAACACTTCCAGAGAATTCAGCGATTTTTCCGGCATTGACATTAACTCACTCTTGTCAGGTTTTTTGTCAAAATCGTATTTATCATGGAGGTTACAGATACTAGGCATAGTATCTAAACACAAATAAATGCCGGAACTCGTCATTTAGAGAACCGGCATTGTGTTTACTGTTCTCGAGCATGCCGGGTATGAAAAAAACTCTGAAATTTAGGGATTTGACACAAATTTAACAACATAAAAAATATAATAAAATACTACACTTGTATAAAAGAACAAACTCCTAAGTTTTGAGGTTCCAAACCGAAAACAAATAAAGCAAACACATTGTTCAAGACTCACAGAGACAAACATAAACCAAACTAATACTATAGAATAAACACACGATCACTCGGTTCTTGGCTTCTTTTGTACCCTCTTCTTCCTTTCGCCCCACAAGTCTTTTGCCTTCGGATCTTCAATTTTGTCCATCTTTTTGCTCGACGTTCGCATTTCTTTCGGGTCAAGACCTCTCCTTTTGTGTTCTTTTTCTTAAAGAACTTTGTCAAATTTCCAATCCGCCGACGCTGTTAAGGAAATTTTAAACATGTACTTAGTATGTTCGATTGTATAAGTTCATAGACATAGATTAAAAGAATGGTAATGAACAAGACGTACGTACCAACAACGTAACGACATGTACAAGTGCGGGTGCACAGTTTCCGGAGTTGTGGAGGCATGTGCTGGTGGTGGAGGAACAACTACTATATCCGGGCGTACAACATAAGGATGCGTGAACTTCCGATGGCCTCTTAGGAAGGTTGGTTCATCTCATAACCGTTCTCGGCCAATTCCCAATCAGCCCTATCCAACACAAGTCCTTTTTCTTCCCTTTCACTCCAATGTGCAAGAATAGGTTTTGGGTCGTAAACCACGAGAGTATGGTTCTCACTTGATTGGCATTGAGGAAAGTCATGAGAGAATTTATGATAAGATGTATCCGTGAGATCTTTCTGCTTGTACCCAAGTTGGCGCATTACACGGCGAGGGTTGTGCATAACAAATCCTTTTGGATGAAATAACGGTCCGTTGTAAAATGAAACATTGTCACGCCGTTGAAAGTGAACTCCTCTAGCATTCCTATATGGATCAAACACTACATCTTGGACCTCCACCGAGTCCAAAGCCAATCTCATTGCTAATAACCGTTTTTTGTTATTTAATCCTTTGTATTTCTGACCTATAGGCCTATTCTCTTGATATTCAGTGAAAATCTTCAATCCTTTGTACTGTTTGAACAATTTTTTGAAGTGTTCATAAGCCCACACCTACGACAATGAAAATCTTTAATAATTGGAAACTAACAAATTTAATCACAACAATCAAAAAAAGTAGTTGACTATACCGGGAGTACGAGTGAAATTCCCATTAAATTGACGGGCTTTCGCCTTAGATGCTCGACGATTTCGCCAAAAAATGTGCCAAGAAAGCAAAGGCCCCATGAATACTCATGAACCTTTTCCAAAGGATCCAAGTATTGTAGGTTGTTCATATGCACCCTATTACCATTGGCGTCGTGGAATATAGTTGTGCCCAAGATGAACAACATATAAGCCACTTAGCAGTTCTTTGGACTTGTTCGGGATTCAATTCCTTGTTCTTCGTGTTCCCAAACAATTCAACGAGTTTGACGAATGTGATAGTCTTTGTCTGGGGAACGACTAGTCTTGTACATATTTGCCAAAGTGGTTTCCTTGTCCCATCCAAACAACTTTTTAGTCGGTTCATAGATCTTGTCCCATTCCAAGTCCTTAGAGTCATCTCCTACCTTAACGGGTTTCCCGAGAACCTCAAGACCTATTATCCTTTGGACATCTTCGGGATGATAGTCATCTCGCCAAAAGGAAAATGCATGGTATCGGTTTCACCATAAAACCTCTCCAAAAAGCGGTTTGCCGTGACGGTATCGGTGGCCACATAATTTTTATCGCAGATACAACCCAGATGCTTTGACTAGAGCTTTAATGGCCACACTCAAGCTTCAAAGGCCATACATCCGATTGTTGATGGCGGCTAACACTAAGGCATTCTTGTGGTCCTATAAAAACACAAATAAGTAAATTACATTCACTTGATCACGAGATAAATAATATAATAACAAGATGCAAACGTCTTACATAAGTTTGATATATCCGGCGAGCCCAAGAGTATTTGTAGGCAAATAAGAGCGCGGGTTTATCGGTTCACCCCAATGTTTGCCATCATCGGTCCGGAATCATGTCATACTTATCAGAAAGTGGGCTGGGGGTGCCTTTTCATTATCCTTAGGGGCTTCAACTCCAACATCGGTCCTGTCCTAAGCCACCGCTTGTGAGGAAGAGCCACCGGCTCGTTCTCGGTACAGGATATGTTTCCCACTCATCATCATCATCACTGCTGGTTGGGTAGCTTATAGGTTGATCCCGAATCGTGACCTTAGCAGTAGCCGGATCAGGACGGCTATGTCGAGAAGACTTACGTTTTGCTTCTAAAACAGCTTTGCCTTTTCCTTTGCTCTTTTGTGGTGCTCTAGACCTATGCGACAATATGTAAACTGAGTTATATAATGACAACCGGCATAGAAATCGAACTTAACAGGAGTTCCGGCATAGGTGCCGGGATTCTAATCAATTAATATATGATGCCGGTTGTCTTTTAATTTTTGGACGGAGAATAAACATTTTTTTCAACAGGAGACCGGCATAGTAAGTTAACATAACGACAACGCCGGCACTTAGAACCGGCATTGTTAAGAAGTAAGCTTAAATGCCGGTACTGTGGGATTTTAGTACAGAGAATTTAACACAGAAAACGGCATAGTATTTATGAAACAAACAAAGCCGGTATGTAAAACCGGCATGGTATTCAATTAAATGTGTATGCCGGTAAAGGCATGCAATAAAATCTGGATTCAGGACATATATTCAGGCATGATTTTCAAATTGTATTCTACCGCCATTCAAACATGCAACTGAATTTCAATTTTATTTTCAAAGACTAAACAACATAATTTCACTTTGTGTTTTCTCGTATGGGATAAACCCTAAAATTAAAAACTTCAATTCAACATATACATCACTTACCTAAGCAAATTTGTTATTCTCGCACACCATCGACTCTTCAGCAGCTTCTTGCGCTTTTGATTTCGATGTACCACCATCATCAACAGTTTCTTCAGGATTGGGTATTGGTTTTTCACCGGGTTTGCGACGACCCATTGTGTTAGAGAACGAATGATTTCCTTTCTATAAAAATGGAGAATGAATGATTTCCTTTCTAAAACCGTCACTTAAATAGAATGAAGGAGTGTGTAACTGACGCATAAAATGGTATTAAGGATTTTGTAACCGCCAAATAAGTGGGATAGATTAGTTTGTAACTGGTCAAATAAGTGGAATGAATGAGTTTTGTAACTGCCACATAACTTGAGTTTGTAAATCACGGAATGCCTGGCATTGAAAAATGGAACCATTCAATGCCTTCTGATTCTGACAATAAGTACTTGGTGAGCAGAATTCAACGGAGGCATAGGTAACGGTCTAGTTTTTGGTTTATTTTTCGATGCCGGATAAGGAAAGAAAATTGATGAAATAAATAACATAGACCACATAATCTTAAGGAAATAAACTTAAAAACATTAACTCATTTCTTCGAACGAGATTCAATAAGCATAGCAGCTTCGAAATGCCTAAAAGGCTCTTTTCTCCATTTGGTATATGCGTCCTGAGCTTGAAACCTATTCCCTCTGTATCTTGCAAGAAACTCGTTGTATTTGCGACATAACTTTATGAGTGCAATTGTTCGATTTTGTACATAGAGATCACCGTAATCCATTCGGCCTTTCTTACCTTCCAAGTAGTTATTCTTGTAAGGACCAGTCCTAACAAAACCCCAAAAAGATTCGAAGGACGGTGATCTTCCCGGAAATCGGATACTATGTAGTAATTTTTAATCCACTCGGTTTCTTCCTCGACATCCGCTTCTATCTTAGATTGTTTTTGGCGTTTAAGGATTTCTTTAGCTTCTTTGCGATAATGTTCAAGCTTTGCTTCCTCTTCTTCTTCTCTTTGTCTCTTAAGTATCTCTTCTTCCATTGCGGCAATTGACTTGGTGGTTTCTCCCTTCCTTTTAAGTTTTTCTAGTATAAGGAAACCGAGTTGGTGGTTGATAATTGATTTCCCAACGGAGTGGATAGTTTGTTCTTCTTGAGTTTTTCTTTTTCCATGGCAATGATGGAATCGGTAGTTGATGAAGTATTTTCCATTGAGGTATCAAGTGCAATGGGTGAATCCATTGCATTATATAGATGATTGCACAACGGCTATTTAGTGCCGGCATTGTCGGTGACCTACAATCAATGCCCGGCCCTCTAAAGCCGCTTTATGGTTCAAAAAATAGCCGTTGTGCACTGATTTTTGAACATTCCGGCATTGGTATAAACTTATCGTATATGCTCTAGGCACTAAATACTAGGCATAGTTTAATATACTACATACTAAGCCTAATCATTAGGCAATTGAAATATGTTTACATACTAAGTCGAAATATAATTTATTTTTTAACGTAATCCTTGTCGACGGAACAACGAATGCACTTAGCACGTGCATCAAGCCTTTAAACCACTTGGTGGCCCAAGTGGACGAGTTATAGTCTCGTGAGGGCTTACATAGAGGTATACCCACAAAACCTTACGAAATACCTAACTTGGATACCCTAAAAACCTAAGCAAATTACACTAAACTATCAATCTTCTTAAGAAGAATCCGCTTTCCGATTCCCCCAACTGGTGGTACTCAGTGACTTTGGTTACAATATGGTTCACGTTGGCTTCAAACATGAATGGTTCTCCCTTTTCCTGTAAGTAACGCGTTTTCACGGCTTCATGCTACAAAAACAACACACAAACTTTGTTGGTTACATAAAAATTGAAAAATAGTAGATTGTGCCGAATTATTCATAAAGATACTTACGAGTTGTTGGGGGACAACCTATTGTGATGAGCGTTATCGATCCGATTTCATTTTTAGATACTCAACCACAAAGATTTAGGATGATGTCGTGTCGTTGCTCGATTTGTTGAGCAGTTCTTCCTTTCGGTTACCGTAATCGTGAACAAACTTCCTAAAAATCTTCAACCACATGGAATCCCGCGTGCTGCTATCTATAGTTGAAGGACGAGTTTGAGTACCATGCTTGGGTGATTGCTAAATCTTCCTCCGAGTCAAACGATGCCATTTGTTTTATGTGGGATTAGGTTCTATTTATAGATGACTATTCTAGGGTTTAGGGTTTCTTAAGTTAAGATTCTCAAGGAGATATATAAGAACCGAGTTTTTTGCTATTTGGGTCCAAGAATTAGCTCCCTTTATATAGAGAAAACTTCAACGACTAGTTTTTTGGAAAATGCAGAACCTAAGCATTGTCAGAATCGTGAAATACAACGCCAGTAAATAAAACCAGGCATTGTATCCGATAAGCTTACAATGCCGGTAATAGGAAAAATTTTAACAGAGATTGCGACAAATATGCAACCTATACCGGCATGGTTTCAAACTACGTGAAACGCCGAGAGATGCAAACCGCATTCAATCTATAACAACGTCTATGCCGGTAGTTGATGAATCCAAAAAAAAAACGGCTAGTTTTTTGAAAAATAAGACCGTTGGAGATTCATCTCTATATAATACCCCCATTCCTTTGGAAAATTATACACAAACCAGGCATCCAAATAACAAAAATCATTCTCTTAGAAAGCAAGCACGGTTAAAGCTTCACAAAGGATGGGGGATTCATCATCTTCCTCTATTTGCAAAGTAAGTACATTTACTAACAATATGATCTTCACTACTATGACCCCGACTAATATAATCTTCTCTTCATGAGTCATCATTGCAAGTGTCAAATTTGCAAGTCGCCTTCTCATCTAGCCATGGACCTGTCCTTTTATTTATTCAAAGTGTAGAGGTTTGTGATGGGACACGCCCGGTTTTTGGATTGCAAAACGCTGATGATGCTGAAAATGGAAGAATGTTTCTAAGGTGTTTGAATCACCCAAAGTGCGATGAGTTTCAATGGTTTGACAGAGCTGTTCAACTAGCGAGTCAAGAGAAAACCACAAGGGCCAATGCAAGCCAATCGATGGGTGTGATGGGTGTTATATGAAGGGAAAGGAATATGTTGAAAGAGAAGAAGAACCAATGAAGTTGATCCTTGACACCCCACTCCCGGACAATGTCTTCGAAGAGGTTCGAGAAAGGCTCAAAGGTTCCGTAATTGTTGAAAAGGGATGGAAGTAGATTATCTTTAGCATGTTTTAATTAAAAGATTCAAATCCAATGTAATAGATTAATTATTAGGAATAAAATAGAAGAGCATTCGAAATGAATTTTTATTCAAAACAAGCAGTGTACCGGCATGGAAGTATTCAATTTTACAGTACCGGTTTTCTGAAAACTATGAAAATTTTCAAATTATCGAAACCTAAGATAGATATCGAAAATACTACTCGTGTTGGGTACCATCGAATATCTATACAGAACATTGAATTTTTGGTATTCTTGTCCCGGTATGGTTTTATAAATACTTTCAACGCCGGTTATTAGAACCGGCATTGATGTTTAAATATTAAACATTGCCTTTTACCAAAATCCGGCTTTGTTATCCTAATTTATCTAGGCTCGGAAATAGTCACAAATAAATCTTGCAAGGATAACACGCTCAACATAAACCAACCAACTTGATTTTGCTATCAAATGTTCTTAATCCCGTATCCTAAACCAAAAGCAAACCAAACAACTAAAGAGTTTAACACGAGGTACAAACGAAAATAAGTTTGGAATTGTTCAAGATGTGACAACCACGATCCAAAAAAGAAACACAACTAAAGAGTTAAATCACCGGGTCTTTGCTTCTTTGGGCAGTGTTTCTTCCTAGTTTCCCGAACAAAGCTTTTGAACTAGGGTCGGTTGCTTCAATTCTATCAAGCTTTTGCTCGAATTCCTTCATTTCTTCAAGGGATGAGTACCTCTCCTTCCCGGTATTTGCAACCCAACATCTTCTTTAACTTGCCAAGCCGACGCCGCTAGTTTAATATAACAAACACATAATTAGTATACATATATGATTATGTGTATATTAAACGACGAAGCAATTAACAATACTTACAAGCAATCCAACGGTGTTATTTAGTTGGGTCATCGTAGGGGTGCCTGTGCGGGGAGTTGAACCGGAGGGTTTTTCCGGGAGGAACTTGGACGTCATCCGGCGGACGACATAAGGATGTGACCATTCGAGGTACTCTTCCATGTAATCGGCATCAACTTCATCACCGTTTTCAGCAATCTCCAACTTTTCCCACCGACTAAAATCTACCAAACGACGTGGTTCCCTATCCCTCCAATCTCGTTGGGTCCGGTTTCTAACATACTCTACATGCAACCGATTTGGAGTTGAATAACACCGAAAGGTCGAGATCAAAACATTGAAAAGAGGCCGTCTGGAAAAATGCTAATTGCTTATATCCAAGTTGACGCATCACACGCGTAGGATTAGCCATAACGTATCCTTTTGGGTGGAACAACGGCCCATGATAAAATGCAACGTTACCAAACCTCAAAACCTGCGGGTTTCCTCTAGCCTCCTTGTAAGGGTCGAACACAACATCTTTGGTACTCATTGCGTCCAAAGCCAATCTTATATCGATCGGTCGACCCATGTTACCGGGCTTTGGAGCTTGTTGAACTCGTATCTCTTAGCTAGAGGCGTATCGGGTCCTGGAAGATCTATGATCTTCAAGGAGGGGTAGGCCTTGAACAAGGTTGGGAAGTGTACATAAGCCCACACCTATTCCAATGTGAAGCAATAAGTTTTGTTTCTAAGTTCACGATAAGAGTACATATGAACAATATACACAATAACATAAGTTTAAGAACAAATTTACCCTGCAGAGAGTGAAATTCCCGACAAATTGGTTGGTTTTAGCCTTAGAGGCCCTTCTCATCTCCATCATCAAATGTGCCATTACCGCGGTGCCCCAAGAATATCCATAGACATCTTCCAACGGATCCAAGTATCAAGGTAGTTCGCACTAACCCTGTTGCCATTGGTGTCGTGGAATACCCTAGTGCCCAAGATGTACAACAGTAAGCAAATGGCAAAGATAACGAATTTGTTTAGGGTCCCATCCATCCTCCAAACTTCTTTTCTTTGTCTTTTTCAAAATTCTTCTTAAGCGTGGGCAACTTGATTGTCTTTGTCTTACCCGGACGTGGATTCATAAAAGCTCTCCACGAAGTTTTGTAGTCCCAACCAAATAGCTTGTTAGTCGACAAGTGCAACTTCGACCATTCTAGGTCTAGAGACTCAACTCCTTCGCAATTGATTTGCCGATAACATTCAAGCCTAGAATGTTCCGAGCATCTTCGAGGATGAAGGTCATCTCCCCAAAAGGGAAGTGCATGGTATCGGTTTCACCATGATACCTTTCGACGAAGCAATTGACAAGAATGCAATCAAAGCCACATAGTTTTCAACCAAAGCATATAGACCGTAATCCTTTACTATTCTTTGGACCTCTTCACATTCCTCGGACAAGTCCCAACCATCCGCGGCTTGGTTTCGGCAAACACGCACAGCCTTCTTATGATCCTACAATTAGGAGAGACAATACAATTAAGAGATTTTACATAAATACACAACAATACATATGTACAAGATAGAAAATGCTTACATAGGTTTGATAGATAGTACGAGCCCACGAGTCCTTGTATCCAAATAGTATTTTCGGTTAGGAGCTTCGCCCCAAATTCTACCACGATCAAGGTCGGGAATCATGTCATCAATGTGAGGAAGGTGAGAACCCTTAACTTTCACTTTGACGTTGCCCTTCCCCTTCTTGCCATTGTCTTGTGTTGGTTGTTGACTTGGGCCACCAACTTCGCTTTGGCTTGCTAATTGACTTTCCTCTTCATCTTGCTCATCTTGCTCATTGTGCTCACGGATTGCAAGTCGACTACGGTCAACACCACTCTCCCAAATTATCCCTCTTGTACCAGCCCCCAAACGAATCTTACGACCTTCATCTTTCCTCGAGGAGGCAGAGATCGAGGAGTATCAAGACCGTCCCTCCTTCTTCTCTTAGTGACAACATCTTTATTTTTTCTTTTGTTGGCTTCCTTTGCTTTTGACCTATATCGTAAGCACACGGAAAGCAATGAATATAAGACAACTCAACTTCAGGTTTAGTACTTAGGCATTGAATACTTTAAACTAGACAACGCTAAGACAATGTTCCAAGAAGACACATCGATTGTCGATAGTGTTGAGTAGCAACTACAGGCATACAAATGAAACCTAAAATCTATGCCTAGGCCTTGTTGACAATGTTCCGTATGTTTTAAGTCTACTACCTAGGCATTCTCTAATTATTTAAAAACAACGCAATAGACAAATAACCTAAGCATGTAAAGAAACCAAACATCTATGCCGGTACTAGTGACAAATTCATACACTCTCCGTATGTTTTAAGAGTACTACCGCATGCTCGAAATATTAGAAACAAATGCCTAGACTTAACATAGGCATAGAATGAATCCAAAAACAATGCCAGATCGGTGGCAAATTCATAAACTCTCCCGTATGTTTTAAGTCCACTCCTTAAGATACACGAATTATTATCAAACACTGCGGTGACTACAAACCAGACCGTATTCATCCTAGATTGAATGCCGGTAGTGAAAATTCAGTCCCGGTTATTCGGGGTTGTAAACCTAAGACCGTATTCATCATAGATTCAATGTCGGAACTCATAAACCTAAGACCGTATTCATATAAATTTCAATGCTTGTACTCTCTCGAAACTCAATCGTTTGAGTTAGGGTTCGCGATTCTAAGCTGAACCCATTGCCATAGATCGATTTAAACACCTAAAAAGTAGTTTTAAATGACTTACCTTCTCACGAAGCCATATATTTGTGTAGTTGATCGTCGATAACGTTGCTTCTTCGTGTTCTTGCTCTTGAGCAATCTTAGCAAGTCTTTCCTTTGCTTTTTGTTCAAAGAATCGATGATGTTGAGTTCGATTGGGCATTTGGTTTCTTTCGTGGAGGCATTGTTAATGATTCGGGTTGGTTAATCGACGAAGAAATTTTTGAATCGACGAAGAACGATGAAGAACACTGAAATTTTTTTCGTAACCTAAAGCCCTAACTAAAGGTGCAGACGAGAACTCGAAAATGGGGGATATTTGATTTGGTTTTTGATTTTAATGTTTTAGTAGAAAGGGTAGTATGGTCTTTTCATAATGTTTTTTAATTAAGCAAAGGGTATTTTGGTATTTTCATACCCAAAAATCACCCCTTATCAGACACCATGGGTTGGGAGAAGTAATCTATATCCCCCAATTACTTTTTTTATCCCCAAATTGCGCGTTCAAACAAAAATGCATCTGCATATTTCTAGAAATAATTCTCTTAGTCAGAAGTCAAAAAAAAAAAAAAAATGTCCAAACACCGTCTAATGCTTCTGCAGTGGTTCTTAGACATTAGCGTGATTCTTATTTTTGAGAGCTAGTCAAAAATTATATTAAAAAAGTACATACTTATGCGTACATGTTTGTACGTGTCGACTTAGCTTAGTAGCTGTATTGGTTAAACAATCAATATAAAAAGTTAATCCGAAAAGATATTTATTGATAGTAAAATAGTAGGAGCAATGGATCATCCCCTAAAATTCAAATCTAATCTGATGCTATGGATGTCACGAGTATGGTTAGTCATCACGCGGCAAATGATGCAAATGCAATTACCCTCCCCCACCCACAACCACCACTAGTAGTACTATAAACAAAAATATCTTTGATTAAAAAACAAAGACAAAAAATCTGATAGATTTGTTCACACTGCCGACAAATTTGGGATTACAAAGACCAAAAGTGGATACTGTGGATTAAAAAGAGTTCCTCGTACCCTTTTTAGTCTTCAGTATGTGGTCATTACTCCTTTACTTTAGTGTTCAAAACAGGCAATAGATCGCCAAAAATCGAGCAATGAGACCAGGCAAATCATATACATTGAGAGCGGGACAGGTGTGGACTTTTCCTCCCTATCCACTCTCAAATGTTTTGTGATTTATTTTTAACCTTTTTTGTAAAGAATTTTTTACCGATTGAGCCATGTAATCCTTCCTAATTATAAGTTTTGCATGCTTCAGAAGTTTATTTCAGAAACACAATCTTTATTCATAGAAAAGATATTTCTAGCATTGTCACCGGAGACTAAGGATTTTCAAGTGGGACTAAAAAAATATGGAAAATGCAACCTAGCATGGCCTCAATTGGTTTAAAAAACAGTTAACAACTTAAACGAAGCAGAATTATTGTTTCACCGTGGCTCCACCACATCGAGGTTATTATACTACAATGTAATTAAAGTTTTAGAAGGTATTCTGAAGAGGGAAGTGGTTTATGGAGGGAAATGCCTTTAAGTTCTCATTGCTGGAACTGTTAATAGAGAAAGACTGCCTTATTTCAAAAGAGTTACGGGATCAAAATTGAACCGACAGCATCTTGACCATTAAATAATCTAGATATGAAATCATCTAACTACGGACTTGACCATAGTTATTTGATGGACTTTTTATTGAACTGTCGTATTTTTACTTGACTTTTTATATATTTACCTTTTTATTCCAACTAACTAGAGTTTTATATCAATTGTTATAAGATTTTGGGCATATATTATTGCATTGATTGACTAGAATATTACTCGAACAACTAAAATATATCTCTCAATCGAACTATACTTGAAATCACAAAAAAAGTAAACTACTTAAGACATCTAAGAGACCCTAGTATTGCAGGTAATCCTATTTTAAACTTCGAATAGGTTTTACAAAAAAAAACATGTTAACTTATATGTCAATTTCCATTGATAAATCAGGTTATGGTTCGTATATGTTAACTCATATGCCAATTGAGAATATAGCGAACTAAGTTAAATTTCAAACACGGATATTATACATCAATTAATAAGCGACTCTTTCAGTTGGAGAATGAAATAATGAGTTCCATTTTAAGTTGTTTGATATTTTTATGTTTTGGAAGTCATATTCAAGGTCCATTTGCAAAAAAATTTATCTGGAAATAAAAAACTATCGACATGTGTTATTGATTAGTGGAACAAAGCAACTACACAATCAAGTTTAATACACCTAACTCATTAACTCCATCCCACTCCCAGTACCTTTAAAATTTAACAATGGTAGCATACACAAACTTGTTGTCCTTTGAAACCCCTTCTACCTCTTCTGTTTCATATACTTCAGAGTTCAGAACTCATATCTCATCAAAATCACATCATGTTAGACACTTGTACTACACTAAATTTTTCACTCCGATAATCCCATGTTATTTTTGCTCATGACAGCGAAAGTAATTGTTAGAGCATTACTCGGTCGAACTCGCAAGCCTTGTTATCTCAAGCTTGTTGTCAAGTTTAGTTGCCAAAACTATAAGTCTTGATTTCTAGTCTACTTATAGCTAAGTCTCGGATTTGGATAGAAAAAGTTGAGCATTTGACTTTACGGCATTCATCGATTGAAGACGAAGAACTACTAAGGGGAGCTTGTGGAACTTCATCAACAAAAGGTATGTGGAGACTTGAACTCATCTATCACTCAAAAGTCTATCTACTCTATCTCCTATTTGAGACAAAAGTCGTATAGCTATATAGACTTCAATTATACACATTTGATATTTCGAGCTGAGTTTAACTCGCTTACATATTTCTCGAAATATGTGTTGGTAAGCTTTCGCTTTAACCAAGTTCATCTTATATTCTTGACGAAAGTCAAAAGATGATCATGTGAAAATCGCCTTGTAACATCTTACATGATTTGTGTGACACAGTCATTTGATGTAGACTCGAATGTTTCGTATTGATCATTCGATCACTTGAAAATTGCTTCGAAGCTAATAGTTTGTGTGAGACGGCTATTCCCGTCTTCTAAGAATGTTTCAATGATTGAAATGGGAGTTTAGAACACTTAACCATAATTGGATTATAAACACAGTATGCGTACTTGCATATGTGTTGATCCAAGACCGAATGTAGTATGCATACCCGTCACAGACCGGGCGAGGTCGTTAAGTCCGAGAGCAAGAGTATGCGCATCGTTAGAGCATAGCTCGGTTGAACCCACCAAGCGTTGGTATGTCAAGTTTGGTTGTCATATTTTAGTGAATCAAAACTCGCTTAAAGAGTCGCTTGATTATGTACTAGAGACAACTTCGTATAGGTTAGGCTAGAAAGATTAGGATAATGAGACATACAAGTATTACTCGAAGACTTGAAGAATGTGAAGAAGTAACAAGCTACATCGACGACATCATCCTTTCTCTTGAGGTTAGTAATATTTTGACTTGAACTTCTTCATTCCCAACGATCATTCAAGTCGTGCTATATTGAAAACATAATCAAGTTCGTGAATGATTATACTCTAGTAGACATAGTGTTAAGGAATTACAATACGAAGTATAATGCTTATCTTTTGAACTTCAGTATATAAGACATCGACATAATCGTATGAATGCTATTGTGATTATGTGCATGCGTATGTGTGAAAATTTCGTCCTAGGAAACAATGTTTACATTCATTTAAAGGAAGTACATTCATGAACTTGTTTTATGAATCGAAATGGAAATCGCTAGGCTTATTGGTATTGTTATTCATTGCATATCTTTGGATTACCAATATGTGTGAGTTAGTAGAACTCGATCATAACTTGTTATGTATCTTGGTAAAACTAGTCATAATGCCCGACTTATGTATTGGTATGACTTTTTTTAGTGTAACCGATCCTAAGTAATCACCTAAGATGGTATATGATCGATATTTGTAATTGGCGTGACCGATCCTAGTAATTAGTGTGACCGATCACAAAAGAATGTGTAATTAATCCTTGTAATTGGTGTAACCAGTCCTGGTAATTGGTGTAACCTATCCTGGTAATTGGTGTAACCGATCCCGTAACTGGTGTGACCGATCACAAGTAATACCATGAGAATATGGTAGCCGGTCCTGATAATTGACGTGACCAATTTGGTAACTAATGTAACCGGTCCCAGTAACCATATTAAGGTAGAACCGATCCTTGTGTTTGGTAGAACCGTAAACCCATGATTAGTGTGTTGATTTGATCAATCACATAGTTCTTGGAAATCAGATGAACCAGTTCTAAACTTGTTTGGAAGTGTGGTATAATTGGTTCCAAGATTGTAAATATGAAAGAAGATTTACAAAGAAATAAGATGTCGACATACTTTGAACATGTTCAGGAACTCTTATCTTTTATTTTTCAAAGATATTCCTTAATAACTCAAGGAGATCCCTGACCAAATAAGTTGAGAATCTTTTAATAAGGTTGTTAATTTTATATGCTTTTAATTACCAAAGCAATTAAAACGCAGATCTCTGGAAAATAAAAATTGGTAATGTGCATTTACTAATTGGAGATTTTCTAGTAGGTTTTCGGTTAATTTTGGACAGAGCATTTCTAGGAATTATGAAAACCGATTTGGAAATATATTGCATATCTTAAGAATATTTCGGTTTTGGAAATTCCTTGGTGTCCAAACTTCCTTGGTCTATAAATACCCAAGTTTGCATTTCGAGCAAACCATCCTAAGAGCTAGCAAAACTACCTTGTTGTGTTGTTACTGGTGGAGCCGTCTATTTGGAGAGGAAAGTAACCTAATTAGGCGAAATCTCTTACGACCTCTCGTTTAAAGACTTCTTTGGGATCAAGAAGCTCTACAAGTACCGTTGGTGGGAAACTAGATAATTGCAGTATTATTAGTTTTTGATTTGATTTGATTGACTAACGGTTGTTGAACTTTGATTGCACCTATTTTGTTTATTTTTGAGAATCTTCTCTTCTGATATAAGATTCACTCAAACTAGATCGAAGTGTCGACGGGATCTTTAGAACTGTTTGTAGATCTAAAGACATCTTGTGATAATCCATTGTTAAAATACTCCGTTCTGTACATGATTGATCACAAGAGATTCAAGTTGTTGTTTGCATGTGTTTATTGAAGATTTAAGAAGATTTGAAGACGGAGAAGATTTCTGATTTGGGTTCATAATCTTTGGTGTGCACAAAACTTGATCGACTGGGATCTAACTATAATCGGTTTATCTTTGATAGATTTGATTGATTAGTTGCGTAGATCGGCATTACTATATATTTAGTATCTTGATCAGATCCTATTATTGATTGCATAATCTAAACTCTGCTACTTTGGTATATTTGTATTCATTGCTCATTTTACTGACTCCTAATTCTGCAATCACTTCCTCTTGTCTCTCAGCTGACATATTCTTGCTGAAGAATATAGTTGAATTGATGTAGTTCACTTGTTGGCCAGACCAGTTCTGATAATATTGTAGAGTTGTGGTTATAGCGTTTATTGTTGCATTATTTAGAACTTTAAAAAGCATCACATCATCAACAAACATTATATGAGTTACAACAAGAGCCCATTTGTTGAGCCTGTAACCAGTGTACAACCCATTCTTTTCCATTCTCTGCATTATGCTTGTTAGACTTTGAGAGCATAAAACAAATTGAAAAGGAGATAGAGGGCAAAGTTGACGAGTTCCCCTTTCACCATAAAAGAATCCTTCAGGTTGACCATTCAACAAAACAGAAAAGGATGTAAACTTGACACAATTTATTATTAGATAGATTATGAGAGTGACTTTGAATTCCAAAACTAAGAAGCACTGAACTTAAAAAAATACCTATCCACTCTAACATAGGCTTTGCTCATATAAAGTTTGAGAACAAAAGAGCCAATGATAGAGTTGGAGTTGTTCATCGAATGGATGAGTTCTTCAGCAGCCACGACATTGTCAATAATCTGCTTTCCAGGGATGAAGGCAGATTGGGTATTTTTTTATCAAATTGTCATCGAATGGATGAGTTTACTAGTTACAAAGGATTTTCTTGGTGGACCTAATAAATCCCTTTTGGATCTCGATGGACCTGAGAAAATAGGTTATATAACGGCGAGGTCTCTTGGAATTTAGAAGTTAAAAACTTATATATATGATTACATTGTCGAGAAGGATAACGAGGAGCGTCAGGATCTCCAATCTCGGAAGATGACGAGGACACAGCTGTAGAAGAAATAGGGTAATGGGTGTTATCTTCCGAAGTTTGTTCGTTCCTGCAAGCATCGCTAGAACTAGTAGAGGAAGGAATATTTAACAAAGAATCATAAGTAGGATTTTCTATGTCACCAAAATGATCAATATGTAACAGATCAGATTCTTTAGCACTATAAGAATTTGATGGAATAAAAAAGAACGGAATGTGCTCGAGGAATACTACATGACGAGAGACATGGAATTTATGAGTACTAGGGTCATAACAACGATAACCTTTTTGACCATCACCATATCCAAGAAAAACACACAAAGCAGATTTAGATGCTAACTTAGTAGTAATTTCACAATGAGGTTTTAGAACAAAGCGGTCACAACCAAAGACTTTTATAGATGAATAATTAGGTGTTTTGCAATACAATCGTTCAAAAGGAGAAATACGATCGGTAAGCACAGTTGGTATACAATCAATGACATAATTTGCAGTCAAAACGGCTTCAACCCGAAAATGGAGTAGGGGCATGAGAAGATAATAAGAGAGAGAGAGAGAGAGAGAGCAGTTTCTAAAAGGTGGCTATGGTTGCATTTAGTCTTTTCATTCTGTTCCAATGTATCAATACATGATGTTTGATATACAGTCTCATCAAAGGAAAGAAATGCAACAAACTCATTCTTTTGTATTTTAATCGCCGCAAAAGCATTTTATGACGGCAAAAAATAAGTTTTTACCATTGTTAGAGCATAGCTCGGTTGAACCCATCAAGCGTTGGTATGTCAAGTTTGGTTGTCATATTTTAGTGAATCAAAACTCATGTTAAGAGTCGCTTGATTATGTACTAGAGTCAACTTCGTATAGGTTAGCTTGAAAGTATTAGGATAATGAGACTTTACAAGTATTGCGAAAACTTGAAGATGTGAAGAAGCAAGGAGCTACAACGACAACAATCATCCTTACACTTAAGGTTAGTGATATTTGATTTGAATTGTTTCATTCCCTAACGTATCTTTCAAGTCGTGTGCATATTGAAAACAAAATCATGAGCATATTTGAACTCTAGATAGACATAGTATTAAAGAATACAATACGAGGTTTATTGCTTAACCATTAAACTTTGTAGATAAGACATCGTCATAATCATTTGAATGCTATTGTGATTATGTATGGGTATGAGGTGAGGATTTCATCCTAGGGAACAATGTTTTACATGTGTTCTAAGGAAGTAAGTTCATAAACTTGTTTGTGAATCGAAAAGGAAATCGCCAGGCGTTATTGGGATTGTTATTCGTTGCATATCTTGTGAACATCCAATATGTGTGATTTAGTATAACCGTTCATGACTTGTTGTGTTCTTGGTAAAACTATTCACAAAGGCCTGACTTATGTATTGGTATGACTTTTATTAGTGAAACCGATATTAAGTAATCACCTGAGATGGTATGATCGGGTTTGTGATTTTCTGTCTGACCAAATATGGGAAAGGGGAACCGATCCTAGTAAGAGGTGCAATCGATCCTTGTATGAGGTGCAGCAAGGTTTATAGCAGAAAGGGGAACCGATCCTATGGACATGTGCAACACGTTTTTAGGCAAAGGGGAACCGATCCTATGGAAATATGCAACACATATAAGTTAGATACCATATATATGTGGGGAACCGATCCTAGTACCTAGTCAACCGAATTTTGGAAAGCTAGTGTGACTATGCACTGTACTCACATGGAAGGTAGAACCGAAACTTGTTTTGGTAGAACCGTTAAACCCATGATTTGTGATTGAATGTTATTTGATCAATCGCATAGTTCTTGAAAGTCAGATGAACCAATTCTAAACTTGTTTGGAAGTGTGGCAAATCGGTTTCAAGGTTGTAAGTGTGAAAGAGAACTTACAAAGTTAAGATGTCAACATACTTTGAACACGTGCTGTGAATGTTTATTATTTAATTGTTCAAAGTTATTCCTTAATAGCTAAGGTAAGAGAATCCCAGGATCGAAACATAAATAAGTTAAGAATCTTTTAATTAAGGTTATTAACTTCATTTTTAGGAAAATAAGAATTAGTAATATGCATTTACTAATTAGATTTTCCGAGAGATTTCGATCATTATTTTTGGACAGAGCATTTCCAGGATATGGAAATCGAATTTGTGCTTTAATGAATATCTTGAGAATATTTTCGGTTTTGGAAATTCCTTGGTGTCCAAACTTCCTTGTCTATAAATACTTGAAGTTTGCCTTTCTTGCAAACTAATCCTTCGTAATAAAGAAACTACCTCTTGTTGTGTCAGCATCGGTGAAGCCGCCTATTCGGAGAGGAGAGTAACCTAATTAGGCGAAATCTCTTACGGCCGCTCATTTTAAAGTCTTCTTTGGGATTGAGAAGCTCTATTAGTACTGTTGGTGGGAAACTAGATAATTGCGGTTTATCTTTTGTTTTCATTGATTTGATTGACTAACGGTGGTTGAACTTTGATTGCACCTAGTTTGTTTATGCTTGAGAATCTTCTCTTCGATATAAGATTCACTCAAACTAGTTCAGAGTTTCGACAGGGATCTTTAGACTGTTGTTAGTTCTAAAGACGATCTTGTGATAATCCATTGTTAACAGACTTTGTTCTGTTCGTGATTGATCACAAGAGATTCAAGTATTTGTGTGCAGGTGTTTATTGAAGATCTAAGAAGATATTGAAAATTTCTAATTTGTGGGTTCATAATCTTTGGTGTGCACAATACTTGTTTCGGTAAAAGAGGATCCAATTAATAATCGGTTTATCCTTGTGATAGATTGGATTGATTAATTGAGTAGATCGGCATCAACATAATTCTTTGGATTAAGAGTGTTGTTGGCTTAATCTTAAATGATTACTTCGGTAATTGAACATAAGATAGATCTAAGGACCTGATGAAGGAGTTTATGTTAAGATAAACAGAAGAGCCTTTGTCCAACTCATATCACTTGGCTGAATAGAGTTGATACCAAACAGATTTGTTGTTCCTTTACTGTTTGGAATACGAACCAAAGGAATTGTTCCAAGTACGTGACTTATTCATAGGTCGGAGGCGTGGGAATACAGACGGAACTAGGTGAACTATAAGTTTAGTTGCTTGGTCTCAACTATACGAAGTTAGGTGTAATTTTGTGTAGCGGCTTAATCCTAAGAGTATTCAATTCTGGACAAGGTCCCAGGGTTTTTCTGCATTTGCGGTTTCCTCATTAACAAAATCTTGATGTGTCATTTACTTTATATTTCCGCATTATAATTGTTTTATTATAATTAAAGTAAATTACACAATCGTTAATTCATATTTACTTGATAAGTGAATCCTATTGTGTTTGGTTAAATCCGAACCTTTTTATCAAGTAACATACTTCGTTGGTGTATTGTCTCGATCTCGTATCCATAGACGATCACACGAAGTGTGAACCGATTAGTTGTATTATCTCGACTCAGTCCATAGACAATCACTTCTGGAGAAAGAACTTATAGGTAGTAAAAGTTTTAGCTTGAGGTATATTTGGGTACCCTCGCCTTTTCAACCATGTTGCGAAATGACTAATAAATACCAAAGAATACATGTCGATGTTTCATAAGAAAAATCCAACAATAGCGAGAATAATCATCAATAAAACAAACATAATGTCTAGAGCTACCTTTTGTGGGAATGGATATAGGCCCCCCAACAATCATGAATATTGTGAGATTTCGGTTGTCCGAGAGGACCAAGTTGACGCTAAATACTTAAGACGAGAACCGAAATATTTCTTAAATGATTATGTCATAAGAAAAAGAACTTGAATTATAATTCAAATGAAAAGATGATAAGTCAACAGAAGATGCTGCTGTATCAGGTAAATGAAGCTCCTTCAAAAATATACAACCCTCCTTTTTCTATGGCCTATCCCAATCAGCTTCCTTGATTGTGGATCCTGCACATAACACGAAGTTGGACCAAAATAAATATAATAGCTTAATCAAATAATCGACTAATAAAAATTAAGGTCTGCTTAACCGAGGAATACAATAAACATCGGGAAGAGATAAATAAGGAGACTTAATTGAACCACTACCACCAGAGAAATATTAGTACCTTCAGCGGTCTTAACAGTTTGAGAAAAATAAATAGGGGACAAAGAAGTGAAACAATAAATATTTTTAGTCATATATATGATGAAAAGATCTGGAGTCAAATATCCAAGTAGATTGAGATATACCTGGTGTTGGAAACCTAGACAAACCTACAGATAAAGACATCGTTGTAGTCATGGCATGCGTACTGTTAGGAAGAAGGAAGCTTTTATAGTTGGTTAATAGATGCGGTTTGGCCATCATTATAAACGAAATAGAAATGCAGTAAGATGGGACGGTTTGAAAAAAATACCTTGTTGTTGTTTCTTCAAAAGTATAGGGCACTGGGATTTCCAATTACCCTTTTTATTTCAAAGGTTACACCTATCATTGATATTCTTGTAAGGTGGCCGACCATTAGAAGCAAAGTGGGGTTTTGAGGAAACAATCAAAACATTTTTCGAAGGGAAAGGAAGAATTCCTTTTCCAACTTGGGAATTCAATCGTAATTCTTAGGTTAACAGTTCGCTAACTACTAAATCCACGGAAGGCAATGGAGAATGGTGTAGAATAGAACCTCTAAGAGCTTCAAAATCATCACGTGATAGGCGTCTAAAACACCTAATTCTAGTATCGGGTTTCAACACTTTTCTTTTTAGTTTTCTTGTGAATTTGTATATTACGTTTGCTTTTCATGCATTTTAGGTACAATGAAATAAACTTGCATAAAGGAAGAAAAACCAGGATGTTATTGGTGATAATTAGATAATAAAGCAGCAATCTTGTACAAAGAGTGGATTGTTAGCTATCTTTCCAGCTTCCGGCAGTAATCCAAGCCATGGCCCATTAAGACAACACGGCTCAAAGAAAGGGGCACGTTTATAGGACTGGTGCTGTTGGCCATAGGTGCTTATTTGTGAAAAAATGGGATTAGGTTTCTTTTGAAACCAAATTCAAGTAACAAAGAAGAGGACCCAAGTATGTTGTAGCTGCCAACCGAGTCTGTGCAGTTAGTTTCTTAGGTGCTCGTGCTATGGCTATAGTTCTGCGTTCAACAAGAAGATGGTTCTGATGTTCGAGTAAATGGAAAGCTCTGCTCAAATTTGTGTCTGAGAAGTTACAGCTGAATATGTGAGGTTGTTGTTGTCACTTGAGGTACGAATCATGATGATTTGATGAAGTTCAGAGACCTAGAAGAAGATACACGAGATGGTACAAGTCTGCATCTGTTCAGGGATCGAATTTGGGGTTGTTTTGGGTTATTATCGTTGCCGTACAGATTGAAAGGGGATCTGAGATTCTGGAACTTACTGAGTAATGGGTTTTGATGGCTGAATTTGAAGAATCGAAAGCTCAAGGTAAACATGGAAGATGAGTTGCTCCCGAGTTGACTGCGGGTTATGTTTGAAGCCAAAACAGATGATTTATTTCTTCCTTCCTCTTCTCGTCCGTACGTATATGAGAGGCGTTGATGTGGTTGATTGTGGCATTAAATGGTGAAGATTGAGACCAGCTTACAAATCTTGGGAGAAATGGAGTTATGAGTATGATTGAATTTGAATGTGCAGGAATTGGAGAGCTGAAGGAGATGGTTTCTCGACATACAACAACACCAGCTGGTAGGCTTTGAAAAGATGTTTCCTACGTGTAAACTGCAAGTGCACAAAGGCACCGTTGGAGGCGTGGCAGGCATGTGTCGATCCACAGGGAAATGGAGAGGCTGTGTAGTTGATCTAAGGCTTCTAAACTGATTTCAAGGAAGTGTAACACAAATATGGGTTGGTGTCGATACGACAATGGGATGTTGTAGCTATTCTAAGGAAACAAATAAGATTGTGAACATAATTGAAGAGCACTAGGGCAGTGAATCCACCACATGATCCTATGCTAAGGAAATTCCTAGTCAATTTATATTCTTGATTCATTCCAGGAAGAATACCATAGAGAATGTATTGGCTACTCTCACTAACTCCTCCCTAGTATTAAGTGTCTTCTTACAAGACACCTAATCACGAGTAATTCACTTAAGCGCCTAATTCACTCTACACTTGGAAAATATGTTAACTCGCTATCACTAACTCCCCCTAGTATTAGGTGTCTTCTTACAAGACACCTAATCACAAAGTTAATTCATTCAAGCAGTTAATTCAATCTTCATAAACCATTAAAGCACAACAAGAACAATAAAATTATAGTAATCGACTTAGCATGCAATCAAGGGTTTCATCTCAACCCCAGTTATTGAATTAAAACATGATTAAAACAAGTAAAACACAGATTAAATTAAAGTTGGTGCTCTGGCTAATCCAGGCATAATCATTCACATACACAGTTCACCTATTTATACATGAAAAACCCTAACTCAATTAAAATTGGAAATCAAACAAAGACCCTCTCACCCCACTTGCTGAATCGGTTGTCGGCTCTGAGAATTCGGCTTTGAGCTCCATCAATTGATGTTCCTCTGGCATGTGAAGAAAACCTAACCCTAATTCTTCCTATCTCTCACTTAGCCTCTAGGGAAGAAGCTATGGAAGAGATAGAGGGAGATTAGGAGGCGGAGACGGCGGCTGTTGTGCGGCTGTGTCAGGGGAAGGAGATGGTGGTGGTGCTTGTCTGCTCTGAGAGCTTGGTCTGGGAGAAGAGAAGGTAAGGGATGGGGAGCTCTCTCGGGTTTGTCGGGGAGAAGAGAGAGGAGAATAAGAAGAGAAATGAGGAGAGGCGTGTTTGGCTCGATGGGTGTAGGTGTAGGTGGATGTGGTGTGAAGAGGTTGCAGCGAAGGGTCGATGCGATGGGTGGAGCGACCGTTGGATGTAGATGGAGCAAATCTGACGGCTCAGAGTAAAACGGGTCTTGGATTTGGATTATGGGTCGGGTCTTGGTTTGCTCAAGCCCATGTCTTGTAAATGGGTTGCTACTTGTTGGGTTGCAACTGATGCGCGCGCGGGCTTTGGATTTCTGCTCTTTTGGCTCCTCAACTTCTCCGAACTTTATTTACTACCTAAAAACACAAAATTAATTAGTACAAATATTTATTCTTGAAAACAAAGAAAATACAGAATCTGGGATAATATCTGATTTCTGAGCACAAAAGATGAGTTAAATGCCAATAAATAGATGTAGAAATATGCAATATTTGGCACTCATCACCAGCAGGTTGTGCATATTAACTATTCGACTAAAGGTTTGAACCACCAGCAGCTTAGTTCAGGCTAGCTGTGGATTCTGTAGATTGTATATAAACTAATTATGGTGGCTTTGTAGTCGAGATGGAATGGAGGTTGGTACAAGAAGTTAAGGAAGAGTGTTGTGTGTTGCTGCTGTGAGTTTTTCTGATTATTTGGGTCGCGTAAGAAGAGGAGGAAGCTGTGAATGATTTCCATGGGTCAGTGGTGCGAATTTGGGAGCTGATGTTGTTGTGGAGTTCAGTTAAGTTGCAGCTGCGAATTTGGTTGTCTGTAATTAGTGGTTATGAAGATCAGGTGGAATTGATGAAGTTCAGGTCAAGTTTCAGACAAGCAAGGCGGTAGCTAGTAGCGGTTGTTCGAATGCACCATCTCTGTTTTGGTTTCCATGGGTCTAGTAAATTTTTGGCCGCAGATGAGACTAACCCTAGAAGCTTACAGGATATGGAGATATGGGTACCAGTTTATTTCAAATATGAAAAGAGTTTTTTGCCGAGAAAACAGCTCACAGGTGCTGCCTGTGCCGCAGATTATTGAGATGAATGACTGTGAATGTTGGTTGTTCAGAGTTTATATTGAATAAGGAAAGTGGGTATGTATCTAGTACGGAATTGCAGGGAAAGAAAACTATAAAGAGGAGGCGCAGAAACACAGACAAGCTACCTCTTTTTACCACCAGTTTGTGCCTGCAAGTTGTTAGACAGAATTCCTGGGAGCAAAAGTTACACAGAAGCATCAACTCGAACTCTTTCTTTGTCAAGTCGCTCAAGCACTCCGCAAGTGGTTTGCTTTCGAGTTTGCTTTAGCCCTGAATCTTATTTATTTTGAATATAACTTTGTGCTTAAACCAAAACTATGAGTAGCTAATAACCTTATTGATTGGGGAGGATTTCAAAACTCTGAACATGTTTTATTGATCAATCTTATGAAAGTTATTCTTCCGATAAATATCTATTGTTGATTGTCTTTTACCGTTCTTATGGCCATGAGATGTTTGCTAGGTATCTAAGTGCTCAGTTAGGTAACTCATTTGCAACTCTAATGCTAGTATCGAGAACTTTAATCCGTAATTGTTGGAGTAATCTTTACAAAAGTAGCGGTGCACTATTTATCGCAAAGGGATTATGTATGCAATAGTGTGTAAAAGATAACCCTAGGTTAACGTGTCGAACTTACGAACATATGGCTAGGAGCAACTTGATTCACAAAGGGTCGATGCGATGGGTGTAGGTGTAGGTAGATGTGGTGTGAAGCGGTTGCAGCGAAGGGTCGATGCGATGGGTGGAGCGACCGTTGGATGTAGATGGAGCAAATCTGACGGCTCAGAGTAAAACGGGTCTTGGATTTGGATTATGGGCCGGGTCTTGGTTTGCTCAAGCCCATGTCTTGTAAATGGGTTGCTACTTGTTGGGTTGCAACTGATGCGCGCGCGGGCTTTGGCTTTCTGCTCTTTTGGCTCCTCAACTTCTCCGAACTTTATTTACTACCTAAAAACACAAAATTAATTAGTACAAATATTTATTCTTGAAAACAAAGAAAATACGGTAACTGGGATAATATCTCGATTTCGAGCACAAAAGATGAGTTAAATGCCAATAAATAGATGTAGAAATACGATCATTTGGCACTCATCAAATACCCCCAAACCTCGAATTTTACTTGTCCTCAAGTGAAACAGAAATTAAGAAATCCTAACTATACCACCGTCATGGGTCTCTCGAATGCATTTAGCGTATGCACTAAGCCTTTAAACCCCTAGGTGTCCCTAGTGGACGAGTTGTAGTCTCGTGAGGGTTTACCAGAGGTGTACCCACAAAACCTTCTCCAACTTCGAGTGTAAAAGAGTCTCAAGCATCCAAGGAGCTATGAGGACATAGAGTTTCGCATGCTAGTAACACGAAGTTAGAACTACCAAAGAACGCATTCTCATCCTTAAGTGCTGAGCGAGAAGTAACCATACCATAAGAAAGAATTGGATTCTATTGTGATCATAAGCCTCGACTTCTGCCTCACCATTAGGGTTTTATGATAATTGCACTCAAAAAGACCGCTTTTTTAGTCTCTCATGTGTGCATGCAGGAATAAAGAGAGAAATCCTGCACACGTTGAAGGTAAGAAGGATAACCTTCCGAAATAATTTCTGGAGACTCCACAAAGGTGTGGACAAAAGAATCTTTTCTCGATGATCTCTAAGAAATGAAATCAACCATTAGAAAGGATGGGAGTACTCACTTACCTTCTCACCCGATCGGCAATTAATATCACTCTCTCAAGCATTCATAGAAACGTCTTCAATCTTCGGTCTTCGGTCTTCAACTGTTGATGACGAACTTCTGAACTTCACAAAAACTTGACAAAATATATATATATATATTTTTTTTTTTTTGAATTTAACAAGAAATGAAAATAATAATACAACTCGATATTTTTTTTTATTTTTTATTTTTTTTGGAATAACTTGAAATGAAAATAACAATAAAACTATAAAACTTGTATTGTCTTGATTTTATAAACTTCACTAATTCTCATCTTCTTTTCTTTTCTTTGTTGCATGTAAACCTTGGACTAATTCACTTTTCTTCAAATATTCGATGATGCTTCAACTGGCCGACGATGATGTGTTTCTATGAATCTTGTTGATGTTGTTGAGAGGGAGAGAGTGATGCTAATCGCAAATCGGTATTTAGAAGAAGTTTTCATCTTTAAACGTCACCCTCATGATTGACGGAATTAGCACTCAAGAGATCAAAAATAGTCTTTAAAGTGGTGCGAAGTTGGGTAGCTCACCATTCCTACCGGAATTGACGTACGGTGACACACACTCTAATGACTTTTCTAGAAAGTCACAAAGAGTGAAGGTCGGTACCTCGCTTGATGTAAAATGGGTAGTCTCCACTATGGGTGATCACAATTCTACTACCGAATATCTAAACAAGACCTAATTCGCCCTCCGGTATGGTTAAATCCAACTTTAACGCTCTAATCAACTAAGAAACCCGATTGTGTTCTCCAGTACTTCCAAGTTCTGTTATTTCGGTCAGACTCTCTATGTAAACATAGCTAGAAGCATGCTAGTGACTCTAAAATCTCTAAAAGTTGGAGGTTTTTATGTACATATTTACAAAGAGTTTTTTTTTTTTTTTTTCAAAGACTAAAAACTCTACATGTAAATGCACCCCAAAACCTAAATCAAACATTGTCCTCAATGTGTCAACAGATAATAAGAATTCAAAAAGTCACATACTAAGAGACTATGTTGATAAGAGAAAAGGGAAGAGATTACCGGATGTCGGCGGGAGCAAGGTTAGAGCTTCATTAGTCAAGGCTAGAATCCAACATTCTCAGTGGAGATCATATCGGATTAGCACAATATATGCTCAAGAAGACTCAACCGATTCAAGAAAGAAAATTTAACAAAGTTCTACTTTGGATTATATACAATGAAAATGCACCATACACCAACAATCTAAAGAGTTGAGGATCAACCCAAAAGAAGATATGTACAAACATCAACAGCCTTACATGTATATAACATGAGAGTGCGGGAAAGATTGCATACGTGAACAAGTTACCCCCAAACCTAAACTTGTCAACAGATGTGTTCTTGAGCACAAAATCTTGCAATTTTAAAGGTACATCATGCAAAAGGTCTAACTCAAAATGAGTTTTGCTAAGAACATGCAGATATACACATTCCAACTGTGGCTCCTTAAAAGTGTTATACTTTTATGCAAAATAGTCCAAGAGGACTTGGGAAGCACAAAGCTCTAGGCCTAAATTAGGCATTTTCATAACAGTTGGTTTTGCAATTTTGTTACAAACTACACCTAGGTTTGGTGGAGGAGTTTCAATCTGTGCCTTAGGAGAGAGATTAGGTACATCTAAGTTGTTTTCATGTATAAGATCATTTGCACCATCACACACTTTCCTAAGGTCAAGAAGAAGGTAAATCATGTTCACTGCATAGAACAATTTATCAATCTCCATGTCATAATCATCATTATCCAAAATTTCAATCTCATGCATAAGATCATTGGTGTCAAAAATCTCAGCATTCCCCAAGTCACAAACAGGTGGTGTAGCATGCTCATTTTCAGTGAACAATTGCACAGACTCCAATTTAGCAGCACAAGTATGAATATTAGAAGAAGCATCATTCATAGGGTTCACAGAAGAGAAGCTTAATGTCTCTGAACCTAAAGATTCCACTACATTTTCAAAATACACATGCTCTTCATATTCATCATCATCATCATCATAACAACATTGCATTTCCCTATTCAAAATTTGAGCATTTCCAGTGCACTCATTTACCTCTAGATTAGGTTCATATTCAGTGTTAGTTGCATGAGTAGGAATAGAAACACTATTTTCAAAATTTGCTTTATTAGGGACAACAAATATCTTATCATGAGATTCCCTCCATTCTTCATTTTGTAACTGAATCAAGTTCATTTGAAGCATCATAGTGAGTTGTTCAATGGAAGGAGAGTCTTCACTAATGGGTGTGCATGCTTCATATGGATACTCGGTACATGTCTGTGCACAAGGGTCACTAGAGAAGGGAAATTCAGACATTGTGCTATATGGATGATCATGCATTGCATTCAATTCAAGTATGGCATTGTTTTGTTATATGATTTTGAGGTTCTCCATTATAGATCGCATACAAGGGTTCATTGGAGGATAGAATTGCTCATCCTCCTGTGGTGGTTGATGATACATGTGGTCATAATGATTAGGGTATGAGTATTCAAGGTCAGGGCCCTGAGAAGGTTCATAGTATTCCCTAAAATCACTATGGTCTGTGGGGGGATTCATATTGTGGAGCATGCCCGTAAGTAAGCTCTCTGATGGATTTGTTTTCATCCCTAGTTGCAGACTAAAAAATCCCGACATGATCTAGCAACTCAATTTGAACTCAAAAAGAAGCATAGCTTAGCACACATCAAGCATGTATAACCAATGATGTCTCAAAACAGGGAAGCTAAGCCCACAGGGGTGCTTGGTGTTGCTGCAAATGTGCAGCCCAAGTTATGCAAATGCACAGCCCAAAGGTTATGGAAACCCAGTGGTTGTGGGCTTCAGATTTGTGCAGAGCCCAGGTTATGTGTAAAGGAGCAGAGCCCAGTTTATGTGCAAAGCCCAGTGGTTGCGCAGGCTAGTTGTTAAGCAAGCCCAGTGTACAGTGGGCTTCAGTTTGGTTTATTGTGGGCTTCAGTTTGGTTTAAGTGGGCTTCAAATTGGTTTATGTGGGCTTCAGTTTCAGTGCAAATGCACAGGTAATGTGGGTGCCAGGTTATGTTCAGCCCAGTGGTTATGGGCTTCAGCTGTTATGGGTTCAGTTTATGCAGCTCAGCTAAGGTTGGCAGTTGCACAGATTGGCAAATGAACACACACAGGGTAGCACAAACTCACACAAGGTGACACACTTTTTCACGAGAACTAAGCACGTAGTGCTTCTATTGTTGGAGACTACACAAAGACAAAGCCTAACGGTTTGTGCACACACGGTTTATATGCAGTCACAGCACAGCACAGAGAGACACCACTCACAAAAGAAATGACACCTAATTGGCAGAGCTAAGCACACAAAGAAGTCTTTGTAGTTGTCGGTAGAGGTTACACAAAGACAAAGACAAAGTTATTGAGCATGGATCAAGAGCTGCAGTGTTTGTGTGTGACATACAACAAGTGAGCAGCTAATGTAAAATCAGTCACTCAATCATTCATTCAAGCATCAAAGGTTCTCACATAAATTGAATATTAATACTGGCATAAGCAACTGAGAGTGTTTTGGACTGACACGGGGAAAAGTGACAGCTGTTATGTTTATTTGGACTGACTGGGATCAAGAGTTACAATTAATACTAAGCTACGTAATGCAATTATCCTAAGAAGTAACTACCTAATCGAATAAAATTACAAACTAGAAATGCAAGAGCAAGATGCGGTGGATATGATGCAGGTGACTATGACTAAGCCTAACTTATGCTAATGATGCAGTTTATGTGAATGCAACTACAGATGAGTTGTGCTAAATAAGTTAAGCTACAGATGTAACAAGAATAGAAGGTAATCGGTTCACACTTCGTTGTTGCAACATGTTTTGGATATTGGGAACCGATCCTATGGACATGTGCAACAAATACAAGTTAGATACCATATATATGTGGGAACCAATCCTAGTACCTAGTCAACCGAATTTTGGAAAGCTAGTGTGACTAAATCTAGTACTCACATGGAGGTAGAACCGAAACTTATTTTGGTAGAACCGTGAAACCCATGATTGGTGGTTCTTGGAAGTCAGATGAACCAATTCTAAACTTGTTTAGAAGTGTGGAAAATAGATTCCAAGATAGTAAATATGAAAGATGATTTACTAAGTTAAGATGTCGACATACTTTGCACATGTGCACAGTAATGCTTATCTTTAATTGTTCAAAGATATTCCTTAATAGCTAAAGGAAAATCCCGGATCGAAAAATAAATTGAGAATCTTTTAATTAAGGTTTTTAATTTTATTTTTGGAAAACGAAAATTAGTAATGTGCATTTACTAGTTGGAGATTTTCTAAGAGATTTTCGGTCAATGTTTGGAAAAAGCATTTCCAGGAATTATGGAAACCGAATTTGGAAATATATTGCATATCTTGAGAATATTTTCGGTTTTGGAAATTCCTTGGTGTCCAAACTTCCTTGGTCTATAAATATCAAAGTTTGCATATCGAGCAAACTAATCCTCAAAGCCAGCAAAACTACCTAGTTGTGTTGTTACTGGTGGATCCGCCTATTCGGAGAGGAAAGTAACCTAATTAGGCGAAATCTCTTACGGCCGCTCGGTTTAAAGACTTCTTTGGGATTGAGAAGCTCTATTAGTACCGTTGGTGGGAAACTAGATAATTGCGGTTTATTATTAGTTTTCGATTGATTTGATTGACTAATGGTTGTTGACCTTTGATTGCACCTAGTTTTTTTATGCTTGAGAATCTTCTCTTCTGATATAAGATTCACTCAAACTAGTTCAGAGTTTCGACGGGGATCTTTAGACTGTTTGTAGATCTAAAGAGATCTTGTGATAATCCATTGTTAATAGACTCCGTTCTGTGCGTGATTAATCACAAGAGATTCAAGTTGATTGTGTGCAGGTGTTTATTGAAGATCTAAGAAGATTTGAAGACAAATAAGACTTTGATTTCTGATTTGGGTTCATAATCTTTGGTGTGCACAATACTTGTTTCGGTTAAAGAGGATCCAACTATAATCGGTTTATCCTTGTGGTAGATTAGATTGACTAGTTGAGTAGATCGACATCAATACAATTCTTTGTGATTCAAAGTATTGATTGCAAAATCTTGACAATTACTTTGATAGTTTTTATTAGATAGATCTAAGGACATGACATACCAATACATAAACGGAAGAGCCTTGTATCAAACTCACATCACTTGGTTTAAAAGAGTTTCTACAAAACATATTTTTGTTCCTTTCATCGTTTGGAATACGAACCAAAGGAATTGTTCCAAGTACGTGACTTATTACAAGTTGGGGCGTGGGAATACAAACGGAACTAGGTGAATTATAGGTTTAGTTGCTTGGTCTAAACTATACGAAGTTAGTTTGATTTTGTATAACGGTTTAATCCTGAGAGTATTCAATTCTGGACAAGGTCCCGGGGTTTTTCTGCATTTGCGGTTTCCTATTTACTTGATAGTAATCCTATTGTGTTTGGTTAAGTCCGAACCATTTATCAAGTAAACATACTTCGTTGTTGTATTGTCTCGATCTTGTATCCATAGTCAATCACACATGTTCATAGGATCGGTTCCCAATATCTAGAAACGTGTTGCACCTCTTACAAGGATCGATTCCCCTCTTGTGATCGGTTGCACCTATTACTAGGATCGGTTCCCCTTTGCCTATAGTTGGTCATACCAATAACACTAAATCGATCATACCATCTCAGGTGATTACTTAAGATCGGTTTCACTAATAAAAGTCATACCAATACAAAAGTCAGGCCTTGTGAATAGTTTTACCAAGAATATAAACAAGTCATAAGCGGTTATACTAATCACACATATTGGTAGTTCAAAAGATATGCAATGAATAACAATACCAATAAGCCTAGTGATTTCCCTTTCGATTCACAAAACAAGTTCATGAATTTACTTCCTTTAAACGAATGTACAACATTGTTTCCTAGGATGAAATCTTTACCTCATACCCATACATAATCACAATAGCATTCAAACGATTTTGTCGATGTCTTATATACGAAGTTCAAAGATAAGCGTTATACTTCGTATTGTATTCCTTAATACTATGTCTAACTAGAGTATAATCATTCATGCTTCAGCTTATGTTTTCAATATGCACGACTTGAAAGATACGTTAGGGAATGAAACAGTTCAAGTCAAATATCACTAACCTCAAGTGGAAGGATGATGTTGTCGTTGTAGCTCCTACTTCTTCACTTCTTCAAGTATTCATAATACTTGTAATATCTCATATCCTAATACTTTCAAGCTAACCTATATTAAGTTGACTCTAGTAAATAATCAAGACTCTTTAAATGAGTTTTGGTTCACTAAAATATGACAACCAAACTTGACATACCAACGCTTGGTGGGTTCAACCGAGCTATGCGCTAACAATCTCCCTCTTTGTCAATTTTAGTGACAAACTTTTACATCATATAGATAAACAAATTACGAGAATTCATTACACATACGCTTGATTCCCAAATTCAACATCACAATAACTTGTATACATTCAATCCATAAATGTCGTTGTTGACATTATAATAACAAAGCTAATACTCCCCCTAAAGGTAAGATAGGTAGATTTTTCAATCCGCACGTCTTTGTTATTCCCTTATCAATATGATATGCTACTCCCCCTTAGTCTATGCTTTACTCTTTCGTTAGATAAAACGTTTAAGCACCAATTTCCTTTCCCTTAGTGATACCAATCAATATAAATCAATACCAGTATCACTTGTTTACTCCATATATTTCTCCCCCTTTTTGTCACAAAATGACAAAGGTACGAGCAAATAAAGGACAACCCAAAAGGATCTTACAAATCTCACAAGACTTATAACCTATAGAGTTAAGCACGAGGGTTCCACACACCATTTTTGATAACCAATATCAAAACTGAAACTATAAAGTCATTTTGTTTTGATATGTTACCAAGGAAAAAATTGCCCGAAGCAATTTTCCCTAATAGTTTAGCAAACCAAAAATCGACTAAGCACCTTAGTTCCTTTGCTAAACCGATTGTACAAATACAATCGCTTGTTCGATAAGACCAAAATAAAGATAACTCTATTTTTCTCATCAGGTTCTAACCATAAAACTTAGACCTTTCACTTTTAAACAAGACAAGTACTATGTTAGTTAACTAGCATTTCTTGTTAATGCATTTGATTAGACTTGAATAACCGAAACCTCCACTAAGTCTAGCTAAGATCAGAATTAACTTAGTTTCTCTTATCCGGAATCGAATTGGACTAAACAATTCATCCCGAAAACCTTTTCTTTCGTTAAGCCATAAACAATTCATACAAACCAAATAAATCAACTTACATAATTATTTACCTCAACCGGAAGCAATTGAAACAACATAGACATTAAAGCACCGCAATTGCACCGAAATTTTGTAAGCCTAAACGATTGATACCAAACAATAAAGCAAGATAACAATAGTTTTTCTTAACCGGAAACAATTGAATAACACACATCCATACACAAATAACGGAATAAAACATCAATTGTACCAAAATTTTGTTAAGCAAAAGCAATAAATATAGGCAATAAAATCAGGCCTTTCTTAAACAGGAAAACGATCAACTAACAAAGTCGTTACCTCAAATTTCGCATCCACTTCTCCAATATGTTTGCATCTTCTTTCTAGGGAGAATTGATACCGAAATATCATTATGTTGTCATCCTTATGCAAAACAAAAGAATAACAACAACCAACCTTTACCAAAGAAAGGTTGAAAACCAGTTTTAACTATTGCAAGAAAAAGTTGAAAACCCCGAAACACATATGCTTTTATGTTAAACCAAATGATTCAACATATTGTGACTTTTTCACATATTGTTTCAATCAAAACCCCTCATGATCCTTTGATAAAGCCTACCAACATGGGCTAGAACTTAATCCTGCTAAACCAAAAAGTCACCCAAACCATAATGGTTCACAACATATGAGATCGAATATCAAGGTCATGAAAAACGAAATAAAACATCACATAAACATACATAGCAGTAAGATAAAGCATTCAAGCACGGGCTATGTAAATCAAAAACTATCACAAGAAAAATTATAAATCAAATAATTTTATTCATAATAAGATAGTTTTATTCATAATAGACCTAATACAATCATTGAAAGAAATCAAAAATTGGTGTCTATTATTCTGGATTAAGTATTACAACATATAACTTAATCTCTAGTAGTGCTCTTGTTGTTCACTGAATTTTCTTCAGTGTTCAAACTTTGAAGCATGTCTCAAGAAACTTGTCTGCAACCACTTCTTGTTTTTCAAGTTCTTCAACAAGGATCTTGAGTTAAACAAGAACACCTTTTGTTTGTACAATTCTTTCTTTGAGCCAATCTCGATGTTGAACAGTCATAATGAGATTGGTTCTCTGTTCTTCAGTTAACTCTTCCTTACTACCTTCATAAGAAGAAAGCATTGTATCACAGAATTGTGATAACGTAAGAGCATAATCGGACCAATTTATAGTCCCTTGTTTTCCCCCCTTTTTTAAAGCAACAACTTAATTTAGGAAGGCTTTTCTACACAAAAACAGAAACTTACTCTAAACATACAAAGAGTCGCAAGCTTTGGAAAGTCGTAGAGTCCTGGTTAACTCCCTTTTTGTTTTTCTAAAGTGTAGCAGATCATCGAAAGATATTTGCACATTCATATCACTGGATATCTCTAGATCCTTCTTGAGTCTAAGCACTAGACATAAGATTACAACAGGATTATTTTTCTTAGAATTTGTTTTAGATGACTTCTTTTTGGAAACCTTCTCAGATTTCGGTATCCACTTGTAGGTGGATTTTGAATGAAGGTTCTTCATCTCTAGCGACATTGCATCTCTCCACTTTGAAACATCAGATCTCATATCCCCATTGATGAAGGTGTTACCCTTTCTATCATTTTTCCTTTTAGGAAAGTTTCTTTTAGGATATGATTTTGAATTTTTGTAATAATTTGTTTGTCTCACAGGACAATGATGATCTGAGAGGTTTTGGGGAATTAATCTGTTCAATTTTTTAGATACAAATGATAGAGCGTTTTGCATCTTTCGAATTTTACAATCCTTTTGCATATGACCTTTGTCTCTACAATAATAACAATGCTTATTGAAAGGAATAAAGTTTTTAGATTTACCTTTATGAGACGTTCTGCCACTATGATGATCCTTAGTTGGAGTCTTCCTCTGACTACTTCCGGAGATGATTTCCGTCGGAATCTCAACTGAGCACTTGGGTGAGTCAGGCGTACAAGTTTGTTTAGGTGGATCCTGGAGCGGAAGGGCCAACAGCTTTTACAAATTTTACTTCCTTGTTGATTGAAGAAATATCAATTCCATCATATCCTAATCCACGTTTGTCGCCATGAATTTTTCCTACATCCAACATAGAAGATAAATTGATTGTGTTGTCATTGATTCTTCTTAGCCTTATAGATTCCTCTTCTAAGACCTTGATTCTTTCAAGAGCTTCAGCTAGTTGATCCTCAAGAGGATTTTTGTTGAAGAGATCAGACTCATTTTGTTCCTTACTTGTTGATTGTTGAGAACTAATCTTTACTTCTGTCTCAACAAGCTTATTATTCAACAAGTAATGTTTCATGTTGAGATTCTCAAACTCAAGAGTTTTTGAGTGTAGACTATCTTTGTAGTCTTTAAGGAGATATCTGGAATTCTGATATCCATAGAAGAAACCAGAGAAAATCTTTCTTAGTTTCCTATTTTCTCTACTGAGAGGAGCAATGAGCTCAATCACATCTGCGGTAGAAAGTTTTCTTATAGAGATAGCACAAAGAATAGAAGTGAATTCTGAAATATCATCTTCAACATCTTGATCGATTTCTGAGTCACCATCTTCAGAAATTTCATCAAGTTGATTTTCAAGGCAAGTTTGCCAATCACCGGAGTCTACATTATAGGGGTCAGCATGTTCAGTAGATTCACAGAAGATGTTATCCTCAAGTGCTGATTTTTTATCTTGACTTACGTTAACTGAATCACTCATTAGATTCATTTTCTTATAGGTTGGATCGCACCAGACACATATTGTTAGATCTTTTCGTGTTTGCCTATCTGATACCAATTGAAAAGACGAGGGTACCCAAATATACCTCAATTTAAAACTTTTCCACCTATAAGTCCTTTCTCCGAAAGTGATTGTCTATGGACTGAGTAGACACAATGCAACTAATCGTTTCACACTTTGTGTGATCGTCTATGGATACGAGATCGAGACAATAGGACAAAAAGATAACTTGTGTGATTGACTATGGATACAAGATCAAGACAATACAACAACGAAGTATGTTTACTTGATAAATGGTTCGGACTTAACCAAACACAATAGGATTACTACCAAGTAAATAGGAATTAACGTTTGTGTAATTTACTTTAAATTATAATAATAACAATTATAATTGCGGGAAAATAAAAGTAAATGACGCAACAAGATTTTGTTAACGAGGAAACCGCAAATGCAGAAAAACCCTGGGACCTTGTCAAGAATTTAATACTCTCAGGATTAAGCCGCTATACAAAATCAAACCAACTTCGTATAGTTGAGACGAAGCAACTAAACCTATTGTTCACCTAGTTCCGTCTATATTCCCACGCCTCCAACTTGTAATAAGTCACGCACTTGGAACAATTCCTTTGGTTCGTACTCCAAACAGTAAAGGAACAACAAATATGTTTGGTAGCAACTCTTTTCAACCAAGTGATGTGAGTTTGACACAAGGCTCTTCCGTTAATCCCAATAAACTCCTTTGTCAGGTCCTTAGATCTATCTAATAATAACTACCAAAGTAATTGTCAAGATTTTGCAATCAATACTTTGAATCACAAAGAATTGTATTGATGCCGATCTAATCAACTAATCAATCCAATCTACCACAAGGATAAACCGATTATAGTTGGATCCTCTTTAACCGAAACAAGTATTGTGCACACCAAAGATTATGAACCCAAATCAGAAATCTTCAAAGTCTTCTTTGTCTTCAAATCTTCTTAGATCTTCAATAAACACCTGCACACAATCAACTTGAATCTCTTGTGATCAATCACGCACATAACGGAGTCTGTTAACAATGGATTATCACAAGATGTCTTTAGATCTACAAACAGTCTAAAGATCTCCGTCGAAACTTCGATCTAGTTTGAGTGAATCCTATATCAAAAGAGAAGATTCTCAAGCATAAAAAAACTAGGTGCAATCAAAGTTCAACAACCGTTAGTCAATCAAATCAATCGAAAACTAATAATAAACCGTAATTATCTAGTTTTCCACCAACGGTACTAATAGAGCTTCTCAATCCCAAAGAAGTCTTTAAACCGAGCGGCCGTAAGAGATTTCGCCTAATTAGGTTACCTTCCTCTCCGAATAGACGGCTCCACCAGTAACAACACAACTAGGTAGTTTTGCTGGCTCTGAGGATTAGTTTGCTCGATATGCAAACTTTGATATTTATAGACCAAGGAAGTTTGGACACCAAGGAATTTCCAAAACCGAAAATATTCTCAAGATATGCAATATATTTCCAAATTCGGTTTCCATAATTCCTAGAAATGCTTTGTCCAAACATTGACCGAAAATCTCTTAGAAAATCTCCAACTAGTAAATGCACATTACTAATTTTTATTTTCCAAAAATAAAATTAAAAACCTTAATTAAAAGATTCTCAATTTATTTTTCGATCCGGGATTTTCCTTTAGCTATTAAGGAATATCTTTGAACAATTAAAGATAAGCATTACTGTGCACATGTTCAAAGTATGTCGACATCTTAACTTAGTAAATCATCTTTCATATTTACTATCTTGGAATCGATTTGCCACACTTCCAAACAAGTTTAGAATTGGTTCATCTGACTTCCAAGAACCACCAATCATGGGTTTCACGGTTCTACCAAAACAAGTTTCGTTTCTACCTCCATGTGAGTACTATATTTAGTCACACTAGCTTTCCAAAATTCGGTTGACTAGTTACTAGGATCGGTTCCCACATATATATGGTATCTAACTTGTATTTGTTGCACATGTCCATAGGATCGGTTCCCAATATTCAAAAATATGTTGCACATGTTCATAGGATCGGTTCCCAATATCTAGAAACGTGTTGCACCTCTTACAAGGATCGATTCCCCTCTTGTGATCGGTTGCACCTATTACTAGGATCGGTTCCCCTTTGCCTAGAGTTGGTCATACCAATAACACTAAATCGATCATACCATCTCAAGTGATTACTTAAGATCGGTTTCACTTATAAAAGTCATAACAATACAAAAGTCAGGCCTTATGAATAGTTTTACCAAGAACATAAACAAGTCATGAGCGATTATACTAATCACACATATTGGTAGTTCAAAAGGTATGCAATGAATAACAATACCAATAGCCTAGTGATTTCCCTTTCGATTCACAAAACAAGTTCATGAATTTACTTCCTTTAAACGAATGTAAAACATTGTTTCCTATGATGAAATCTTCACCTCATACCCATACATAATCACAATAGCATTCAAACGATTATGTCGATGTCTTATATACGAAGTTCAAAAGATAAGCGTTATACTTCGTATTATATTCCTTAATACTACGTCTAACTAGAGTATAATCATTCATTCTTCGCAGTTATGTTTTCAATATGCACGACTTGAAAGATACGTTAGGGAATGAAACAGTTCAAGTCAAATATCAATAACCTCAAGTGGAAGGATGATGTTGTCGTTGTAGCTCCTTACTTCTTCACTTCTTCAAGTCTTCGTAATACTTGTAATGTCTCATATCCTAATACTTTCAAGCTAACCTATACGAAGTTGACTCTAGTAAATAATCAAGCGACTCTTTAAATGAGTTTTGGTTCACTAAAATATGACAACCAAACTTGACATACCAACGCTTGGTGGGTTCAACCGAGCTATGCTCTAACATACTGATTCTGACAAACTTTCACAACTCCTAAAAGAATGAAACTCACAACACAGGATCCGATGCCATGTGCGAGAGAAAAATTGAATTCATTGATCATAAGAAAATATCACATAGGTTTATATATACAGACAATACAAGTCAATTAGGCAACATATAATACACCATAATAAGGGTATATGCTACGCCATAATTAGGAAATATGCCGAGCATAATATTCGCTAACATGAAACATACTAGAATACGCCGCCACGGTGGGGAGGGCCGAATTGAAAAAAAAAAAAACACAAAACACTCAATTAATTGCATAATGCGTTATACATCCTTCTTTTTTGTTCGGAATGTTATTTTTGAGGCATATACATCGATCGTTTTAGTGGTTGCATAACCAAATTAGTGGATGCATGAACTAAAATACGACTGTATAAACTGTTATGCATCCTTTGTGGTGGTTCCATAATTCGTTATGCATCTCTTTTTTTTTGTTGGAATGATATTTGTAGGAATATGCATCGTTTTATTAGTTGCAACGGAAAATTAGTTGATGCATAAACCAAAATATGGCTTCATAATATGTTATGAATCCTTTGTGGTGGTTTGCATACTGGCTATGCATTCAGTTTTGGAAAATTGTGCCTAAAAGGATAAACACTTTCGAATTTTTCATAAAAGTTCTAAATTTGATATTGTTGTTTGTACTCATTGTGTAGATCTCTTTAAAATCTTCCTAACGAGATAAAATTTGTAAAATTCCAAGGCCGCTACAAACTACCGTTTTTCTTAGGCAATCTGTATGGACAAATGATTTAGGATTTTTCTTAGTTTTCGTAGTAGTAATTAAGATTCGTTCTCTCAGACTTGCGAAGATTAAATTTAAAGGTCTAATGAAAATAATAAACAAAGGCGAGAGTTACTGGGCCTAGGATTCCACCGAATTCATATCAATAGGTTCACTTTATTTATTCTCAACGATTAAAGCTCAATAAACAAAACAACAAGGACTCTTATTTTTGCCAAGGTAGATTCTCCAAACATTAGTTATAAATCGTAAGCATGGACCATCAAACATCTAAGCAAGCATGACCCATCTAATAAAATGATAACTAATTTTTTCAAATCATAATTCTATTTTAATTAGTGCAAAAGTCAAATAAAGAATTAATTAAAATTACCCACGTATGAAATTCGGCTTCCTTCGTCGACCCAATGTAGGGGTTTAGCTACTC
The DNA here is from genome assembly GCA_023531295.1 of Papaver armeniacum. Lineage (NCBI taxonomy): Eukaryota > Viridiplantae > Streptophyta > Magnoliopsida > Ranunculales > Papaveraceae > Papaver > Papaver armeniacum. The sequence goes on from JAJJWW010019487.1 coordinate 134,191, forward strand.
ATATTGTAGATACTCTCAAAATATTTTTTATAGCTCAAATGGTGCTTACAATGAAGAAAGGAAGAGAAAATACAATAAACCGGGAATTTGCAACGGTTAATGGCCGCTACAAACTACCGTTACAGCTTAAACTTGTGTTACAGAAGAACTATATATGAAATCAAGTCAGAGACAAACGGTCGCTAAGATGTGAACATGCGACCGTTCATAAACGATACATCCAAAAGTGCCATCTCGTGTTCTTCTTCTTCCTCTTCTCTCAGCAAAGTGAGAGAAGTTGCCACGCTCTCTGTTCTTCTCCCCCAACTTTCTATATCCTTCTCAGCTTCCCCAGCATAGTATTTATACTCCACAGGACATCAAATCAGGCGAGTTAATACCCATTATCTTCTTTCCCTTTTTTCACTGCAAATTACGAAGATTTTTTATTCTCCTTTCTCATCCGCTACACCAAAACATGATGTCAAATATCTTTCAACCAATGTAGAGTAAACTCCCGTGATATTATCTCCTCCAACAAATCTTTGAATTAACTTCAAATATTCGTTTCCTTTCTTTGACATAAAGTTCGATATTCCGTTGATTCTTTCTTCTCTTACGCGTCAAATATCTTCACAGAATCTCGCCAATAACTCCAAAGAAATCAAATGTAATAACGAGTTAATCGTTTTCCATGTTTATAAAAATCACGTGAGATCTTTCCTCTTATTTCCAAATTAACTCTATTACCTTTCCCTGTTTTTAGTCGAACAGATAATATCAATCCAAACTTTTGAAAATCCTTTAAATATCTCGCCCAAAAATCTTCCTCAGAAATAACGCAGTAACTCCGAGACTTGTCTTGTTTTTCTTCCACCATTTTTTCAAAACCGAATGTTCAAACGGAGAAGAAGGTCCCCCCTTATCTTGTGTGCTGAAGTGTGAATAGCAACATGTGTTAATTAGTAAATAGGGTACCCCTTAGCAACTGGCGCCCCTTAACCAAGTTTGAAAGTCCGAATAACACTTGTCCTCCGGTTGCAAATAACAATTTTTCAAGCCAAATCTCCACAAGAGCTTATTCTTCTAAAAATAACGAAAACAAGTTTATTAGAGAAATAATGAGTCCTAGCTAATGTAATTATGGGTGAAAATGCGTCGCACTTTCGTGCTTATCAAATTCCCCACACTTACATTTTGCTAGTCCTCGAGCAAAACAAAACTGACCCGCTACACAGCTGGTCATAAATAAGAGACTTAGACCCGCTACACAGCTGGTCATGACGAATGCCACATACACAAGACACATTTTTTTTTTTTTTTTTTTTTTAGACCCGCTCCACAGCTGGTCATAATGTGATAAGAAAACAAAAGAATAGACCCGCTCAACAGCTGGTCATAAGAAAATGAAAAGAAAGGAATAGACTTTTTTTTTTTTTAGTATTTTTTTTAGACCCGCTCCACAAATGGGTCATAAAGTGATAAGAAAACAAAAGAATAGACCCGCTCAACAGCTGGTCATAAGGCTAACAACAATTATAATTTTTTTTTTTTTTTTTTTTAAACCCGCTCAACAGCTGGTTCCTGAAAAAAGTAAAGTAAAAAGTTAACCACTCCCCCACACTTAAACATTACATTGTCCTCAATGTAATTGAGCCATCCAATGCAAAACTTAAGATGGGAAATTCAAAATAAAATAAACAAAAGTAAACAAACATAAATAAATAATTATACCTACTTGGATCTGCATAAAAACGGATCCCCATACACTAATAACCTGAAAACTTGGGGATCGACCCAAAATACAATATTTACAAAAGATAGCTTCACACTTATGTCATGAAAACGCAAAGACGTTGAAACTATCAAAAAATAAGATTTACCCCTAAACTTAAGTTTTTACCGCACATGGAAGTGCGTAAAGAACAAAGTATGGGGATTCTATTGAGACTGGGAAATTTTCAACTCGGGCTCATGCACGGTGTTGGAAATTGGTAAATCCTCTGGGTACTTAGATGCAAAGTAATCCAACAACACTTTAGAAGCACACAATTCTAACCCTATATTAGGCAACTTTTGGAAGTCCAAGGGTCTAGAAACAACCTCTAAGTCGGGTGAATGATCTTGTGAGGTAGATTCATCTATGGAATTAGGCGAATCATCCACACAATCATCCACGGTGGTCATGTATACGTTGTTTGGAACACAGAGTCACTATAAGACTGATCATCATCATCATCATCATTAAATAATCTTTGGCATTCTAGAATTCTCAATCTTTGTTCCAAACTAGGCGGTGTGTGTTTGTAATACTTCTCATATATAGTTTCATATGATTCTTCACTTACCATTTGTGGAGCAAAAACTCCATACCGTTGCCTATGCATATATTCACCAAGCGTCATCTCCGATGAAGTTCGATAATTTGAATTTCTACGCATATATTCTGCCAGGCGTCATTGCAGTGACGTCTCTCGAAGAAGTCATCATCCTCAAAAATTCCTCGAAAAGAAATATAAAAAAGAAACGCATAAAAGGAAAAAGAAAATACGTACGTAAAATAAAAAAATAAACCTAAAAATTAATCTAAAAACAAACCGCCGCAAAAGCGCCAAAATGATTTAGGATTTTTCTTAGTTTTCGTAGTAGTAATTAAGATTCGTTTCTCTCGGACTTGCGAAGATTAAATTTAAAGGTCTAATGAAAATAATAAACAAAGGCGAGAGTTACTTGGGCCTAGGATTCCACCGAATTCATATCAATAGGTTCACTTTATTTATTCTCAACGATTAAAGCTCAATAAACAAAACAACAAGGACTCTTATTTTTGCCAAGGTAGATTCTCCAAACATTAGTTATAAATCGTAAGCATGGACCATCAAACATCTAAGCAAGCATGACCCATCTAATAAAATGATAACTAATTTTTTCAAATCATAATTCTATTTTAATTAGTGCAAAAGTCAAATAAAGAATTAATTAAAATTACCCACGTATGAAATTCGGCTTCCTTCGTCGACCCAATGTAGGGGTTTAGCTATTCATATTGTAGATACTCTCAAATATTTTTTATAGCTCAAATGGTGCTTACAATGAAGAAAAGAAGAGAAAATACAATAAACCGGGAATTTACAACGGTTAATGGCCGCTACAAACTACCGTTACAGCTTAAACTTGTGTTACAGAAGAACTATATAAGGAAACTGTCGTAGACAAATGGTCGCTAAGATGTGAACATGCGACCGTTCATAAACGATACCCAAAAGTGCCGTCTGTGTTCTTCTTCTTCCTCTTTCTGCAGTGCAGAGAAGTTGCTCGCCGCTCTCTGTTCTTCTCCCCAACTCTCTATATCCTTCTCGGCCTTCCCCAAAGATAGTATTTATACTCCACAGACATCAAATCAAAGCGATTTAATACCCATTATCTTCTTCCCTTTTTCACTGCAAATTACGAAGATTTTTTATTCTCCTTTCCTCATCCGCTACACCAAAACATGATGTCAAATATCTTTCAACCAATGTAGAATAAACTCCCAGGATATTATCTCCTCCAACAAATCTTTGAATTAACTTTGAAATATTCGTTCCTTTCTTTGACATAAAGTTCGATATTCTCACGATTCTTTCTTCTCTTACGCTGGGCCAAATATCTTCATTTAATCTCGCCAATAACTCCCAAAGAAATCAAATGTAATAACGAGTTAATCGTTTTCCATGTTTATAAAAATCACGTGAGATCTTTCCTCTTATTTCCAAATTAACTCTATTACCTTTCCCTGTTTTAGTCGAACAGGATAATATCAATCCAAACTTTTGAAAATCCTTTGAATATCTCGCCCAAAAATCTTCCCAGGAAATAACGCAGGTAACTCCGAGACTTGTCACCGTTTTTCTTCCACCATTTTTCCCGCCAAAACTGAATGTTCAAACGGAGAAGAAGGTCCCCCCTTATCCTGTGTGCTGAAGTGTGAATAGCAACACGTGTTAATTAGTAAATAGGGTACCCCTTAGCAACTGGCGCCCCTTATCCAAGTTTGAAAGTCCGAATAACACTTGTCCTCCAGGTTGCAAATAACAATTTTTCAAGCCAAATCTCCACAAGAGCTTATTCTTCTAAAAATAACGAAAACAAGTTTATTAGAGAAATAATGAGTCCTAGCTAATGTAATTATGGGTGAAATGTGTCGCACTTTCGTGCTTATCAACAAACTCAATACAACTCCGAGAGTTAAACTCAATCAAGGAATATTATCTAGAGTTATATCTCTCTCTCTCTCTTGTGATTAGAACGTTTACGTAAAACAAGTCCGTGAACCTAATCACAAAGAGAATACTTGGATGTACCAAAGACCAATTGTCCAAGAATCAATCAAGTTGTATACAACAAACTAGGTCGGATGTATCTACTATGATTGATCAACGTACAACCTGTGATATTTCAATTATAATGATAAATAATATAATGCGGAAAAAATAAATGACACGAGACACCGAAGTTTTGTTAACGAGGAAACCGCAAATGCGAGAAAAACCCCGAGACCTAGTCCAGATTGAACACCGAAATGTATTAAGCCACTACATACACTATCTTACTATAAATTAACTTCGGAGTAGAATGTATTGAAGCCCTAAAAGGTATCCCACCGATTAAGGTACAGTCGCGCTCCTTACGCCTCTTGAATCCCAGCAGGACTCCGCGCAATTGATTCTCTTAGATGATGTCACACCAACTAAGAGTTGCTTCAAATCAATTGAAGACTTTGAATTAATCTGCCTCCCACAGATAATCATATTTATATGATTTCCCTTTACAATCAAATAGTTTGATCAAATGTGTGGAAATCGATAATAATTGACAAAGTCTAGCTAACCTCAAAATCCGGACTTATGCAACCCGAAGTGCATCCTAGATTATTATTCACCTCACAAGTATAAAACTTGTGGAATCAATAAAGTTTGAGACGAAGAGCTGGAAAAGTAACGAGAGACGCAACCCAACGAGCATTATTAGAATGAGGTTCAAACGAGTTCAACTGTACAGAGCACAAGGAATTCGAGATGAAGATAGAAGCAGATAGAACCAGGGACCGTGGCATTGCTATAAAGCAACTTTGAAAAAGTCATCTTTTGCGAGAACAACACTACAAGGATTTTAAGATAAACAAGCTACTCTCCTTGGACACTTCAACAATGAATGCACGACAACTTGCTATATGGACTAAGAAAATGGATATGGCGGAACAACAAGTCCTTCAACAAACTGGCAAGTATAAGAATGTGGAAGAAGACGAAGATGATGCCTCGGAAGAAGACGAAGATGAATAGCTTCTTGATTAGATGTAACTTATTTTAATTCTTGTTTAGTAGTTAAGTTTAATTCAAATGTAATCGTTTTGCTACTTATGATTGTTGGTATTGGCATGCTTTTTTTGGACTCCCGGGTTCAAATAACGATCTCAACGTTTTGTATAAGTCATCATTATTTGAAGATCTTAAGCATGGGATCGCGCCGCACGTAATTTCACCACCAACGGTCATGACTACACTCGGGGTTATTATCTAGCGAGACGGAGTCTATCCGTAATGGTAAACTATGGTTCAAGTTTATTGTCGAACGGGTTTTGGACCGACGACTTGAAGGATAAGAATTACTTTAACACTCAACAAATGAAATGCAGAAAGGATGTTGAATGCGCTTTTGGCATACTGAAAAGGAAGTTCGCCATCATAGATGGGCCCACACGATTTTTTGATCTTCGATTAATGAAAAAAATTATGCTGACTTGCATCATTCTGCATAACATGGTCATTGAAAAAACCAGACGTGACCCAACCTGGACTAGTTTTCCATATGAAGATTTAAGGTTGAGGCTTGTGGTGTAGCATGGGCGTCCGGAAAGAGAATATAGACTTTCCACTGACATAATCCAAAATCGGGGATTCTATAGAAAACTAAGATAAGATCTAACTAAGCACCTTTGGGCTTTAAAAGGAGCAAGAGACGATGCGTGGGGGCGAGGCCGAGGCAGAGGCAGATAGATGTTATTTTTCAATTTAGTGTTGTTTATTTTAATTAATGTGTTATTTAGTTTAAAGTTGTTTGTTTTTCAATTTAATGATTTTTATTTTCATGAAGCTTCCAAAATTACAGTTGGTTTTAGATAATGACCCTTATATTGGCCTGCCCATTCAACCGGACGCGCATGCCACGTCCAGTGCATGCAGTCAAGACTACCTAGCATTCTTGGAAAACCCCTCGCGAAGTTTTCAGCCGTGATTCTTTGAACTTCTTCCTGAGTAGGCTTTCTTAAAAAGGTTGGACCAAAATGCTCAACTATTGTTTCGCAAAACAATTTGAGATACCTAAAGGCGGTTGTTTTCCCAATACGGATGTAATCATATGTGGAATCCGCTGGTACCTCGTAACATAGTACACGGAGGACGCAATGACCTTTTGTTTGGGACTAAAGCCTCGTACATGTCGTGCATCATACTGATAATTAAATAAAGGTTGCACCTGACAAAGTTCGGCAATAATCCTATGCGTCAAGTTGCGGCCCATGTGGAATCGTCGCTGAAAATCCTCATCGGAATAGACACAATCATGATGAAAAAAATCATGCATCATCTTGTGGTGGTAAAAATGTCGATCTCGTCACGTCCATCTTCTAGTCATAACTTCATGTGGCTGTAAAGGCTTTGGTATGAACCCGGTTTGTAATTGCAACATAAAATTTTGCCTCCTTCTATCTTGAATCGCATCTTCATCCATTTGACGCAAAATCTCCATATACATTTCTTCCTCTTCTTCATACAAGATTTCATTCATCTCCATATGTTCCTTAGAAGAACCAAAATCAGGATTCATGGTTGAAAATCGAAAGCGATTGAAATTAAGAAAAGGTTGATCGGATGAAAGATTGTTGTGAATTTGTGAGATGAAACTCGTGAAGTACTTATAGGGGTAGAAACTAGCCGTTCCGGTGACCGTTTAAAAGTAGCCATTCGTGGTCTTAGTTAACCCGCCAGCGGTTTCTACACATTCGCCAACGTTTCTTCTAAGCCCCCTGGCGGCGGTTTTCTTTCGTCTGCGCGTTTGGTGATCAACCGCCCAGTAATTTCTCATAGTGCAAAAACATGTTTGTTCATCCATGTGGCTTAACAAAAAAAAGAATGTTGATTTCCATAGGAATTGCCCATACTGTATCCGTGTTTATTTTTTGTAGTAGGCTGTTTCTTTCTATTTTTGAAATAAACAAATATTTGAGTTGATTTTTGAAACAGTAAAGATGAGTCACTAGTTTCTTTTCTATTTTAATTTAACAATCGAATTCAAATAATAAATACTAGTTCAATAACAACTTGTAAGACACTTTACAGTATCACGTACTGATGAAGGAAGTATATGGTCCCTTGCTTATTCTGCAGGCATTATAGAAGAGCAATACAATACAAGAAGCTTGGAGGTGGGCTTACTTATCCTTTCTCTGCAAACTCTTAATTTCTATCTTATAATTGTCAATTAAATTCCTTCAATCCAAATAAATTGTGGGCAGAAGGTAAAAATAGTTCAATCAATTACTTGAAAACCAGGTTATGACATGTTTTGTCACAAGGGTATGGACAATCAATCGCCTTGACTCGCACCCGGTCAAAGTACCAGTCTCCAACAGATCGTGCAACACCCTGCATTACAGATGTAGAATTACCGTGAGCCAGCATGCTATGATTCATGTTGTCAAAAAGTAAATGCATCATTTATGAAGGTATTATTATCATGTGGTTGTGGTTGTACTAAATTTGAACAATGAAAGTAGCTAGGCTTGACATAGATACCTTGTTTTTTATAAGGGGAGAATCATCGGCAAACCAGGTATCCTGTCTCTCAGTTTGACAATGAGCAAAACATGAATTTATGAACAGTCCATTTTTCTTCTTCCTTGAAAACTGGTCTACAGCATTGAGCATTTGATGCCTGAAGCCTGATTCATAGTAGAAGTACTACAAGTGTTAGATGAATACCATACTTGAATTTATTGTCAAGCCTGATTCTACTATTGAATACCATAGTACAAGTACTACAAGTGTTACATTCAAATGAGATTCAAAGTTCTTGAACAGGGAAAATAATGTAAGAAGCGGCACCTTGAAGGAATTGGATCTGTGAGTCGCTGCAATTTGCATTATTTAATTTACACTGGTGCCAGAGACCTTGAGGGTCAGCTGATGAAGCAGCTAAACTAGCTTGGATCTGAAAAGAAAAGTAATAAGGTTATAGACCACGATGTCAGCTAGCATCGGAATACTACCTGTTGGGTCTTGGGTTAGAATGAAATTTTTGAGAGGATTCAGTATATTTACCTGCCATGCATCATAGGCAGCATTCACTAGAAAAAGTGGGGTTGATATATTGTTGATCAAGTTTTGAGGAAAGAAGCACTGAAAATACACACAAGAGCAAATGTGAGACAGAGTAAGAGAACGCCAGAAAGGGAAGGCTGGTAATTGAGAGATCTTCTATAACTGGCTAACTACAAGTTAATGACTTGAGGCATTTACATCAAGCAAAGAGTGAAAACCTTACCGAAGTTGGGTCAGCACACTTCTGAGGCAAGTTCTTTTCCACCCCCTAAGAATAAATACGAGTTTTATGAGCATACATAGCAGCATATCAAATGAGCAAGGTAACCTTCAGCACATCTATTGACTATATGGTCTAAAATCACTAATTTTTCTGTGCCTATGGTGTGAATATTAAACATAAATACCTGTAAGCTAACCACACCTCCGAACATATCTCTCAAAGTTCGACCGCCAGATACATCAAGCCTGTTATACGAGAAGTTCACAGGACAAAGTCTTAGGACAAATTCAAATTAAGTAAAGTTTTTGTGAAGCCAAAAGTTTCAAGTAGTTACGCGTCGAGGAAAAATCCAGCATCACTCAGACACTTGACTTTAATAGTTGATGGAAATAGCCCCCGGAACTCATCACAATGCAGAATGGACGCTAAACCCCCAGCAGAGCATCCAGAAAGAAGGGCCTGCAGTGAGTCTAACAATCAGGATTGAAGACAGTGACACAGGGAATATTGTTAAAATTTATGGTAAAACGCTTAACCTGGTCAGCATTAGACATCCCCTTGACATCAACTCTTCCATCCCCGCTAACCAGATACGTTGCCCTCGAAAGTAGAGTTGCTTGGCCTACAATATTGTAAGAGGAGAAGTTTAATTGACACTACAATGGGAAAGTTGGGAATAACAGTATGATGCCAAAAAGAATTACAAGCATAACCGAAGAACGTGGTTTAACGTTTCAAATCCTGCCTAAAAGGATTTTTATGAAGCAATTTAGCCTTTTCCTAGCGATTATAAATTGTTTGTACAATCAGTATTTCACCAACCTCATTTTGGCTATCCCCAGCAAATGATGCGCCATCACAATAACGAAGCTTGACTCTATTCCAATTAAAAAAATCTGCATACCAAAAACAATCATTGCAAATGCCGCAAATTAGAAGAATGAAATGTAATTGTGTGCCTGCAGTAGAAAAAGGGCTTAGGTGCAAACCAGGATTTTGCTCAGCTTTGTCACTCAAAATTCCTGTAAACGGAATCTTCTTTTCCATAAATTTTGATGAGCCACGACGCGTAGTCTGGCGATAAACACAATTTCTGATGGTATTGCACCAACCTCCTCCCTAGAACCAAAGACATCCACCAAAAGCCCCCCAAATCAAGAACCATTAATAACCAATACAAACATATTCTATATACATGTAAAGAGCAGCAGTTAAACTAAGTTTTATTGATATTGATTTGGTCTAGAAATGGACATGTTGTTGCTTATGTTTGTTCCACTCACCTCCAATTGGATGAGCCAACTGTTTGCCCCTGACCCAAATCCTCGGTCTAAATGGTAACCAGGAACAGTTCCATCTAAACAAACTATGAGAGCAAAATCCCAAACAACAGATCAGCATCACAAAACATGTAATCATGGAGATGATAAAAGCAAATGTAAGTGATTGAGAGATGAGTAGATAGATAGAGAGGTTACCAGCTCCTTTATCAGTAGCTCCCTGAATAAGTGTGAGATCGACCATTTTAGGATCAGATGAATCTGAAGTAGAAGGGACTCCATCAACATGAAAGATAGCTTCTTCTTGTGCAAACTTGAAACCCTCAAAACCAGCTTCAACCAGCATCCAATTCTTACTAAAAACAACAAAACTAACCAAACCCAGACTCAAAACCCACAAATTTAGCATCTTCATTCTCTTTTTTTCAAAAAAAATCCTCCTCCTTCACTGATACTTCCTTCCCACCAGAATGAATGAATGCAACAAGGAAAACTAACTCATTTATTTAAGCTATCTGTTATCCATTTTTAGGATGTATATATTTAATGTGACTTTACTTGTTATTTTAGAACTTAAATGGAGACGGAATAATTGGAAAGCAACATTGCTCTCCATTGCCTTTGTTTTCTTCTTTTTGAGCTAGTAGTATAAAGTAAAGGATAATGTGCTCATTGGGTTGTAAAGTGCTACAAGCCAAGATTTGTCTAACCAATTTTTAACCCTCCATTCCATACATAATCAAGATTTATTTACTTCTACTCTTCATTCTCCTTCCATCCAAAAGGACCCTTTGAGCTCACCTCACAGACAGTCTGTAATTCGGTTGAGGTTGAGGATCTATTGAGCTCACCTCACTGGTTTTTGGTCGGTCCCATATCATAAATGAGCACTGGTTCTTTTGGTCGGTCCCATATCATAAATGAGCATTAATGTGTATGTTCTTTTCAGTAGTTATCTTATCCAGTGCCAAACAAAAGTTAAAAGGCGTGAGACTCTAGGGACCAACCAAAGACAAGTATCAGTCAAGTTTTGGTTTTACTTTTTACCAAAAAAAAAAGAAAACAAAGGTCCTCATTGCGCACTTTTTTCCTTTCTTTTCTTCTCCCAAAGTCCTACCACCACTACCAACAACAACATGATAGTGCACGCCAAAGCCAAACTAGTAGACCACACACACTCCTAGTAGTCTAGTACTGTACTAGGGCCATCGTCACGGATGCATCAAAATGAGTCACAAGTTGGGGGTTTCTTGTCCACCGAGAACACGGGAATGCAGAAAAAATCTACTTCATGTCGGACATCATTAGGATATATGGAAAGACTCGATTACTAGATTAAAGGGGTATTTGGATTTTGCTAAAGAAGATTATATGACAGAAAACAACACCCATAAATGATTGTTTGAACATTTAAAGTTTTAAACACTTTCGGCCAAAGATTTGCTTGGCATGGGGAGAGATTATCCATGGGACTGCGAGCTTCTAGTAACAAAACACATGGGTAACTACAATTTACAAAGGTTTTATATATCGGTCGTCATCCTAAATCCATGATTTTTGGTCATCAGCTTCATTGAAGTTAGAACTTATCTGTTCAATTTAATATCTCTTAATTGCCTTTCTACACCTGAGCCCATACAAACTTATTATGTTCCCCACCCACTAACGCATTGATGGGCCAAAAATTATACAAGGAATATGTTGAGGGTCAAAATTATTGCATCAATAAAAAAAATGTTAAAAAATAGGATATATAATCACTTTCATGAGCTGGAACTGGAGCTGCTTTGCAGAATCTGAGCATTCTCTTCATTGCTAAACTGGTGGTTGTCATAAACTTGGTATAATAAATCTCTACACGGCACAACAGCGCCAAGTTTGATGCAAGCTAAGAATGCACCTGATAGTTTCCGATGGAGACTGTAGACCTCATCAGGTGGTGGAGTCTTACGGTGCTTCAACATCGTTGCCCCAAGGTTAGAAACACTTTGGGTAATGTTGTTTTTACGGAAATCATAACCACCTGGCTTTGAGAATGGCAAACCCACAACAAAACCAGCCTGGACATGTGCATCTACCATTACATCTTCCTCCGTCCCATCCAAAAACCTAGCCTGTTTGACATCTCAATCACTCCATCTCTATCACATTTTGAGCAGGCTATCACCTGAGTCAGAAAGAAAGAAAATCTGGCAGATCAAATAAATGAACCTTTTTTTCTCAAACGACATACAGTAATAGAAAGTGGAAAAGACTTGCAGGCTTGGATCATTCAAATTCCTATGCTATTAAAGTACTACCAGACATGAAGGGATGCTAACAAAAATCTTAAAAGCCACAGATAGGGTCATCTAGTGCACTTTTGCATCCCGTTACCTGAATTATATCGAGAAATTCACTAACAATACAAGCAGAACTCACCATTCTTAGGTAGTCATCTACGAATTTCTTTTTGTATTCACGAGCTGCCCCGAAATCGATAAGATTTATCATGTTCGTAGCCTCATCATACAGGAAATTGCTCCAGTTAGGATCAGTCTGTTATATGTACGAAAAAAGAGTGAGACAAAAGCAAACAACAAGGATAACTTGACAATTAGAAAGAGAAAAACTAAGTGACAAGCATCTTTTAATGATAGAAGATTGGTGAAGTTTGTATGAGGTTTAAGCAAATAAAAACTTTCTCAAGGTCAGAAAATATCTGCAAGAGTAGAAAAGAATGGCAGCTAAAACTGACTTATACCCCATTGAGCAGAGCAATGAAAAATGGTTTCTGGGTTTCTGGAAAGAATTAGTCTATCTCGCTTTGCAGTATATATGCCAGTATGGGCGAAAGGCATCCCATTACTGATGAGATGTGACAGAACAGAACTCTTGCATTTGAATGACTTCAAAAACTAAATGTGAAATGTTAAGAAAACCATTCCTTACGCTAATTTAAAAAAGAAGCAGATATGCTACCCCAAAAGGCTATACTGAGAAAGAGAACACAGAAAAGGGACAGTAATAACGTGCCTGCATGAAACGGAATACAAACAACTCTTTAAGTGTCAGCTCAAGCAATCTCTTTCCAACATAATCACGAGTTTCTTGACTCAGCACCGCCACCTTATCAATAGGAACTCCTGTACCAAGAACAAGTTTATCATACGTGAATAAGAAATTCAACCATGCTAGTGTGAGAACAGAAACCAAATGCACATAACAAAATCTCCAGCATGAAGGATGGTAGTAACTTTGGCTTAAATTCGCTCAGGGTGCATGATACTGAATGCTGTAGTTTTCATGAAATTGATCCCACAGAAGTCAAGGCAAGGTAGTTGTGATCCCATGGGCAGACCAGAATTGCCTATTGTTTAAGTTTTTTCAAGAGCTAGAGTATGCCTTTGCATACTATTTATCAGCGTAAATTCCATAGGCATACAAACATTGTCTATTGCTTAAGTCGTGCAAGAGCTAGAATATGCCTTCAAAAGCGTATTAAAACCAGCTAATATGGAGATATAATTAAGTTACAAGATAATATGGAGTACCCGAGACAAGTTCTGTTGTTATGACTCTTTTACTCAAAAGTTCATCAACGACCGTGGGTACGTAGAAGCCTTCTGTGTCGGATATCAGGTTGCGGAAGCGTTTCTGATTTGCTGCCTCTAATTCATAATTGCATTCAAGAGATAATTCCTCCTTTGCCACCTGCCAAGGATTCCAAGATATGGTAATGTTCATTTTTTAGCTATTCCTCTCTATGAACCCTACTCTACTTTCTTTCTTGGCACTTTTTTATTCATTGCAGTCAAGTACAAGGCGAATCATGATTCAATGAACATGATGAACTAGTTTTTGAAAAGTAAGATTTCATTTCCCCTAGCAAATCGCAATCATCATTATTTTTTTCAAAGAAGCACAGGAAAAATGAAGAGGATAAGTTATTTCTAGCGTGCACAAGATTTTACCTTCATTGCTCTGTCTAGATAAAGCCCTTTTGGAATTAGATTTGTATAGTTCAAAAGTAGCTTCACATTCTCAATATCACTTTCAATGCTTTCAGCAACACCGGGGTACTGTATCTTCATTGCGACCTTCAATCCGTCCTTTGTGACTGCTTGGTGGACCTGAAAAAACAGCTTGCAATAGTGAGATCCCTTGGAAATAAGAAACTGAAAAGGTCTAGATCAACTGTGACAGAAAAAAAAGGCATAACAAGCTACAACTGCTGAGGTATTCAGCCACAGGGAAAAATCAGTAAGCATCAAATAACTTAAAGTGAACTTATGTTTTTAAGTGTTAAACATATATTTCTCGGTAACAAGGAACTATAAGAAAGAAGCAGAGAAATATCCTTCAACAAGAATCATTACAGATATGCATAATTGGAAAGCCAGACAGAAATATCCTTCCACAATCAAGGCACTCTTGTTCCAAATTGCTTGAATGTGTCATCAAAAGTAAGAACCTAGGGATCCTGAGGATTGCTGGAGTTGCTTGGTAGAGTAGTTTAGAGAAGTTGAAAGGAGAAGGTAAGAACAAATTTTAATGGTTCGAAGATATATTGTATGTATATTTCCATAAAATGTGAATGGCTAAAAAACGTCTAGCATAAGAAGTAAATCACTTCACCTGGCCTATACTTGCTGCAGCAAGTGGCTCATAATCAAAACTGTGCAGCCTTGATGTCCACCCGGAACCCAATTCAGCCTCTAACACTTGATTGAGCTGGCTCTTAGGCATAACATCTGCTCCTTGACGAACGATATCTAAAGCCGCCAAAATCTACAGGTAGATATATAAGTAATTAGCAGTCACATACTTGCATTTTTGCTACATTCTCCAAAACCGAAACTGCCCTTCTATATCTTGATTATAAACGTTATATCTTCAACCTAACAGCAAATATCACTAAAACGCATTGTCCAGCAAATATTAAGGACTATTACATTACCGGTGCAGGTATAAGGGATTCATCCTGTATGCTCAACATCTGTCCCACTTTAAGCGCAGCACCACGCATTCTACATAATGCAAGAGCCAAACGCTCTGCATTTTGTTCAGACAAGAACGGTGAAACCGCAGATTGTTTGTTATCTGACACCGGTGTTCCATAAACAAGTCGTTTCGTAGATTCTTGTACTGTTCCCCATACCAGCCCTGCTCCTAAACCGGCGAACCTTCCAAAATTTGTGCAAACAAAGATAAATTCAACAGCATTCATCCAACAATTAGTAAAATTTTCATAAATGTCCACCACTACCAACACCCACCACCAACTATACAATTAAGTGAACACTTACATTCAATCAAAGTAACTTACCCAAGGGCTCTACCAAAAGAAGTAGTAGGAACTCTCCTCTCCCGCCGCTGCCTCCGTTTCTTTAACTCCTCCTGCAGATGCTGAGGAACTGGTAATACATCCTTCTTCTCCACCACCGCCACCTTTACATTAGCCTCATTACTAAGCTGCTGAGGTTGCTTCTCCACCACCGCCACCTTTACATTGCCATCATTAGCCTCATTACTAAGCTGCTGAGGTTGCTTCTCCACCACCGCCACCTTTACATTACCATCATTAGCCTCATTACTAAGCTGCTGAGGTTGCTTCTCCACCACCGCTACCTTTGCATTACCACCATCAGCCTCATTACTAAGTTGCTGAGGTTGCTGCTCCACAACTGCTTCTCTGCAATCAGGAACATTTTTTGCACTGGCAGAGGCATCTTCCTGACCGTCTAATCGAGTATCAACATGAGAAGAAATTTGAAGTCTTTGATGATCATGGGGCTGCGAATCAGAAGAAATATCTTGTGTGAAGATCACAACATTGCTCTTCTTGGTCTTGTTGTTTGGTTCTTCACCTTGTTTAGGGTAAGTGAATTCATGGATTTTACCACTAGTTAAGCCGGCTAAATCTGTAACAGAGAGTAAAGCTGTTTTTGCTGAAGATGAAATCAAATCAAGAGGAGATGATGCTGTTGAGGTTTTAATTTGAGAACGTTTTGTAAATTCTTTTGCAATGAGAGATGCGCCATTAATGATCTTGATTATATCTGAAGATGATGGCATCGAGAATTAGTCAAAATTAGGGTTTGATTTTGATTTCTCTGTCTGAACTTAAAAACATGACAAAATGGAAATTGAAGAAGAAGAAAAGGGGAAACGTGGTTGTTCACCCACCACTAGAACTTGTTAGGTATGTTAACACCACTCAGAAGTGCTCTGATCCAAGTTTTTGGCGCTTTCAGAGCAAGCACCATCCAGAATTCCAGATTCCCAACGAGTAATAGGTGCTCTGTGGGACAAATTGGATCTTGACGGCACTCTAAATCCACCCAACTAGCGGTCTTTCTTGCTTTGTAAAGAATAAGTAATTGGGGGATATGGGAATTAATTGGGGGATATAGCTACATGACAAAAAAATGTGTCCCAATAGCAATTCTGGGTGGCCCCCTATGTAATTATTTTTTTAATTCCTAATCTAGCCCCCACTAATCAGGATTATTGATTAATTATAATTAGTAAAATATTAAGTATTTTGGGGATAAATTAGTGTGTATTTATTTTTATTTGAATTTGTGTGGGTTAGTTGAGAGTAGAAGGAGGAAAATGGTTTTTGAGTGGATTTTTTTGGAAAATGGAAGATGATTGTGATGAGAGAATTCCGCTAAGAGGTTGAAAATTTGATTTTTTTTTCTTTGAATCCACCATTGTTCAGTATTTGAAAAGCTTGGTGCCTAGGCATGGTATTCAACCAAAAACCCATGCCGCCATTTGTTGGGAATTTTCATAAATTGTTTGCCACT
The DNA here is from genome assembly GCA_023531295.1 of Papaver armeniacum. Classification (NCBI taxonomy): domain Eukaryota; kingdom Viridiplantae; phylum Streptophyta; class Magnoliopsida; order Ranunculales; family Papaveraceae; genus Papaver; species Papaver armeniacum. Next base: position 150,827 of record JAJJWW010019487.1, read on the forward strand.
ATCCAGGGGTTAGGGGGGCGAGCACCCGAGGGGGCGTATTAAAAATTTTTAGGTTTTGATCTTCAAAACCTATTTTTTCGGGTTTTAATCAAGATACTTCCCAAGACATGATTATCGATTTTCGAGCATGCCTAAGTAGTTTGATGGTTTTTGCTTAAATTTCTATGCCGGAACATGATGAAAAGTATCAGAAAAATTGATTTTTTTTCACTTAACTACCTAGGCATTGATAGATTTACATCGAGCATGCCAAGCATTTAGTTCCGGCATTGAATTTCATCACTTCCGCGTGGTCTTCATCATTTCCGACGTGGTCTTCATCACTTCCGGCGTGGTCTTCATCCTAAATAACCATGCCGGAACTCACTCCGCGTGGTCTTCATCCTAAACAACCATGCCTAACTCACTTCCGTGTGGTCTTCATCCTAAATTCTATGCCTAACATGATGAAAAGTATCCGTAAAATTGATTTTTTTTCACTTGACTACCAAGCATTGATAGATTTATATCGAGCATGCCTAAGCATCACTTAGAAGCATTGAATTTCATCACTTCCGGCATGGTCTTCATCACTTAGGCGTGACCTTCATCATTTCCGACATGGTCTTCATCACTTCCGGTGTGGTCTTCATCACTTCCGCGTGGTCTTCATCATTTCCAGATGTTCTTTATCATTTCCGACATGTTCTTCATCACTTCCCGGCAGAGAAGGAGAAGAGAATTTGAAAGGAAATGGGGAAAATTTAGAATTTGAAAGAGAATGGGGAACATTTGGGTTTCAAAGTTTTAACCCTAAAAAGATTAATAAGAAGTGGAGATGGAAATGGGGAATATGATTTTGTTTTTTGATTTTAAGTTTTTTGATTTTTATTTTGAGGGAAGGGTGTTTTAGTATTTTCGCCCCCCCAAAAGTCACCCCTTAGCACACACCATGGGTTGGGGGAAGTAATTCATATCCCCCAATTAATTCCCATATCCCCAATTACTTTTGTAAAGGGTGTTCGGATGCACTTAAAAGGTGCAAAACAGACAGCTAGAGTTTCAAGTTTTGGATTTTGGTGTTTGAAGTTTGAACAATAGAAGAAGAAGTTATCGTAGAAAAAAAAAACATTTTACTTCATGAAAAGTTTAGTGTTTTGCTTCTATAAGTCATTTTTAAATAAGATAGGATTTAGGGACAATCTTATATGGTCATTATTTTACAAGATTTGATCTAATTTTTTTAGAGTCCACGTAATAATGAAAATGAAGCTAATACTTTGGTGATACGTTAAGTTTATGAAACTTTACAGTCCTCCAAAAAAAATGAGTACATATCTTTCTTTCTTTTTTCCCGAAAAAGAGGCTAACCTCAATACATTACATGGAAAACCGATTTAGGAAATCGGAAACCTTACATAGATTTTTCAATATCAGACTGCATTCATACATGTTGTAGCATCTCCACCAATTCTTGCCTAACAAATCTATCCAAACAGAGCTAGAAACAGGTTTCAGAAGACCTTGTCTCTCGCATAGGAGAGTACCAAATAATTAGGGCCAAACTAATTTTGTAAACAAAACCAATATGAGTCAAAGCACAAGGCAATGACTGGATAGAATCCAACCCAATGTTCATCAGAACATGTATATTACATGAACTGGAGTTTTTTAAGTTTAGATTGCCTAATACAATCAAGGTATCAATGACCCAACTAGTAGTATGTGATAGCCAAAAAGTAACCAAAGTGTCTCACATAACATCCAAGGTGTCTCAAGTAATGTGTGGTAATCAATCGGTCATTAGGTAATACGTATCTCACGAACGATCGGGCAAATTGACTCAAGACCGGAGATGGGGTAACAATTGTTGATGAACTTGATGATAATCTTGGTTGAATTGCTACTTTCTTTTCCTTAATTACTAATCCTAAAACATTAAATTCTAAAGCTAAAACAATGACTGGCTTGTTAACCTTACAAGCAAAACTGAAATCAGGATAAACTGAAATCTTAACATCAACACTAGCGAAACCAAAACTAAATTAAAACAATTGGACAAGCCTTTCCGAGAAAGAAAACTAGATCTAGTCTATTAGGCAAAAATAAACGATTACAATATGAAGAGAATCATAATACAAGAAGCCTAAATCAAGTAAAACTAAAGCAAAAACATAGCCGAAAAACAAGTTACACAAGTTGATTTGTTCGGATTTACCGGAGCTGATGATGTTTCTTCGACTTTGTTAGAGGTCAGCAGTGGAAAAGTTTGAATACCTTGATTTTTGTTCTTCATCTGGTGAAGAGACATACCTGCACTAGCCCACCAAAAGCCACCAAAGCAAATCTTGAATAGACCAAAGATCAGAACCAATAAAAACCAAAATCGAAAAATCAAAGGTAGCACAGAAGATCATGGAAGAGTGATAGAGGGTAACTTGCTTATAGTGTTGTTCGATTTGCTCAGATCTACTCCAAAGGAGCCGATCTGAGCAGAGCCGCGATCAATCTGTTAGGGTTTTCGTTGGGTTTTCTTAGAAAAGAGAAAGAGCAGGTTTAGGAAAGAGAAAGAGAAAGAGCCGTTTAGGAAAGAGAGAACCGTAATCCTAGGTCACAATGAAAAAAAAAAAGAAATGAGTACATATCGAGACGTATAACACCGCCATCTACCACTTTGAGAATCAATGGTTTAAATTAAAATCGGTGAGGTTTCGTATTTCGAATTACGTTTTAGGAATCTAAAATTTAATAAGAGGAACATATCATCAAAATATTAGCTTCAAATTTGTTATCGTTTGGACTCTAAAGAAAGATTGATACTACTCTGGTAAGATTAATGTCTGTATAACATTTTTTATTGATCCTCCTCTATTAAATTGTTAACCTATGTTTTCAAACTTATCAATGACTTTTTTACGTCTAGAAGTCGAAAAGAACCTTCTTAAGCAGCATCTAAACAGGTTAATGTAAGCAACATAAGTACAGTACACGCTGAAATCTTCCCTCGTGCAAACTATGTTCTTTGAGGAGTTAATTTCCACTCTCCTCGATTGATTTCATTATATTGTCTAACTTTATAAAATTGTGTTAGAGCACTGCTCGGTCGAACTCGCAAGCGTTGCTATCTCAAGCTTGTTTGTCAAGTTTAGTTGCCAAAACTATAAGTCCTGATTTATAGTCTACTTATAGCTAAGTCTCGCACTAGGATAGAAAGTGTAGTTGAGCTCTAGACTCCCACGGTGTTCATCATGCAAAGACGAAGAACTACTCAAGGAGGCGGTGTAACTTCATCGACTAAAAGGTATGTGGAGACTTGAACTTATCTATCACTCAAAAGTCTATCTACTCTATCTCCTATCTTGAGACAAAAGTCGTATTGCTATATAGACTTCGATTATACACATTTGTTATTTCGAGTCGAGTTTAGCTCGCTTATCTATTTCTCGAAATATGTGTTGGTAAGCTTTCGCTTTGGCTAAGTTCATTACAAGTGACAAAAGTCATGTTGATTATTTCAATATCTTGAAAATCGCTTTGATGAAAAATAGTGTGTGAATAACCTCTATTTAACATCCTCTAAGAATGTTTCAATGATTGAAATGAGAGTTTAGAATATATAACCTTGAATGGACATAAACATTGTATATGAAGTTATTAACTCATACGTGTGTAAGTCCAAAATCCTTGAACTAAAGTATGCGTACTTTACTAGTTCAGGAAGTCCGGAAGCTAAGTCTGCGTACCCGTACACATACTGCCGGAAGTTCACATCCCGTGAATTTCAGCTGGATTTTGTGAACTGAAAACAAACTCAAACCGGGTACTTAAGTATGCATACCGGTATGCATACTTAAGTGGGTTATTTTCTAAAAACGGTTTATTCGTGAACTAAGACATATATAAACTAAGGAATGCATATTTGCAAACCGTGGATATAATGTTCATGAATCGATTCGAGTGAATCAAAATCGTTTTTGCTTCGATTGTGTCTTATATACTTCTATGAGATCTAAGCAATTGAACAACTCTCTAACTAGTTCTTTTGAGTCATTTGAACTAGTTATGGTGAAGATGAATAAGGTTGATATGAAAGTGCTCATATGGCTAACCATTTGGTTAACTACTATTGAACCAACTAGGTATAAACGTTTAGGTACGGTTACACAAACCTAAATGAATGTGCATTACATTTGTGTATAACAAGCTAAGTTCGATCTAACGGTTGAAAGATATTAGCTTGAATCTAATCAGGTTTTCATCTAACGGTGAATATTGAATGCTTTGTTACCAAGGTAACTTAGATTGCAAACCCTGATTTGGAGACTATATAAAGGATAACTCTATCAACTGGGAAACCTAATCCCCACACCTCCTATGTGATACTAGTTGTATAATCTAGAGTCGATTCTCCTTTAACGACTTGAAGACTTCATTGAGATTGTGAAGCCAGACCCAACTATTTTCTTTGTAGTTGCGTGATCTGATCTTGTTGTTTCTATCATGATCGAGTGCAATCGTAAGATTGACTTGAGATTAATTTCTCCGATATGCAAGATAGAAAAATAGTCACAAACATCTTCGTCTCATCGTTTGTGATTCCACAATATCTTGTTTAGCTAGTCGATTAAGAATATTGTGAGGTGACCGATATTTCTAGTTTTCTTCGGAATATAAGTCCTGGTATATCAATTGGTTCCTGTTCACCTTGATTTATCAAAAGACGGAACAAAACTCGTAGTATTTCTGTGGGAAACATATTTATCTATTCCTGTAGACTTTTCTGTGTGATACATATTTGTTTATTAAAGTCTTCGACTTTGGGTCGTAGCAACTCTTAGTTGTGGGTGAGATCGGCTAAGGGAATCAAGTGCGTAGTATCCTGCTAGGATCAGAGACGTAAGGAGCGCAATTGTACCTTGGATCAATGTGAGATTGATTGGGGTTCAACTACAGTCCAGAGCGAAGCTAGTTTGTAGTAGGCTAGTGTCTGTAGCGACTTAATAAAGTGTGTTCAATCTGGACTAGGTCCCGGGGTTATTCTGCATTTGCAGTTTCCTCGTTAACAAAACTTCTGGTGTCTGTGTTATTTCTTTTCCGCAGTATATTTTGTTATATAATTGAAATATCACGAGGTTGTGCGTTGAATCGATCAATTGGTAAATCCAACCCTTGGTTGTTGATTGAAATTGATTGATACTTGAACATTGGTCTTTGGTATCGTTCAAGTTAATTTCTCTTGTATTCAATTAGACTCACAGATTTCTATTTGCTTGAGTAAGTATTGAATTGAGAAATTGAGATATAACTTTTGGGTGAGGTTGTTGTACCCCCACTTTTTCAAATTGAATAGGCAAATTCTTCAAATACTAAGAAAAAATAGTTAGAGGTTTATCTCATTTTTCACCCATAATAGTCGCATTTCTGACCCTATTTTAGCAAAGATATGAAGTTTATCTATGGTGTTGTTCGCTCCCAAGTCTTATAATCCTGGAAAAATTCATTCTTAACTAACCACATCCACATAGGATAGGAAAAACAAATTTTGGATGTCAAAAACGCATAATTTATAATATTAACTGGAGGTAATAAACCATTGAAATCATCTATACCGGCTTTGTTATTTTTTCTAGTAAATCTCCAAAATGGTATGTGATCTCTTAGTCCACACAAAAAGAAAAACGATATACCTAATTGTTCGTGCTTTAAATTATATTTCATGGATGCTTGAAACATGCGCCTAAGAGATTTGTTCTTTAGTACTTATTTTGAAATTGTTGGATGTTGTTGATTTACTCCAAAAGAAAAAATATGGCCTTTCTTTAAACTAAAAAATTAGATGTGTTTTTGTAAAAAGAAAAACTTAGACATAAATCAGTCATTTGCCGGCTATTTTAAAGGTATAATCCTGTGGGATATAAAAAGATAACAAATTTGTCCCCACTATGGAATGGAAAAAAAAAATGGAATGCGCAAATGATCAAATTTGAGAATATGCACAAATCGAAATCCAAATCCAAAAGTCTTTAGTCCCGAGCAAGTTGGGGTACGTTAGAAATGAAAGCCAAAATAGACCAAGAGGTCGGCTCGCCTCACTTTTTTCAGCATGATGAATATCATGGGGCTTTCGCCCCAAACGTTTATCTGAGGGCTTCATCTCATGATTATATGACTGAGTTTTACATTGGCTCGCCTAGCCTTAACACAACCTTCTCCTTTTATATATCCTAGTTGAGGTTCATGCTATGCAGGTTGGAGATACACGGGTGTTGATGGTGGATTTTCGTTTAAGGTTAAATTTGTAAAAAACCTGAAAAATCATGCGCTGACATCTTGTAAAAGATAAAGCTGTTTATAAGTGACGGATACTCCCTCACTTAATTCACCAAGAATGGAGCATGTAGCAACAATCCCATTCTGTGAATACATGAAATTCCTCTAGGTTGGAGCATGTAGCAACAATCCCATCCTGTGAATTTCATATCAGCCTTGTATTTCCGCACTCATTATCGGTGTGGCATGACGACCGAGTGTTACTCTTCTGAGTAACACGAACCTCCAAGCACTATAATGAAACCATGTCTGAAAATACCCGTCTGGCCGATTCTCGGTGTGTTATACTAGCCCGAGCCCTCTCGGTGTGTTATACTAGCCCGGATTGAGCCCCTCTCGGTGTGTTATACTAGCCCGATTGAGCATCCAAGCACCGACCATATCAGTCCGGATATGATCTGATCGCTTGATCATCCAACTCCACAAGCATGATTGACGACCCCAGATCAATTCCATCACCCCCAAGAAGGTATGGAATACACACGGCCGACCCCGCATGATCGACCATTGGCCGTTGCTTGCCAAGAAACCGTCCATACCAAGCATTATGGGCGGGAAAACCCTAAATTAGGGTTTGCGGCATATTACATGTGCCGCAAAACAGTCTCAACCATCCATCTTCGCGGTATAGATGGAGGGTGTAGATGTAGACTCAAGGGCAGGAACATGTCGACACAATCACCATGTGACCGCTACACACTTTGACCAATCGGTCAAAACCAACCATGGTTGGTTACAACACATTCCCCGCTTTGAAAGAGCATGGTCGCACGGCTTTGCAAGCCAAACTTAGGGTTCAAGCCATCACGCGCGTCCATCTTCTCGGCACGAATGGAGGGTCCTGAGATCAAATCGGCAGGTCCGGTCATTGGCATGACCACCGTGGGCCCATCTACCACCTCATGTGATCGACCAAGGCATATCATGCCCGGCCAATCAAAACGCCCGCTCAAACATGCGTGGTTACACTTCCCAAATTGCAAATCGATCTCGACCACTCAACTTCATAGGACGAAGTGGGTGGCTTAGATCGCGTTTTTCATGGGACGGTGAGACATGGGCGTGAACATCAGCCCTACCATCTTCACGCCAAACCAACCGGCCAAGACCGACCAAGTCGAGTCATCTTGGAAAACACGCCAGGGAAAAGGGTATGGTGCGCGACTCCTTGCGGCATCAAACTCCTATCGCAAATCGATCTCAACCACTCAACTTTAGGTCAAATTGAGTGGCTTAGATCGCGCCTTCTTGGGAAAGTAAAGTATGGACGTGCACACCGGCGTGTTGTCTACACACATGCCCGGGTCGGTCCTCTTCAAAACCCTTCCCATGCTTGGTTTCGACCAAGTCAAGAGTGATGCTTGCGCACCTCTTTTAAAACCCTAATTTCATCAACGGTCGCAGTGAGTGTCTCAAACATCATCTCATCCGTCCGACTTCACCAGCCTTGGTTATACAACCCTGGTCAGGAGTTATTTGGTTAGTGAGAGTCATTACCCATCACCTTACCACACCGTAATGCATGCACTCCGCATAAAATACACACGATACTTCACAAGTATCGACTTTACGAATAACGTGATTATTCAATTCAGCATTACATGCTATCTTTCGTGGATCCACGATCCACATTCCGGACATCAATCATGTCACAAATCGGGGATACTTTTGGGGTATTGGTCAGCGGTTTACGGCGTGCGGCGTGCAACGCGCCATCACAAGAACGTGTTAGGAAGTCATGGGCGGTTAGAGATGAACGAAGGAGAAGTGGGCAAGACCGGGTAGGTATCACCGACACACAACTCCACTACTCCATCATTCCACTACCTCCACTTCCCACGAGAAACGTGAATGAGGCTCAATGACTTGTATAAATAGGTTCTCCGCCCTATTTCCAACAACAGGGAATAACGGAGAACAACACAAGTTGAGACGAGACCGAGAAAAACCAAGTGTTAATACAAATCGTATTCAAACACCCCGAGCACCGCTTGCATCAACCGCAAGCTTTGCTCATCTTCTCTTACAAGTCATAAGCAAGCCAACATCTTCACAATCTCAACACCTTCTTCGCTTCCCTCCCTAAGATCAACCCCATCTCCTTCACTTTGTGACCGAAACAAGTCCGGGAACGGCCATTTCTTGGTTTAGGGCCGGACTTGCACAGATTGATCTCTCGAATCTACAAGCACTCACCTTGGTGCATTTGTTGAAGGTTTAGATTCATTCCTCATCCACACCCCAAATTACCAAATTCTCGGAGAGTAGTTTTCACCCATCAACAATTGGCGACCCACGGTGGGAGATTGATCTATCGGTTGCATAAAATTGAATCCTCAATTTCTCGGTTTCCATCTCGCAATGTATCCCAAACTACGGGCGGTTCGGATATCATGGGAAGCATAGGTGGAATCTTTGGAGGATGTCTTGGAAAATCAGCCAGAGTATCACCGGGAGGCGAGCGAGACATTTCGCCTTTTGAATGATATAGCGGCACAATTACAAGAAGGGTCGACGAGCATCTACTCGGGCGACATAAGAAATGTTGAATCATTAGCCGGGAGTCACACCTTTACCGGTGGAGAGGCAAAAGAGCGCGTAATCGCAGGAGACTCGGGAAAGATGAACAGACATGGTCCGATCGACAATGAAGATCCGAGGCAACTCCACGGGAGAAAAGACTTGTCGGAATACTACAATGTCCAGGATAAAGAAAGGGAGCCTGCGACCTATGGAGCCTCGCTAGAAGATTTGTATTTCAAAACTCTTATTGAAGCACGGAAGACTGTCCAATCCGCGTCGGCCTTCCAACCAACCGAAAGGAACGCTTGAGGAAGGAGAAATCAATCGGAAATGCTGAATACGAGAGGATGGGAACGTTCAATCCGGCCACTCGCAGTGACATTACGACACCTTCCACATCCTCTACCTAGGCAAGCGATCACTTGAGATATGATGGCACTCACAAATCTTCCAACTTCATCTCCGTTCCACGTCAAAGCCGCGGAGAGACGTTACAACGCCCACTAACGGGGAAAAGCCGAGACTCAAGGTACTTACATTTCCATTCCCAATGAAGAAGATTCCGGAGATACTGGAGACATGGGTGCGAAATGAAGAGGTGGAGCTACCCGGCATGGCGTCCGCCACGATCAAGAAGTAATAGACCCGAAATTGTCATTACCACCGGTTCCTTCATCACCCCACCGGTGAATGCAGCGCTTTGAAGCGCATTGTTCGGAGAAGCTCGGTTTGAAAGATAGCTTCGGAGGATTTTCTTAGAGAGGCTACTCCGGTTTGATATAGTGAGGCTTCAAAAGCAAGTAAGTTTTACTCAACAACTTTACAAGAGAGATAGTTTAGAATTCACTGGGACTTAGCATCCCGCATGTGGAAAAAGAGGCTCATGATCAAACGCCATGTTTGTTTCCATTCGTACCTCCTTTTTTACATAACATTTGCAATTTCATGCGCAATCATTCATGACCAAGATGCAAATTTCATTTAACATAATCCCTTTCAAAAAGGTTGTTCACAAAACTATCTCAAAATAAGCCAATTCAATTACCTATTCAAATAGGAAGCCAAATTACGAAAGAAAATCCTCACTATCACTCAAAAAGAAGAAACATCTAAAAAAGAAGAGACAAGTATATGGCACAAATCAAGGAAAGTCCTTCGAGCAACAACTCGTCCTTCGGGCGAGAGCGACCTTCATCCTTTGGAGCACGGCTGCCCGGCTTCAACTCCTCGGATGACTTTTCGGCCTCTTCTTCGCAGCGAGCAACACGGTCCATGGAAGGGACTTCATCATGTAGTTTCTGGGAGCTCCCGAATCTCGGAGAACCCTTTGAAGAACCAAGGAGCATTGAAGCTATCTTTGCGCAAACACGTCCGAGATGGCACCTCCAATCTTCAATGACCTCTTCGTAAACTGTTCCACCAGTCGCAGCGCTCATCCACTGGATGGAAACTAAAGCTTCTTGGACGCGGTTGACCAATGCAAGACGACTCTTGAGCTTCGTGGTGGTAGCAATATGTCCGTGTTTCTCCCATATTGCCGTGTACAACTCTTCAAATTGAACCGGCACGCCGAATCCACCAACCAACACATGGCACGGATAAGGGATAGCAAAAGGGGATCGAACAAAGCCCTGTGTTGCATCCAGTAATTCACCAACCGCGGAACCCTGTGGAGTACGGGGGCTTTTCGAAGGAGTCACCCAATAGCCATATTAACCGGCACCTGTTCGGGACGAATTTCAGGGGAGCCGCCCCAGCTCTGACAAAGTGCCGCCTCTCTTTCACTGCGGGTGCTAATTTCCATCACGGCCGTCAACAAGATCACTAAGGGAAGCGCCTTGTTCCACCGAGCTTTCATCATCTACTGTCGTGGTCGGAAAAAGGAGCGGTTTCTCCAGGACTTCTCAAAGCATGAAGGTCGGCACCGTCGACTTCTCAACATGAAGATCGGTGTTACCCGGGCTCCTCAAGGTCCGTACCGGACTTCTCGGCATGAAGATCGAACGCGGACTTCTCGGATGAAGATCGGTGTTACCAGGCTCTGAAGGTCCACCGCCGAGACTTCTTGAAGCATGAAGACCAGCACCGCCAACCTTCGTTTGGATGCGTGCCAACCTTGTGAAAGCATTATCTTTCGAAATTCCCTGATTTCAAGCAAGGATCGTTTTAAGAATTTACAGAGAAATGAAAGAACAGACGGAAGAAATTTAAATACACCGCATATTGGAAGAATTGAGGATTACTGGGACCACATGCTTGCCTCTTGGTCTCTCTCCTACTTGGGGACTGCAATCCTCGCCCGGTCCGTTTGGGTGGAAGTGGCTTCAACCGGAAATGCTTCGTCAAGACGTCAGAAGATGGTTCACCACGAGGATCTATCACAACACTCTCCGAAAATTTCCGAAGACCAACGAGTTGTCTACTCCAAAATTCCTTATACTTATCTAAGTTACCACCGGGTTTCTCCCAATAGGCCGAAGGGAAGGCTCACCGGTCTAAGAACACATTAATGTTAAGAATACTTGGGAGAGATTCTTAGGAACCCTTGGTGAACGAATAAATGGGACACCCCGATCGAATCCCATTTGGCGACGACCACTGTCAATATTGTACGGAGTCACGAGAAAATTCTCCGTTGAATGTAGACGGGACATATCCTGGAATGCAGTTGCGCACAGTAAATAAATTCTCCGGACTTCATAGTTTCGAGCATCGGTACCCAACACAACATCAGAACCGTCGGAAGTGGTAGCAAAAGTCTCTCTGTTTGGACAATGGAATGGTGGACTGGCCCCCATGGACGAAAATCTACTTAAGACACATTTAATCAAATACGTCCACAAGTCCCACGCCGGCTCGGGACGCTTCTATTCAATCGAAGTATTCTAGAGCCACCGTACAAGTCATTGAGCCAATTTCCGGGAATAGGAGCGTAACTTTTGAAGTATTCCCATAAGAGCGCCCGAAGAAAAGCGAAGTGAATGTGCGACTCCACCTTCTTTGCAGTTAAACATGCATATCCATTGCTAAAGCGTCCAAATGAGAATAAAGTGATCCGAGGAACAATGAGCCCAGAGGAAGAACTTCACCCTTGGTCATCTTATAGCAATCTTGACAAGGTCATTTCTAATAGTCTTCTTTCCCGAACCGTCATCAAATACATCTGGATAGCCATAAAGACAGAACGCAATCACACTGAGCTCATCCTGGCCCGGTTGGCGAGGGACCACTCCAACACCCAGGGTGTAAAAACATCTTGCATCTTTCTTCTCCTCCTTGCCCAGACGTTGTCGAATTCCTCCACCTTTCGAAGGATAGCGTTATAATTGCTTTGTTCCGCATCAAAGAGCTCGTAAGAAAGACTTCCAAGAACGAATGCGTGTTCATTAATGCAAACTACACTCTCCGAGTAATAGTCATTTCTCCCCACCTAGATATGGGTGCAGTGAGTAGAAATACGCCGCCGAGAAATGAAGGTAATCAAACCCGCGATGTCTTTTCTAATTTCGAGGGTAGCGGATGCCATGACCGTGAGAATTTGCGCTTTAAAATTTTCCTTAATGCCCTTATTACTCAACATACATCTCATCCATCCTTCGTAAGAATCTAAAGTGGAGTATGGCAAGTTTTGAAGTCAATAGGAGAAGGCGGATATTGGTTTCTCCGGAGACAAAATCTCATCACAAGTGTCAAGAAGAGAATGGATCGACTTCCATATTTTACCAACCTAAAGCAAGACTATCTTATGGGAAGGATGTCTCCTAATGTTCGGAAAAGGCGAGGTGAACAACTCATCATTGATGTTCTAAGATATCTTTGAAGCTATCAACACTTCCCGACTTGGAACAAAGATTATCTTCGGAAGACATACCCGATGGAAGTTCTTTTCTACCGCAATGAAACAAAAGACAGGTTAGAACTTGTATGAAAGCATATGAGAAGTGTAGTCACACGCGGCAAGACACAACTCACAAAGGGCGGTCCAAAACATCATATAAGTTTTGGATTGCGGGTATTGATTTTCAAGTTCTCGGTATAACTTTCAAGTCGGCCTGCAGCATTGATTTCCAAGACCAGGCATACAAGTTTCGACAGTACAAATTTTAAGTTCGATGCAAATTTCAGTCAAACATGTGTGAGTAAGACCCACGCTCCAAGATACACGGCGGGCCCACATTCATCCGCATGCATCATAACACGATTTTCTTTATTCATGGGAATCGTGTCTACGGGATTCAAGCCAAATGGTGGAAAAAGCTAAGCATGCATGTCTTACAAAAGGTATTTACCTAACAAACTAGGGTTTGACGTTAAAAAAAAAAAAAAAAAAAAAAAAAAACGAAACCTACCTTTGTAATGATTCTGGACGGGAGCAACTCCGCAACGGACGGCGGGGTTCTGGGTGAACGATTTCGGCAGCGAACAACAAAGTACGGTCGACAGCGAGAATGACCTGACAGGGAGCTGCTCACATAACAACAAAAAAAAGGGGGAGAGAACTGTGGAGAAAAAAAGGAGAAGGATCTTGTCTCTTTTATAGACAAAAATTAGAAGAATCCCAATAGAAGAAGGATTCCTCCCTTATTTGGTTTCTCTTGATTCAAATACCCAAAGAAAGAAACCTAGCCCCACCAAAGGGATTCCATACAAGCGATGGCGTGGGAAACTAGCGGCCGACCAACACTCTTCCGGCAAACTCCTTTTATCTTGTCTTTCTCACGTATGTATGTCAACATCTCATGCCTACCACCACAATAATGTAACCATTATGTGCTAGGGCGGTGGGACTTAATGTTGATGGTGGATTTTCGTTTTAAGGTTAAATTTGTAAAAACCCGAAAAATCATGCGCTCGACATCTTGTAAAAGATAAAGTCGTTTTATAAGTGACGGATACTCCCTCACTTTAATTCACCAAGAATGGAGCATGTAGTAAACAATCCCATTCTCGTGAATACATGAAATTCCTCTAGGTTGGAGCATGTAGCAACAATCCCATCCTGTGAATTTCATATCACTTTGTATTTCAAAAGACTCATTATCGTGTGGCATGACGATCGAGTGTTACTCTTACAGTAACACGAACCTCCAAGCACTATAATGAAACCATGTACGAAATACCCAGACAGTACAAACGATTCTCGTGTGTTATACTAGCCCGAGCCCTCTCGGTGTGTTATACTAGCCCGATTGAGCCCTCTCGGTGTATTATACTAGCCCTCGATTGGAGCATCCAGAACGACCATATCGATCCTGGATATGATTCGATCGCTTGATCATCCAACTCCACAAGCATGATTGGATCTACTCCAGGATCAATTCCATCACCCCCAAGAAGGTATGGAATACACACCGGCCGACCCCGCATGATCGACCATTGGCCTTTGCTTGCCAAGAAACCGTCCATACCAAGCATTATGGGCGGAAAACCTAAATTAGGGTTTGCGCATATTACATGTGCCGCAAAAGTGTCTCAACCATCCATCTTCGCAGGTATAGATGGAGGGTGTAGATGTAGACTCAAAGGGGCCGGAACATGTCGACACAATCACCATGTGACCGCCTACACACTTGACCAATCGGCCAAAACCAACCATGGTCAAGTTACAACACATTCCGCCCGCCCGAAAGAGCATGGTCGCACCGGCTTTGCAAGCCAAACTTAGGGGTTCAAGCCATCACGCGCGCCCATCTTCTCCGGCACGAATGGAGGGTCCGATCACCGAGCAGGTCCAGTCATACCAAAGCATGACCACCGTGGGGCCATCTACCACCTCATGTGATCGACCAAGGCATATCATGCCCGGCCAATCCAAAACGCCCGCTCAAACATGCGTGGTTACACTTCCCAAATTGCAAATCGATCTCGACCACTCAACTTCACCGGACGAATTGGGTGGCTTAGATCGCGTTTTCATGGGACGGTGAGACATGGGCGTGAACATCGCCTACCATCTTCACGCCAAACCAAGGCCAAGACCGACCAAGTCGTCATCTTGGAAAACACGCTTGAAAAAGGGTATGGTGCGCGACTCCTGCGCATCAAACTCCTATCGCAAATCGATCTCAACCACTCAACTTTACGGTCAAATTGAGTGGCTTAGATCGCGCCTTCTCTGGGAAAGTAAAAGTATGGACGTGCACACCGGCGTGTTGTCTACACACATGCCCGGTCGGTCCTCTTCAAAACCTTCCATGCTTGGTTTCGACAAAGTGAAGAGTGATGCTTGCGCACTCTTTTAAAACCTAATTTCATCAACTGGCCGTGCATAGAGTGTCTCAAACATCATCTCATCCGTCCGACTTCACCGCTTGGTTATACAACCCCGGTCGAGTTATTTGGTTACCGAGAGTCATTACCCATCACCTTACCACACCGTAATGCGCACTGTGATAAAATACACACGATACTTCACAAGTATCGACTTTCTCAATAACGCAGTTTATTGATTAAGATACATGCTATCTTTCGTGGGATCCACGATCCACATTCCAGGACATCAATCATGTCACAACCGGGGATACTTATCGGGGTATTGGTCCAGTGGCGGTTTTAGTGATGCGTGCGGCAGGTAACGCGCCATCACAAGAACGTGTTAGGAAGTCATGGGCGGTTAGAGATGAACAGGAGAAGTGGGCAAGGCGGTCGTGTATCACCGACACACAACTCCACTACTCCATCATTCCACTACCTCCACTTCCCCCGAGAAACGTGAATGAGGCTCAATGACTTGTATAAATAGGTTCTCCGCCCTATTTCCAACAACAGGGGAATAACGGAGAACAACACAAGTTCAGACGAGACAGAAAAACCAAGTGTTAATACAAATCGTATTCAAACACCCGCAGCCTCGTTTTGCATCAACCGTAAGCACGCTCATCTTTTGTTACAAGTCATAAGCAAGCCAACATCTTCACAATCTCAACACCTTCTTCGCTTCCCTCCCTAAGATCAACCCCATCTCCTTCACTTTGTGACCAAACAAGTCCGGAACGGCCATTTCTTGGTTTAGGCCGGACTTGCATTGATCTCGAATCTACAAGCACTCACCGCGGTGCATTTGTCAAGGTTTAGATTCATTCCTCATCCACACCCCAAATTACCAAATTCTGCAGGAGTAGTTTTCACCCATCAACAACGGGCAAATTTGAGAATCTGCCCGTCAAAACTATGTTGCGTTGTCATGGTATTGCCACCGAGCAGAAATACTTGAGTGGCGGGGAAAAGACATTACCCTCAATAGATACATATACGCGAAACTAAAGCGGCTGCCGTGGCTTAGCCAAATATGCCAAGAAGTATCAATGTAATCAAGTTTGGGTGAGAACCCACCAAGATGCATCCAGCTCAATCATCGAGTCGGATAAATACTGTAACTTTCTTTTCTAGTAATGAGTTTGCTTTTATGATCAAAAAAAAATATACGCGAAACTAATAGTTAGTGTTAGTTTAAATATGATAGTTTTAAATTGAATGTAATAGTTATTAAGAAACTAAGTGTAATAATTGGTTTTAACTTAAGTTTAATTATTAGTTTTACTTTAATTAAGAAAATGGTCATTAAATAAAATTCAAACGATATAAATATACTAATTAGAAAAGAAAGGAAAAAAATGACAAAAAAATTAAACTAGACTTGAAGGTTTTGGCATCTTGGCCTAAATTTAGCCCAAAGATGCGGGTCGATAACCTATGCCACATTAAGATTTTGAATCTTATCAGATTTTATACAAGTGTTATTGGACAACGACACTCGTCGTGGAATAACACCAATGTGATATCTTCACTATCGTAACTTTTTTCTAGAAAGTTAGGAACCATCCCGTCTGGTTTTCTCAATAACCAAGTTATGAAAAGCTATGCAAGTGAGCATAAACCTTATAAACATATGATAACAAACTTTATTTTAAGAATCCAAATGCTCCTTCAATATCCTTTCTTGTAACAATTTGTGACGTGCTAAAATACAACTTAATATGATTTCCACCAGATCATCGATACACTCGAAAGAAAGTTGATTATTGTGGATAAATTTCATCCCGCTAGATAATACTCCCCAGAGTGTATTAGAAGAGATTATAGGCTTTAGATGTTCAAACAAATGTGATCTATACAACTAATTGATGTCGTTTGATGAACCGGGATGCCAAAAAATGCATGTCATATTTTACAGGCATATGTAGTCTTGGCTTCCAAAATTAAAGTTGGTTTTGGGTAATCTTACTGACATTGTATTCAATGTGCATCCCTAACACACTCAATTCAAGGCTATCTGATATTCCTAAAAATCATTTGCGTTATTTTGCATGAGTATTTAATATACATCTTTTTGGTTTGGCTTTTATAAAAACACTTAACCAAGATAATTGGCTATTGTTTTACAAAAATATTTAGAGATTATAAAATGTTGTTACCCATGCGCACTCATCGTTAGCATTCGCAGGCATCCCATAACAGAGCATCCTTAAGGTTTTAATGGCATTTTTTTCATGACTGCATACTTAGAACATTCTGTGTATCATACTGATAATTAAATAAATGTTGTACCTGAGAAAGCTCTTTAATAAGTCCTACCATCAAATTGTGTCTCACGTGGAATCGCCAGTGGAAATCCATATCAAAGTACACAATCCATTGAAATGACAAGGGTACGAACCAAGTATACCACAATCTTTTCGATACCAACCTATAAGTCCGATACCTTGCGTGATCTAATATAAACATAGATTGTCAAGAAAATAGTAAACCACGAGGTGTACACTTGGTATATAGTACAAGTCTGAAACCAAACCTTAAATTATAGGGATCAACCCAAGTGTTTGGATTAATGTATAAGTGTAATTACTTTAATTATAACTTAAAAACTATAATGCGGAAAGTAAAGCAAAAGCACACAACAAAATTTTATTATCGAGGAAACCGCATATGCAGAAAAACCCCGGGACCTAGTCTAGTTTTGAATACATTGAGAATTAAGTCGTTATACAAAGAACACTATCAACTTCGTATAGTTGAAACCAAGTAAAATACCCTAGTTACATAGTTCCCTCAGTATCCCTGCGCCTACAACTAATCTGGCCAATGCACGTGGATCCTAAGATAAAGTTCACTATATTAAGTTGCTTCAGCCGCTGTGAAGACTTCAAGCACTCAACTTCTTTTGATCGTCTCCGAAATAGTAATTGACTAATATGTTTGGTAACCACTCTTCTTATCTCAAAAATTTAATCAGAGATACTATAGTTTAGTTCACAAAGGCTCTTCTTGTTAGAGCACTGCTCGGTCGAACTCGCAAGCGTTGCTATCTCAAGCTTGTTTGTCAAGTTTAGTTGATCATTTCTAGCCTACCTATTGTTATGTCTCGGATTAGGATAGAAGTATGTAGTTGAGCTTTAGACTTCACGACGTTCACCAATTGAAGAAGAAGATCTGCGAGGAGCTTGGAGGAACTTCATCAACAAAAGGTATGAGGAGACTAAAACTTATCTATCACTTAAGTCTATTTTATTTTATCTTCCGGGGTGAGACTAAGTCGTATAGTATATGACTTTTATATTATACACATTTGATATTTCGAGCGAGTTTATCTCGCTTATCTATTTCTCGAAATATGTGTTGGAAGCTTTTAGCTTTAGCTAAGTTTATCGTATTCTTGACGAGTTTAGTTGGAGACAATTTATTTGTTGGAAACTAAATATTAAGTCAAAAGACGATCATGTGAAAATTACCTTGAAACATCTTATATGATTTGTGTGAGACAATCATTTGATGTCGACTTGGGAAGTTTTGTATTGATTGATTAATCACTTGAAAATTACTTGAAGCTAGTGGTATGTGTGAGATTACCATTGTTGTTTTCCAAGGATGTTTCAATGATTAAATGAGAGTTTTAGAACTACCATGTATGGATATATACAGGTTGTATACTTTGTATACTAACTGTGCAAGTCTAGTTCATGTCCTGGAACTATTATTCGCAAACTCTGTTTGCGAACTGGTTTACCTGTGAAAAGGTCCGAAACTTGTGTTCGCGTACCTTGTTTGCGAACGGGCTAGACAAGGCCAAGTTCAGAACTCATGTTCGCGTACGCTGTTTGCGAACGACTGGACAAAGCCAAAGTCCGGAACTCTTGTTTGCGTACTCAATTTGCGAACAGGGAGGTTATGTTCTAAAATCGGTAAAGTGTGACTTTCACACTCGTGAACTTAGGATTCATTTGCGAACTTGTTTGGGAACTTAAATTCCTCGAAACTTTAAAGTATTAAGGTGTGTGAAACTAGTTTTACAAACCGTGGCATTATGTTCATGAATTGGTTCTTGTATAAGTACTTTATACAATTATAAACCAAACTGATTTTGCTTCAAATTGTTCATATACATATGGCTATAATATGATGAACATTTGAACAACTCTCTTGAAACACATTTAGATTCATTTGATTATCTATCATGATTGATTGATCATCATATTTGATTTAGAAGTGTTAGAAGATATAGCTAAGTTATAAGTGTTATAGGTGTTAATATGGCTAACTTCGGCTAACTATTATTGAGCCAACTAAGTATACACGTTTGGGTACGGTTCATCCATATCTAAATATAAGTATATTTCATTTGTGTGTATCAAGCTTATACCATCTAACTGTGGAGATTGATTGCTTAATTTCTAAGCAGACTTAGCTTAAATCTTAAATCAGGAGTTCATCTAACGGTGAATATTGAATGCTTTATTACTAATCTATCTTAGCTTTGATTGTAAGCAAACTTGATTTGAAAGGCTATATAAGGGAGAACTCTAGCATCTGGGAAACCTAATCCCGACACTTTTGTGTGTCCTAGTTGCAAACTAGAGTCGATTCTCCTTTAACCTAGGTTTTCCAAAACCATTATTAGGTTAAAGACTTGAAGACTTCATTTGGGATTCGTGAAGCCGGATCTAACTATTTTCTCTGTAGTTGCGTATTCTGATCTTACTTTTTCTATCGTATTGAGTTTTATCTTCTCTAAGATTTACTCGAGATTTATCTCCGATAGGTAAGATATAAAAAGTAATCACAACAGTTCTTCGTCTCAGACTCTTGTGATTCCGCAATAACTTTTTATGTTAATCAGTTGGGTTATTGTGAGGTGACTGATATTTCTAAGCTCTTCGGGAGTATAAGTCTGGGGTATTAGTTGATTCCTATTCACCTTGATCTTTGTATCAAAAGATGGAATAAACAGAATAAAGGATAGACATATCTGTGGGAGACATATCTGTTTATAAGTTTTCGACTTTGGGTCGTAGCAACTCTTAGTTGTGGGTGAGATCAGCTACGGGAATCAAGTGCGCAGAATCCAGCGTGGTTCTAGTGGCGTAAGGAACATGACTGTACCTTAATCGGTATGAGACTTGGTTAGGGCTCAACTACATTCCAGTCTGAAGTTTACTTGTAGTAGGCTAGAGTATGTAGCGACTTAATACAGTGTGGTATTCAAAGCTGGACTAGGTCCTATTTTTTTTTTTTTTGCATTTGCGGTTTCCTTGTTAACAAATTTTCTGGTGTCTGTGTTATTTTTTTTCCGCATTATATTTGCTTAATAATTGAAATATCACAGGTTGTGCGTAGTTCAATCACAGTTGATAAATCCAACCTTGTTTGTTGGATATAACTTGATTGACACTTTGGCATTGGTCTTTGGTACCGTCAAGTTATTTCTCAATCAATCGGCTCATGGATTTCTATCTGTTCGATTTCTTGATTGTATTGAGAAAGAGATAAAACTCTTTGATATATTTCTTGATTGAGTCTCACTTTTAAGTTGGTGCTCTCGGAATTATATTGGAGTTTAGTCCATACAGATTTCCGAACGAATTATTGGGTGTGGTTGTTATACCCCCGCCTTTTCACTTCTATTTAAACTAATAAACTCCTTTGTCAGGTAGGATCTACCAAGATCTAGATTAACAAGTTAATTAGATCTATGTATACAAACTATCGGATTCGGATATTGAAAAATACCATCAAATGATAGTTTGGTGATCTAACGACTAGCAATAACAAGTCTATCAAGATAAACCCGGTCTAGTCGGATCCCATACGATCAAGTTTATGCACGAAACAAATCACAAAGATACGAAACCAATAAGAAATCTTTTTGTCTTCAAATCTTCAATCTTCTTATGTACTTGCACAACCAAACTTGACTCCAGCTTATGATCGGATCACGCACAAAACGAAGTCTGTTAACAATGGATGATCACAAGTCAACGTCATATCTAAAGACAGATCTCAACTACCGCTAATCTCTTGATCTAGTTTGGGTGATCTTATGTCAGAAGAGAATGCTCTCAATAATAATCAAACTAGGTGCAATCAAGGGTTAACAACGTTAGTCAATCAAATCAATAATCAAAAACTAAAATAATAATACAATTCTAGTTTCCCACCAACGGTACTAGTAGACGCTTCTTGATCCCAAAGAAGTCTTTAGACTAGCGGGCGTAAGAGATTTCACCTAATTAGGTTATTTTCCTCTCCAAGATAGTATTACGAATAATACTATTAGTCGGCAATAATAGTGATAACAAAGATGAAGTGATGCCTCATGATAAGTTTGTAAGAAAAATAAACTTTACTATTTATAGACCAAGGTAGTTTGGAGTCTTTGGACACCAAGGAATTTCCATAACCGAAATAATCTCAAGATATGCAACAAAGCACCTAAATTCTGTTTTCTTTAATTCCCACCAATATCCAACTGTATAACCGAAATCCCTTATGGATACAACTCAATATTATCTAGCATACAAGATATTTAACTAATATATATTCCAGAGATATGTTTTGATTCTTTGGAAAATAAAACATATATATACATTTGAAAATCTTAACAAAAAGATTCTCAAACATTTGGGTTGGGATCTCACCTTGAGTATCAAGGAATATCTTTGAACAATAAAATATAAGATTTATGCACATGTTCAAACTACTTATTATGTCGACATCTTGAAATTTATTTTTAGCAAACCCAATTTCCAAAATTATACAAACCCTAAAGTGTATGTGACTAGAGAAATCAGTTTTGCATATGGGAATCAGTTCTACCATGACTCCTAATGTAGGTTGGGATCGCTTCTACCTTGATTCCCGTATATATATATATATATATATGTTAGGATCGGTACTACCTTGACTCCTAACATAGATAAGGATCAGTACCACCTTGACTCCCAACATAGGTACGAATCGATCTTCAATGAAAACTAGACCATCAATCCCAATGATTTCTTTCAACTACGAAACATATTCGTAAGTGTAACTCTTCATACTCTTGTAATCAAACATAGGTTTCTAGGCATGAAATCAATCCTACGTTCATTACACAATCTAGTAATAAGTTACAAAGATTATGTCTATGTCACGAATTACGAAGGTCAAAAGATAAGCATTATACTTGTAAATCAAAAGACTTGAGTTGTAAAACAACTTGTATATTCTTCCTTGACACTTTGATCATAATAATATAATCAAGTATCTAATACTAGAGTTTCGTGTATATAACTTCTCATGTTATGTTTTCAATCCAAACGACTTGAAAGTAACGATATAAAAATGGAAACAAGACAAGTCTTGTATCACTAACCTCAAGTAGAAGGATGATGTCTTCGCTGATGTCGATACATCTTGTAATCTTCAGGTCTTTAGAGTAATACTTGTATGTCTCAAAATTTATGGACTTACTAGTCTAACCTAACGAAGTTGAATCTAATAGTTTTAATCAAGCGACTCTTGAGTTTCGATACTATAATATGACAACCAACCTTGACACAACAACACTTGGTGGGTTTCAACCGAACAATGCTCTAACATCTATGATTAATATAATTTTGCATCATATTTTGGTGGTAATATTCTCTCCGCCCCACACCCATCTTCTACTCATTACTTCTTTTGATTCCGATGGGAGGTTATTGCCGTGTGGAACGTGGTATTTATCTTTTTTATAGCCTCAAATGACACTTTTTCCAATCATCTACCAATACTTTTGTTGCTCTTCATTGTGCATAAATTAAATCCAATAAAATTAAGTTGAAGGAAAAAAAAATAATCTTAGATAAACAAAATATAAAAATTGGAGGTAGTAAATAAAAAAGAATTCATAGTAATTAGAAAAGTTAAGCCGTTGGCAGTTTTTTTTTTAAATTATTTATTTATAAAGATTGATCGATAATTTGAAAGCCTAGTCAATTGGGGCGTAGACCAAAAATAATAGTAAAAATTACTTTAGCCCACCGGGCCAAAGCATGAGCTACCTCGTTGCAAGTACGAGGTTGAAAAGTAAATTTACAAGCAACAAGTTGAGAACTATAAAATAAATAAAATATGTTTAAAAAAAGCATCCGTTCTTTCATCACCATCTCCCATAACCCAGGAAATGAATCGGATCTTTAATGGAATGAAGACATATCCAGATCCAGGAGCAGTTTTCAGGACATTTGGCATTCAGAAAATCAAAATTAGGAAGTATGACATACCAATGTGTTTATGGCAAGGAGAACCAAGGAGACAATCAATGAGACGATTATAAATAACAAGTTAGCAACTAATTTCCATGCATTTCTAGCGAGCATTGCCAGATTATTCAACTCATCTTTTCTAAAGCTTAAGAGAGCGAAGGATGTCATATCCAAGCAGGTGGAGTTTCTTATTTTTAGGGTCAAGAGTTTTCCCCACCAAATCTGACACAAATGAGAATAAACTTTCTACAAAAATACTTAGAAAAGCAACCATCTAATAAATAGAGATAACTTGACCAATGCGTCTTGAGAAAGTGATAAACGTATTATATTATTATTACACTCAATAGAGTAGTTTTGGTAGTTTACAACAATACAGGAGAGGGATATTTATACATTGAGATAAAAATATCCATGTTCAAGGTCAACATGACTTGCAAAGACATATATCCTAATACACCCCCCTCAAACGTTACAGGCAGACAAGTAACAGTTTGAAAGAAAAAGAAACATAACAGAAAATACTCAACAAGAGTCAGCACTCATTCAACAAGAAACAGAGTGAAAACAAAAATAACTTCTCAACAAGAGCCAAGTTTAAGTAACAACTTTAGTAAAAGAAACTTGTGATGGTAGTATCAAAGAAGAAGAAGCAACAAGGTCGAAGAATGCACTAGTCCGGATAACAACCTTGAGAAAGTAGGATAACACAATCCCTTTGTAAAAATATCATAATCGGGTCTTCGCACCTAACATGTACAACTCTAAGAGATCCATCTTCAACTAATTCTCTTATTGTGTGATAGTCTACTTCCACATGCTTGGTCCTAGCATGAAAAACAGGGTTAGAAGCAAGACAGATAGCACTCTGGTTGTCACAATTTATCTACAAAGGATAAAAAACAGGTATATGTAATTTTGACATAATATAAGTAAGCCATTGAAGTTCTGCAGCAGTTGCAGTGAGACATATATATTCTGCTTCAGCTGAACTTCTAGAGACTGTTGGTTGCTTCTTTGAAGACCAAGAAATAATAGATTCACCCATGAAAACCACATATCCAGAAGTAGATCGTCTTGTATCAGGGCAACTAGCCCAGTTTGAATCTGTGTATGCTAATATATAATGAATATCACCTTTATGCAAAGAAATACCAGTCCCTAATGTTCCCTTTAAGTACCTTAAAATCCTTTTACTAATAACATGTGTTGATCAGTTGGAGCATGCATAAACTGCGAAACATAGTTAACCCCAAAGCATATGCCTGGTCTTGTGTGTGTGAGATATTGTAGACTACCCACTATTGTTCTATATTCTAGAGGGTCAGACAGCAAAACTCCACCATGAACTGAAACTCTCTTACACTTTGCAACTGGTGTGTCACAAGGCTTGCATTCAGTCATGTTTGCCTTTTTTAACAATTTTAATGTGTATTTCTGTTGTGTCAGAATAAAAGCATCAGCTGATCTAGAGACTTCAATTCCCATAATATAGTGAAGTTTCCCTAAATCCTTCATAGCAAACTCTTTACTTAAAGCTTCAATCAGTGTATGAAGAAGAGAAACAAAATTAGCAGTTAACAAAATATCATCTACATAGAGCAGTAACACTATCATATCTGACTCAGTTGTATATGTGAACATAGAGTGATCATTCATCGACCTTTTAAAACCAAATTGAATTAAAAAGGTACTAAATCTGTGAAACCAGGCCCTTGGTGGCTGTTTTAAACCATATAAAGACTTCTTTAAAATACATACATGATCAGGAAAGTCAGGATTTATAAATCCTGGAGGTTGCTTCATATACACATCTTCAGACAAATATCCATGCAAAAAAGCGTTTGAAACATCCAGTTGTTTAACTAACCACCCATTTGTAATAGCTAAAGTAAGAACAACTCTAACAGTTGTAGTTTTAACAACTGGTGAAAAAGTCTCTCCATAATCAACTCCATCATGTTGATTATATCCTTGTGCAACTAATCTAGACTTAAGTCTATCCACAGTGCCATCAGCTTTGAGTTTCACCTTGTAGACCCACTTACAACCAAGAATATTCATATATGGTTCTGGTTTGACATAAATCCAAGTGTCATTTAGCCTAAGAGCCTCAACTTCTTCTTTCATTGATCCTACCCATTGCACTAATTTAGATGTTTCTTTAAAAGATTTTGGCTCAGTTATAATATCCAAAGAACAAGTAAAAGCATTTGGAATAGGGTGTTTAACTGAATGATTTGAGACAAAATCATGAATTTTTTTTTTTTTTAGAAATACCTCTCATTGATCTAGTGACAACAGAAGGTTGAGGAACAGAAGAAATGAGATCAGAATCTGAGGATTCTAAATTAAAATTTACAAGTAAGGTATCACTAGAAGAAGAAGTAGATGAAGATGAGGATGAAAAAGATGCATAATAGAAAGAGGTCTCATCAAAAATCACATGTCTCGATATATGAATTTTCTTAAAAATTGGATCAAACCTTCTATAACCCTTATGCATAGGGCTATAGCCAATGAACACACATTTGACTGACTTTGGAGATAGCTTGTCAGGTCTATATATAATGACCAAGATAAGGAAAACATGTTGAACCAAAAACTCGTAAAACAGAGTAATCATGTGAGACTTGAAAAAGCATTTCATATGGAGATTTCATATGCAAAACAGGAGTAGGAGTTCTGTTAATTAAAAATGTTGCAGTAAGAAAGGCATCATACCAAAGATATTTGGGACAAGAAGAATGAAAAAGAAGTGTATTACCCATCTTTGTGATATGTCTGTGTTTTCTTTCTGCCAAACCATTTTGTTCTGGTGTGTTTGGACAAGAAAGTCTAATATGAATACCTTTGGAATCAAGAAACTGTTTAAAAACTCCTTTTGCAAGCTCACAAGAATTGTCTGTTTGAAACCAAAGAATTTTTGTAGAGAAAAGATTCTCAGTGAGGGTTTTGAAATGTGTAAAACATTCTAATGCATCAGTCTTTAGTTTCATAGGATAAATCCAATTGAATCTACTTGCATCATCTATAAAAACAATGTAATATTTTTAACCAGCGTAAGAAGATATGGGTGATGGTCCCCAAACATCACAGTGGATAAGAGATAAAGGAGTAGACTTATGAGAGTTTAAAAGATGAAAAGGAAGTTTTCTACTTTTCACAATTTGACATGGATGACAAAGATTCTCAGAAGTGTCAGTTTTTAAAGAAATAGACTTATCTGAATTCAAATGTTGTAAGATTTTCTTACATGGGTGTCCAAGTCTATTTTGCCAAAGAGATGAAGATGAAAGCATAGTAGAGAAGGAATTAAAATGATTATTGGAAGTAAAGGAAATTTTTTTGATTGGATACAAATTGTTTACCATTTGTCCCTGAGCCAAAACTATATGGGAAGTTAAATCTCTAATCTCATAACTCCATGGATCAAACACAAAATAACAACAATTTTCCCTAGTGAATCGAGCCACCGATAATAAGTTCTCGAGCTACACGGGAACTAGTAAGATATTATCTAGCTTAAAACTAGCAATTGAAGTATTTAATGTAAAATTACCAGTTTTGGAGATAGTAAGAGACTTACCATTACCAACAACAACCTTGTCAGATCCAGAATATGCAGAAGTATTATGAAAGACAGATTGTTCTACACTCATGTGGCGAGAAGCTCCAGAGTCAGAAATCCATATAGAATCAGCACCAGATGGATCACCACACATGTCAGCTGAGTTAACCTGAAGACCACTAAATGCTTGTTCGACATTTTGGACACTTGCAAGATTAGAGACTCGGCACTAATGGTGGATGGTAACGAAAGAAACACCTACTTGCCCAATGTCCAGTCTTTTTCTACAACTGCACTCTATCTGTGGACAAATCCACAAAAGGTCTTCTTGTGGCACCATCTCAAGATCACCACTAGAACTAGTGGAACCAAGCTCCACTCTTGAATGATGTAGAATTAACATTAGAACCAACATTTCTTGAATTAATACCACCATTCTTTGAATTATTAGATTTTCCCTTTCCATTCTTGCCACCATTATATGTGTTTTTCCCATAAAAGGCTGTAGGATTAGAAGTATCAAAAGTAGTTCCTGCTTCATTATATTGATTTTGGTCATTAAGCCATTGTTCATGAGTCAATAAACGAGCCTTCAATTCCCCAAAAGAATATGGTGTATCTCAATTTTGAGCGGCTATAACAAAAGTATCATATTCTCTACCAACATACATCATAATATCTGTATCAGAAACCCTATCATTGATAGCAGATAATGAATCTGTAATGGTCTTTAAATTGTGTAGAAAAATAGTAATAGACTAAGACCCACGTCTTATTCTATGTAATTGATTTCGTAACATATTACGTCTAGCACCAAATTGAGATTTAAAACTTGACTCAAGATATTGCCATATTTGCCTAGAAGAAGTCATACCAAGAACATCACCTGAAATTGTTGGAGTAAATGTTGTTTTGAGACAACTAACCACAAACCTATCTGCCTTTCTCCAATATACCCATCTTGGATTAACACTTGTAACACCATTAATAGATACTTCTGAAGGAGGTTCAACAATTTCACCACTCACATATCCATAAAGATCCATAGTTATTAATACAGACTTAAATTGATCACGCCATAATAAGAAATTTGTATGATCTAATTTTAATGAGATGAAATTACCAATGTTATTGAAGGGCAAAGAGAAATACCCAAAATCTCCATTAGGAGAAGCATCAGCAGCGGAAGATGTTGCACCACCATCTTGATTCAATTGTTGTTGTTGTTGAATATTATTCATCATTCCTCTAGTACTCGGCATGAATATTGATGAAAGAAGAAGAAAATATGGGTGTAAAGATATTGAAACGTATTGAAAACCCTAAATTCCAAGAAATCAAGAAGATAACTGAAATTATAAATCAAGAAGTGGGAGAAGATCAGAAAATTTTTAAGATGTATTTGATCTAAAACGTGATTGAATCACACTCTGTGGAATATACGTATTGAAACTTGTTTTTACAGAGAAAAATCCCAGACCGACCTCAATGATACCATGAGAAAGTGATAACCGTATTGTATTATTATTACACTCAATAGAGTAGTTTCGGTAGTTTACAAGAAGGGATATTTTGACTTTGGGTCACATAAAAGTGACCAGAGTTGCGTTTGGGTCACGAAAAAAGTTTAATTAGAGTTTGGGTTATAGGACCACGGTTGACCGTCTTGACAGTTAGCTAATTTTTTATTTTTAAAACTAATTCCAAATTATGTAACTCCGTCAGTCGCCATTAACACAACCATCCCCTCCACCACAACCGGTACAAGCTCGGCCTTCTTCACTTCTAGCAGTAACACCACCACCACCCTCCTCCACCTCCGTCCATGTATGAATTCAATATTTAACAACTATCCAACACTCTTAATCATTCATGAACTCAAGAACATACATATCAGAGAACAGAGAATGGAAAGTCGTTGGGCGCTTCAATCCAACCAAACTCCAAAATTTGATCTTGTTCTAATCATATTTCGATGCTTAAAGCTTCAAATTATTTGTTGATGTTGGTAAGAAGGACAGGTGCATTAAAAAGGTAGGGTTTGGACAAATACTACGTAAAACTAAGAACAACAAAAAGAGTATTTACGTAAGGTATGTCGCTTGCATTAAACAAAGAAGAACACATGGTTGATGCCGTTGAATTTTATGGTCAAGAATCGTCAATTAGATGAATAAACAACAACCCACTTCATCAATTAGCAAAAGAAAATGGAATATGATAAAACCACCAAATTTCTCAAGAACCCTAAATAGAAGAAATCCTCAAATTAACATTCAAAAACTTTAATTGAACAATTTAAGTTCAAACTAACTTGCATCAAATTAATTAATCAAGACAAGTCTTCAACAACTCACAAAAGACTGTGAATGCCATTTCAACCAAGTTGTTAAACAACCAAACACCTAGTCTGGTCATCAATCAGAACTAGGATCTACCGCATTTCCTACTTTTATGTATTGAATAATGTACTGTGTCTTCATATAAATAGTAGTTCTAAATCTCCACACCTTCCGTGAAGATAATACACCAAAATCACCTTCTGTCTTTAACACAAACCCTTTTGTAAAATTGATAGAATTTGATCCATCAATCATCTAAATTCAAACCAACATGGGTTCATCCATCTATTGTCTTCTTCTTCTTCCGATTATGTTGTTGACATATAAAAAATCATGTTGCTCTTTCTTCTTGAGCTCCAGTTATGCTTCTAATCGGGGTTTCCTAAAAATGTTAGCCAAGGTTTCTACCAAATTGAATCGGATCCTCGGTACCTCCGGGAAGTGGAAAAGTATAAGAAACGAGGCATAAAGACTTAATAAAGAATAGGCGTTTGGTTGGATCAAGGGACTAAATGAGAAAAGGAATGGCTAGGTTAGTAAATAAATCAATCTTTAATATTATATTGGTCATTTCGTTTTTTAACCAAATTTTATAACCATCAACGCTGGTCAACCGTGGTCCCGTGACCCAAACTCTAATTAAATTTTTTTGGTGACCACACAACTCGGTCACTTTTATGTGACCCAAAGTCAAAATATCCATTACAAGAATACATGAGAGGAATATTTATACATTGAGATACATATATCTATGGTCAAGGTCAACATGACTTGCCAGTACATATATCCTAATACATCTAACAAGAGAATTTTTAGCGATGACGGGACGGATGCCGCATCTTTTTTTACGTCTTATAATAATGGCACAACATGTTTCATAAGAACTGCCCTTACAATCCAGTT
This sequence comes from Papaver armeniacum, assembly GCA_023531295.1. Taxonomy (NCBI): domain Eukaryota; kingdom Viridiplantae; phylum Streptophyta; class Magnoliopsida; order Ranunculales; family Papaveraceae; genus Papaver; species Papaver armeniacum. The sequence continues at coordinate 180,976 of JAJJWW010019487.1, forward strand.
TCATAAGAACTACCCTAACAGGATATCAACAATTCAGCATGGCCTTTCAAATCGTGACATTAGATTTTGTGCCCGTGCTACGCACCGTGAGGACCCGAAAACCACTTTGTCTCGCCCCGTCCAGATTCATGCTTAGGATTTTTGATTTTGTGTAGCTCGGCTTCGCCTCGCCCCGTCCCGATAGCTTAAGAACTTTTATTTGGTGTAGCTCGGCTTCGCCTCGCCCCGTCGCTTATGATTTGATTATAACAACCTGCATATTAAAAAAAAATATGACATTTAGCAAATACTTTGAGAATTGATCACAACAACCTGCATATTAAAAAGTATGACATTTAGCAAATATCAATGAGTTCTTTAAAGCTTTCGATCGAAATTAACCTATGGGATTACATATGGAGCATGATCACCAAACGATAGATGAAACTCTATATTATTTACTTAACTCGAGGAGTGACCATCTTCATTCTGTTGTACAACCATCAATAAATCATTCCATACATTGATAGTTCTAGGTAAGCACCAATAAACACTATTATGAGGAACTATCCAGACAAATAATTATTGGTCATATTACTATACTATAGAATAGAATTAACTAAGCAAAAAAAAAAAACTTAAGTGGATTTGTGTCACTTAGTTTAACTTCATTCGTCAAGCTAGAGATCGGAAGTGGGTAATCGAGGCTTCTTTTTCCTGTATTTGAGCATATGCTAAAAAAGATGCCTTTTCACTATTAAACTTCTCCATTTGTTCCCATTGAATGCCTGCAAAAAAATAATAGTAAGTACACATTAAAAGAACGAAATGATATTTGCTCATTAGCCATAGGAGATAGACCTGCTTATTATTCTTTAAAAATAATAAATGAAATAGGAAGTAATTAATAACCTGCTTGTTTGCCATAGAATAAACTGAGAAAGGCCACAAACATATATCTCTTTTGCACATCCTGTATAAAATTGTAAAATGTCAGTTTTTTTCCCCAACTTGTAGTAAAACTTGACTTGAAATGAGGCAATACCTAGATGTAAGTTAACTTTGATAAAGCCATTAGGTGGTGCATGCCGTCGGGTTTCCTAGATATTTTTATTTATTAACACCATTTGCTCCTACAAATGTAGGTACTCTTATGTTTCTTCTTCCTCATACTTACCAATCATCTGCATGACCAACTCAATGCATCACTAACTTCAAGAAAACAATTTGAGGTATGATGATTGCTTACGCCTATAGTTGTGCACCAGGTCGATAAACTATAACACCAAAAATGGTAAACTTCAAATTTAACAAAGCACATGTAATTAATAAATTTATAAGGATCGAGAAAATGATTTAAACTCGCAAAACTTTAACCCGGAGCACGATTCAGGGATATGCAGCAATATGAGATATCATTGAATTACCCGAAATTCTCTTTTACTCCGGAAAGTCCAATTAAACCCCTCATTCAATTGGCAACAACAGCCTTTAGAGTAGCATAAATAGTTAAATACTAATCAATTCATTTAGGCATTTAAGCAAACACCGCTTGTGTACTCTGTTAGCTTCTGATTTTTGAGGCATAACAATTCCTTCCCTGCACAACAATCAAATTCACATAAACCCATATTGAATCCTAATTCATTACAGTTTTCAAATTTAACCAATTAACAGTGAAGAACAAATATTTAGACAGAAAGATACATATTCCTTGTTTAAGCATAATTACAAAAAGAGAGATAAATTATTAGAAAATGCAAACAAGAAAAGAAGGTTAAACAACACCTAAATCGAAACCTAATTCATAAAGACACTATCGTTGATGTTGTTGTTAAGTAATCAACCAAATTTCAGATGATAACATTTAAGCCCTAAAATACCAAAATTTCAGTAAAAAACACGATTTTACTTCATTTTCCCGTTTCTTAAATTAAATTAGGTTTCCAAAATTGGTGCTGAGCTTGAAACCCTAAAAATCAAACTAAAAATTGAAGCTTGATTGAATAAAAAATCAAAAGCATACAAAAAACTGTACCTGAAACCTTTACTACCGCCAATAATGAAACCTTCAAACCTGGAAGAAATACTGACTGAATCCATTTGAAACTACATCCCCTCTTAATCTCTAGGTTTCAAGAACATCAAGTGAGCCCATTAAAAGCAAACCCAACACCCTCCTTTTGATCAGCAGAGATACGATGTTCTCGATCAAAATCTTTTCTGCAAAGAAGTGGGATGAAATTGGGAGGAACGAGAAAAAAAACTAATTATTTCCTTTCTCTCAACCTAAATGGTATCTCGGTTAGGGTTAAATTTCGACGGAAGTTTTGTATACCTAACCGGCGTTAGTAACGTCCAGTTAAGTATTTGGTGTAAACCAAGTGTAAGTAATTAATTAGATGTAAATACTCACATAAGTGTTGTTGTTGATGGTGGTTTTTGGCCTAGGGTTAAAATCGTAAAATTGTATATCTGACATGACGTCATTATGACCATAAGCACATTTATTGAACCATTTAATATGTATGCGAGAAAATTACCAGGATACCTTTTATTTAATACTGATTAGGGTTCCGATAGGCCAAACCCTAATTCCTACACCACATGTGCCAATGGCAAACCATGACAGCCACGTCTACCGCGCCAAGGCATGCCAACCATGCTAGCCGCACCACCGTGCCAATGGCAAACCATGCCAGCCACGTCTACCGTGCCAAGGCATGCCAACCATGCTAGCCGCACCACCGTGCCAATGGCAAACCGTGCCAGCCACACCTACCGCTCCAAGGCATGCCAACCATGATAGCCGCACCCCTGTGCCAATGGCAAACCATGCCAGCCACATCTTCTCGCTAAAGCATGCCAGCCATGCTTGCCATTCCAACACGCCATGCACAACGCCGGTTGCCAAAACAAAGGCCTGCAACAATCTACGACCATCTTTCCATCTAAGACGCAAATCTTAGCCGTCCAAGGTTACCAGACAACGCATGATAACCTTTAACCCAAAAACCCTAGATTGCTCACGGTCCTAGCTTGGTCACGCCCTACCACGCCAAGCCAAACCGCACATTGCCTTGGCCCTAGCCATGCTAGCCGCGCCATGTGCCAACGGCACGCCAAACCCTTGGCCCCACCATGCCAAGCCAAACCGCACCTTGCCTTGGCCCTAGCCATGCTAGCCGGCCATGTGCCAACGGCATGCCAAACCCTTGGCCCTACCACGCCAAGCCAAACCGCACCTTGCCTTTGCCCTAGCCATGCTATCCGCGCCATTGTGCCAACGGCACGCCAAACCCTTGGCCCCACCATGCCAAGCCAAAGCGCGCCATGTGCCAACGGCATGCCAAGCCAAACCGCACCTTGCCTTGGCCCTAGCCATGCTAGCCGCATCATGTGCCAACGACATGCCAAACCATTGGCCCCACCTCGCCAAGCCAAGCGCACCTTGCCTTGGCCCTAACCATGCTATCCGCACCATGTGCCAAGCGGCATGCCAAACCATTGGCCCCACCTCGCCAAGCCAAACGCAACTTTCCTTGGCCCTAGCCATGCTAGCCGCACTATGTGCCAACGGCATACCAAACCCGCGGCCCCACTATACTATGTCGGCCTTCCCTATGCGGCTACTAAAACGAAGGCATGCGACAATCAACGGTCCCCCTTCAATCCTAGGATCAAATCCTAGCCGACCAAGGTTACCAGACAACGCATGGTAACCTTTGGCCCGAAATCCTAAGTTTGGCCACGCCCAAACTGCGCCAAGGCATGCCAACCTAGCCGCGCCACCATGCCGGCTTCCTGTGCGGCTACTAAAACGAAGGAGTGCGACAATCAACGGTCCCCCTTCAATCCCGTGATCAAATCCCTAGCCGTCCAAGGTTACCAGACAACGCATGGTAACCTTTGGCCCGAAATCCTAAGTTTGGCCAGGCCCAAACCGCGCCAAGGCATGCCTACCTAGCCGCGCCACCATGCTGGCCTTCCCTATGCGGCTACTAAAACTGTAGTTGCAGGAAATACTACACTACACCCCTCACAAGAATCCACACAATCAATCCATTGAAAATGAATAATTATAATTTTTGTTGATTAATTTCTTGAATGTTTACAAGGTAAAATGGAAAAGAACTAAAAAAATACAATCTCTATAAACTTTCTCTCTCTTAATGACTTGCTCAACCCCCGAAAAAGATCCCTCCCAATTGGCCTGTTCGGCTCTTTATATAGGGTGTTACATAATGGATGACAGCTAAGCTGTCCTTTATTTTCGGGAATGACTTGCGAAGTGTCGCAAGTGTATAAATGTATAATCTCGCGACACTCCTAGTTCTCGCTAAGTCTTCACACCTTTCTCGTGTTCTGGCTGTCGTCATCCACTGCGTCACTTATTTTACTCGTCTGCGACGCCTTTGCTATGTAACGTTTATGGATTTCACAGAGGTATTGGTGTTGCGATATTCTGATCCTACATCTTGCCTCTTCTCATGTCTTCTCTACGAAGAAGAGAATGTCATGAGAATTATTATTTTCAAACTGCCGCAACTGTTCATTTCTTTCCACCAATCTACCGCCAGGATTCCGTAAATTAGGCGTGACTGCCTACACGTGTCAAAATCTTTCCTTTTTACCGGTACATTTAATGTTAACTGGTCACTTTTTTCTTGTCTATTTAAGGAGAGATTCTTCATGAGGATGTTTCCTTTATTTTATTTCATCTTCTTCGTCTTCGTAACTTTTTCTTGCTATTTTTCTTTTCGCAATTCTTCATCGTCTTTACTGCTATTGTCTCTCTGCTACTGTTCTCATCATCCTTCTGCTACTGTTTCTTATGGAGCCATCAAGGTTTGTTAATTTTGCCCAAATTGATCTTTTTGTGATTGATCTCTTCTATCGAAATTGTTTTATCTTGATGTTATTCTTTCTCTAATGATTCTCGTGTTGTTTTTGTTTCGGTAAGAATAAATCTAACACCAAGTTCACGATTCTAAACCCTACACATTCCCGTGGGCTCGCAACCCAAAAATAGTTGTTACTAAAAGGAAGACTGCGAATGGCAAGGTATTAAGAAACACTTATTCTTCTAATAACAATATTGTTGCCTCTGTTTCTTATTTGACTTGTGATTCGCGGGATGACAAAAATACTTGATAGATCCCCCAAGAAACCTCGCCGTTCTAAAAATGTTGAATCCTCTGTTTCCTTTCCTGTATTCAAGCTCAAAACTCCTTCTACGATATCGTCGCAATATAAACCAATACTTTCTGTGATATCTTCACAGGATAAACCAACACCTTTTGCGATATCTTCGCAAGATAATTCTACTTTAGTTATTTCTCAAAATGTCGATGCCGATTTCCCCCCTATACCTGAGTTTTCCATAAATGAAGTCCCTCAAGATGAACCCTTCTCTTCTCATATTATTAATGCTTCTGCCTTACCTCCAATCATTGATCTTCATCGATTTCCTCTTCTCATGACATTTCTATGACAAAAGATGATTCAACTCTCCCTCTTCTCGTCATCACTACCTCTTCTTCGAGTCTATTCCTCTTACTAAAGAAAACCTGAGGGAGGGAATGGATGTGGCTTTCAAAGTCTTATCAGATATCATGACGCCAAGAAGACCTCCACTAATCCCATCAAGTCTAGTGTTTGCGAGTCTTTGAGTAAATACTTTAGTTCTGACATGATGTCGCAAATGTCTTTAGAACAAGAAATTAAAATGCTGAAGAATAATCTTCAAGATATGACTGGGAAGTGTGACACTCTCCATCTTGAGAATCAGAAACTTCAAAACATTTCATTGGATCGCGATAATCTTCGCAAGAAGAATGAAGAATTAAAAGGTATCACACTCCCCCTTTCTCCATTTTTTTTTTAAAACCTTGCTCGCCTTTTAAGCTTTAAACCAGAAGCGAAAAATGGAGATTTATCAGTTGGAATCTGTCATTGAAGAAACTCGAATGGATAGAGATGGTTGGATGGAGCAATATAACCAACTAGATAATCTTCATTCGTACTCTGTTGATCAAATAGATAACCTTTCCAAAGAGAACTCTCACTTAGTTCAGAAGCAAGACTCGTAGAGGCAAGACTCATTAAGTAATGAATTATCTCATCTCTCTTATTCTTTGGCTAAATCTAATTTGGAGTTGGAAACCTTATCAGATGAGAATGGAACTTTATCTCAAGAGAAGCGAGTTTTGTTAAATAAGGTGGCGATTTCCTCGCAACAGCTTGATGTCTGTCAAAAAATATGTAACGAACAAGAACAATCTCTGTTCGTTGAGAAGTAAACTCAAAGAAATTACTATTGAGAGGGATAAGCTTATTCAGGGTAGAATAACTTTAAGTGTGAAAACGAGCCAACTCAAGGATCAATATTCCAAGTTAAAAGAACCCTACTCATCCCTTACTAAGGAGAATACCTTACTTGTTTCTAACGAAAAGAGCTTGCATTCTCGATTAAAAGGTCTGGTTGGAGATAATTTTGATAGTGCCATGGATCATTTGGAGAGTAGTTGCTTGGCTTTGACCCAACATCTTATCTCGCAAAAGGAAGGTAGTCATAAAATTTGACTACCTCACCCATTTTTTTCTTTGTCTAGTTTTCTCATGATATCCTTTTATGGCGAATTCTTTAATTGTATAACTGTGTTGTTCTTCATTTTTGTAGAATCTGAGAAAGATCTTCGTTCCTCCCTTTCGACTTTGGAGGCTAACTATGCCAAAATTCGCAAAGAAAACGCGATTCTTGCCACTACTCTCGCTCGTTCTCGCGATCGGGCCGAAAGGAGATTTGATTACCTCAGTTACTCCAAAGATATCCAGAGTAGAAATGATCAAAAGGCACTTCTTCGCCAATTTCATCTCAAAGCTGAAGTTCTTTTGAATGATGTCTTACTGTCCAAATCTCTTGACCCTGTATCTGTCGAACCTCTTGAAGTTGAAGATGATGAAATCACTAATTCTCCTGATAGTGACTATGAATATGAAAGCAGCGAAGATCTCGCTACTGAAAAGGTGATCCCAACAAACAATGAAGTTTGTCAATAATAATCCAGGTGAAGGGGATTAGGCGTGAATGCAACAACTGGCGAAAGTGCGGAAGCTGGTGAAGCTGATAAAGTTGTTGAAGATGAAAGAATTAATGTTGAGAAATGAATTTCTTTTGTAATTTCACTTCTTTTAGCTATTTGATCTTCATAACTTCTTGCATATGATATTTTTTATTTTCTTCTGAAGTGCACCTTTTTTGGAAGAAATATTATGTTTTTTGTTGAATAACTCTCATATTGTCTCTTATTTTCTTCTTTGCGATGAATGACCTTCATAAATAATAGTTAATTTTTATAAATCTTTTGTCATATGGTCTTATTTTGCCTTCCTAGTTAAAGGTCTTACTGTGCCATCTCTTGTTATTGCGACAAAATCGCAAGACGTCTTTACACTTTCATGTAAAGACCCATTGATCTTGCCTTATCGTTTCTTAGTATTGTTGCCTCTGCAGGATAATTTTATTGCGACAATATGACAGGCCTAAATTTTCTTGCGAGAATAAATCCCCATGACATTGCCGTCTCGCGACGAAATCGCTGGACGTCCTTGCACTTTCATGTACTGACCCATTGATCTCGTCTTATCTTTGTTTTTTGTATTATTTTCTCTTCAGGATCATCGCACAAATATGACAAGCCTAAATTTTCTTGCGAAAATAAAGCCTCATGACATTTGCGTCTTAAAACACTTATCAGCTCCCTAATGGAGGGTGCCGCCCTTATCATGTCCCGGTTGCCCCTTCAAGGAGGCGTACATCGGCCATACAAGACTAGCTCCTCCCATCCGGTCTTAACAACAACCGGTTTTTCATGACCTCTTATCCCTTATCCCTATATATGGCTTATGGTTATGAGACTTCGCACCCTAAGTGGAGTTTTCTTCGGGGCCGAGTGCAACATATGCCAAGACTTGCCAAGAATGGCCGAGACACTTCAAATGCCCCGGGCACTCTTGGCTCAACCAGGTGTACCTCGGCGCCTTGATCATATGCTTTGACTCTTAGAAGAGGCCCTCGGTCATCCAACCGTGGTATAACCTTATATATATAGTTGGAAATCCAAGGTATCTCTCCCGGATGGGCTTTATTGACCCCAAATCTCCATGACCCGGGTTCCGGGCGGTGTAACCTTTTCCCCGAGCCATGTTTAATGAGATACCCCTTTTATGAAGTACTTTAGGTCTTACATTTGCCTCTTACGAAATTTTGATTCGCGAACTAGGGTGTACGCCATAGCGAGTTCGTCCCATTACGATATTTCATTGTTTTTTTATTAGCTCTTTGTTATTTTCTTTGCGAGATCTTCGCATTCTCTTTCTTTGTTTCGTGCAATTTCGCAATGATTCTTTCGCAATATTTTCATATAAGTTCATTTCGCTTCAACCATACATTACTTCGCAGTCTATTCTTTTCCCACCGTCTTCTACGGGTAATATTTCTTTAGGTATAATCTATTCCACGGTCTATCAATCTGTGGCCCACGTCTTTGCCCTCGGGATCCATTAATCTATATGCCCCTGTTGGACTATCTCCTTGATGATATAAGGTCCATCCCATTTTTTTCCTTGACTTGCCACCACTTTCTCGCTGATATCTTGGTGTTTCTCTCAATACCAAATCGCTTTGGTTGAAATTCACGTGTCTTGACACGTTTGTTATATTCTCTGGCTAATCTTCGCTGATAATTCTCCATATGTTGTAGTGCTCTTTCTCTTTTTTCTTCTAATTCATCTAACTTGATCAAAATGTTACCCGCACTAAGATTTTTCTCCCAAGCTTCTTTCTTTGTTGTTGGAATAATAACTGGCCGGAAGTACGGCTTCAACTCCATATGTTAAACAAAGGGTGACATTCCGTTGCTTCTGCGCCGGTTGTATTGTAAGCCCATACGCATTATGTACTTGTTCACACCATGCCTTATTATGTCATTTTAACTTCTTCTTGATATCTCTGCGATTGTTTTATTTGTTATACCTTGTCCATTGGCCTCGGGTATAAAGGAGTTGATTTCCCACACTTTATCCGAAATGCATTAAGCAACAATTCTATATTTTTTCCAAACCGCTTCCCATTGTCAGGATACCAATGTGGGGGATTCCAAATCTGCATATGAGGTTTTCGAATATGAAAGTAGAAATATCTTTATCGCGAATATGTTTATCTTGCTTTTACTTCGCCCATTTTGTGAAATGATGCGTAGCGACAATCGGATACCTTCTTTGCCCTGTGCACGGTAAAAATGGTCCCACAATGTCTAAACCCCACTTTCCAAAAGGCCATACACTTGTTGAAGAAGTTAATGGTTCTCCTGGTGCATGTATTTTCTTTCCGTGCCTTTGACAATCTTCGCAACGCCTTGATATTTGTTTTGCATCTTCATGCTATGGCCAATAATAACCCTGTATTTTCGCCTTATGTGCCAAAGATCTTCCACCACTGTGATTTCCAGCATCCCCACTGTGTAACATCTTTAACACTGCTTCTCCTTCTTTTCGTGTTAGACATCTAAGCGAGGGTCCACTAAAGGATCTTCGGTACAGTACTCCGTCTCTTAATTCATAATTTGTTGCACGGCTTTTTAATTTGTGCGCCTTTAATCTATTTTTTGGTGTTTCTCCTTTCATCAGATATGCATGAAGTTCTGCTCTCCAATCTACACTATAGGGCCTTTGTGTTCCATCTTCTATGAGCATCACTTCTGTCTCTTGTTTCTCCTCTTTATCGATTGATGGTGATAAAAGTGTCTGTATTTTTATGCATCTCGCTTTGGATCTCATCATCATACTTGATATAAAAGCGAAAGCATCTCTTGAGTCTATTGTCTCTTCTTGATATATGTCTCCATTTTATTTTTGGTATCTTCGCCGATAATTCTTCAACAAGTTTCTTGTATTTTTTCAAAGATGCTTCATTTGTAGTATATTCTCCTTTTATCTGGCGAATAGTTAATTGGGAATCACTGGTGACTCTCACATTTTCCAACTTCATTTTTATTGCGAATTGCAGAGCATGTATTATAGCTTCATATTCTGTTTCATTGTTGGTAGATGCAAATTCCAATCTGAAAGAAAAAGCCATTTTATTGCCTGGGCGAAATCGGAACGATCCCAACTCCGTTGCCTTCCCCATTTGATGATCCATCTACCAATATTTCCCACATGTTTGGCTCAGTTAATAGATCCCTTGGATTTCCATGTTCTTCTTCTATATCCATCATTTCTTCTACTGCTTCATCCTCTTCCAAAGGAAATTCTGCCAAAAAATCTGCGACAACTTGTGATTTTGGTGAAGATAGTATTTCATATTTGATTTTGCAATGACTTACTTGAGCATTCCATCTCTCAACCCTTCTTGATCTTTTTGAATTTTTCATTACTGACTCAATCGGTACTTTTGTCACTACCTTAACCGTGTATGTTTGGAAATATATGCGAAGTTTAAATGTTGCATAAACTAATGCCAAAATTAGTTTTTCAATTTTTGAATAATTCCTCTCCGCGGCATTAAATGTTTTGCTGATGTAATAGATTGGCTTTTCCACTCCTGCGTCTACTCGCAATAATCTGCGCTTAGTGCATGCGAGGTTGTCGCAAGGTAGATTAATAATTCCTCTCTCCGGCTCGCTTTTTTGTAAAATTGATATATCCATTAGATGTTCTTTTATTCCTTATAAAGCCTTTTCACATTCATCTGTCCATCTAAATTTCGCTCCCTTTTAAGCATGTTGAAAAAATGTTTACACTTATCAGATGATCGCGAGATGAATCTTCCTAGCGAAGCTAACAATCCATTTAATTTTTGCACATCTTTCACCGTCGCTGGAGTTGGCATATCGCGAATTGCTTGTACTTTCTCTTGGTCGACTTGTATTCCTTCTTTTGACACAATGTAACCTAAAAGTTTTCCAGATGCAACCCCAAAGGTACATTTTTCTGGATTTACCTTGATGTTGAAATGCCTCATTTGCTCAAAAAATTTGCTCAAGTCCTGTACATGGTCTTTTGCTTCTTTAATTTTTATTAACATGTCATCCACATATACCTCTAGTGTTTTATGTATCCATTTCGCGAACACCTTTTCTACCATCCTTTGGTATGTTGCTCCAGCATTTCGCAGACCGAATGGCATCTTTGTATAACAATATAATCCTCTTGGAGCGAAAAAGGTAGTATGCTCTTGGTCTTCTTCAGCGAGGGGAATTTGATTGTAGCCTTTGTATCCATCTAGAGGATATCCTTTCATTTCCCGCCGACTCAACCATTTGCGGAATATCTGGCAAAGGAAAGCTATCTTTCGGACAAGCTTTGTTTATATCGGTAAAATCTATGAAAATTATTATCCCTTTTTTCTTCTTTGGGACTACGACCATATTTTCTATCCATTCGGGATATTTTGCTTGTCTAATGATTCCTGCGTCAAGCATCTTCTGCAGTGCTTCTTCTATTTGAGGGTGATATGCTGTTGCAATTTTTCTAATTCTCTGTTTGAATGGTCTTGCATTTTTGTCAATCTCCAATTTATGGCACACTACAGATGGATCTATTCCAGGCACCTCATCCATATCCCATGCGAAAATGTCTTTGTAATCTCGCAACAAATCAACAGTTCTTCTTTCCTCATCAGCCTCCATTTTAGTCCCAATTTTTAACATCTTGGGTTCTTCTTCAGTTCCGATGTTCACTTCCTTTGTCGACTCTGTCGCGGTGTATCTAGCCTTCGGTTATCCCATAGGCGTTGGTCCTTTTATTTCCTTCGCAAGCTCATTCTCTTCTTCCGAGATATCTCCAGGTATTCCTTTTCCTTCTTCTGCTCTTATCATGTAAATTCTAAATTCTTCTTCCTTTTTCGATGCTTTTGCCATCTTTTTGCGATCTTTTTGCCTCTTCACCTGTTCTTCATAATGTTTTACCTCGATTTGATGATATATCCTTCCTTTATCGGTATCTCCCCTGATTTCGCCAATCCCACTTGGCATAGGAAATTTGACACATTGATGAAATGTCGAGGCTCTGGCTTTTGTGCATGTACCCATGATCTTCCCAATAGCATGTTGTATGGTGATTCCATGTCCACTACACAGAAATTTACTTGTGTTTCAATTTCTCCCAACGAAATCGCATTTTATTTCCCCTTTAGGTTTTGTTATAGATTTGCCGAAACCATGGATATGATATATTAAGGGAGTCATTTCTTTATTTTTGTATCCCAATTCTTTATAAGCATGATAAAATATTATATTCACTAAACTCCCTGAGTCCACCAAAGTTCTATTTATTGCCCATTCTTCCACTATTTTTGTTGGTTCTCCTTCTTCCTTGCTTGCGCTTATCGTAATCACTAGTGGAGATGTGTGATTTAAATTCTCTCTTGATATCTCTGTCGTAGTAAACGTAATCTTCTTTTTCCCATTCTTTCAATGGTGACGCCTTCTCTGTTGTTACAATTTTCTTTCCTTCAAAATCTCGTTTGTGTATTCTCCCTCTGATACTTTCATGAAATTTATTAACCATCGTCTTTGTAATCATATTACATTCCAATTCTCCATTACTCTCCTTGATTATGGCTTTCTCCATTTTAACCAATTTATCCATTATACTCCTGATTTGAACAACTTTAATGACAATATTCAATCTCTAATCTTCAGTGTTCCCTGTTTCTAGCGCCAATATGTAGTTGCAGGAAATCCTACACTACACCCTCACAAGAATCCACACAATCAATCCATTGAAAATGAATAATTATAATTTTTGTTGATTAATTTCTTGAATGTTTACAAGGTAAAATGGAAAAGAACTAGAAAAATACAATCTCTATAAACTTTCTCTCTCTTAATGACTTGCTCAACCCCCGAAAAAGATCCCTCCCAATAGGCCTGTTCGGCTCTTTATATAGGGTGTTACATAATGGATGACAGCTAAGTTGTCCTTTATTTTCGGGAATGACTTGCGATGTGTCGCAAGTGTATAAATGTATAATCTCGCGACACTCCTAGTTCTCGCTAAGTCTTCACACCTTTCTCGTGTTCTCGCTGTCGTCATCCCGCTGCGTCACTTATTTTACTAAATCTGCGACGCCTTCGCTATTTAGCGTTTATGGATTTCGCAGAGGTATTGGTGTTGCGATATTCTGATCCTACAAAAACGAAGGCGTCCGACAATCAATGGTCACCCTTCAATTTCAGGAGCAAATCCTAGCCGTCCAAGGTTACCAGACAACACATGGTAACCTTTGACCCAAAACCTTAGTTTGGCCACGCCAAACCGCACCATGGCATGCCAACCTAGCCGCGCCACCATGCTAGCCTTCCCTATGCGGCTACTAAAACGAAGGCGTGCGACAAACAACGGTCGCCCTTCAATTTTAGGAGCAAATCCTAGCCGTCCAAGGTTACCAGACAACGCGTGGTAACCTTTGACCCAAAGTCTAGTTTGGCCATGCCAAACCACGCCAAGGCATGCCATGCCAATGGCTGCCAACTTTGTCGTGCCATCATGCTTTGGCCTTCCTATACGACCACCAAAACGAAAGCGTGCAACGATCAACGGCTACCTCTCGTCTTAAGATGCAAAATCTCGACCGTCGGAGGTCACCAAGCTAGCGAGTCTCCCAAGCACGACTTGCCAGGCAACAACAACATGCTACATGTTTTCCACAAAAACATTCGAGACATCTACACATATCACAAACTGGGGGATCCTCTTTGGGTATTGGTTTGGCGGTTTACAGCGTGCGGCGCACACTACGCCCGTCATAAGGAAGTGTCATAAGGATGAGGCGGTTAGTAAATACATGGAGTTAATGGTGAAACGTTCTTTTTATGGAACATCAATTTCATGTGTTAACGGTTTTATGGAACATCAATTCCATGCGTTAACGTTACCACCTCCTCCCGTTTACTCACCCATTTTTCCATTCCTTAATGAGATCAGAGTACGTTTCACTTCGACTTGTATAAATAGGTCTTACCTATTTCCACCGAACAACAAGTTCAGTCAGGAGGATACAACACTCAGAAAACGTTTGCTAGCTTTTCATATGTTAGCTTTCCACTTTCTGATACAAGTCGTAACACAACTACTTTTCCAGAATCAACTATTCTGGTCTCATCACTTTCTTTGCTTCCCTCCCCAAAACCAACCCATTCTCCTCCACTTTGTGACCGAAGCAAGTCTGGAACGACCATTTCTTGGTTTAGGGACTTGTACAGATTGATCTCTCGAATCTAAAGTACTCCCTTGCGAGTACATTGTTTAGGGTTTAAATTTATTTCTCAACCACACTCCCGAAATTCTTGAAATCGGTGAAACCATTTTCACCCACAAACAATTGGCGACCACAATGGGAGATTGATCTTTCGGTTACAATGTCAATTTAGATCATCGATCTCATGCTTCGACCCAAACATCAAGATGGTAGAAGTAGGCAATCCGCTCGGGGGATCGACGACTCGGTTACTGGGACGACTCGATTATCGGTCATGACACGACAATGGATGGTGGGGATTTAGAAAATTGAAGCAAACGATCCGCCCGAGAATCGGTGACTCGGTTATCAACTCAGTAACGGTGGGACTTTCCACAATCACGGTGGTGCTTCCCATAAAACTCGGTTGTGCACAGGGAGGTTTCCTTTTCATCGGGAGACCTAAAAAATCAAGTAAGTCCTACCTAGACAAGATATGTGGCTCACTCTTTTAAGTTTTCAAGGGAATGATAAAACCAACAGCCATGTTATGTTTCACCCCATGTCATCTACCAAACGCATAGTTCCATGGTTTTCCTGGGATGCTTGCAAGGAAAGTTTTCCAACAACGGCTTGCTCCTCTTAGCAAAGGCCTCCCTCGTGCTCTGGAGAGCCTCCTTTTTAACTTAATTATATGCATAATTTTTTGAATTCCGCTTCCGCTTCTTCACCATGCGGAAGGACCTTCGATTATTTATTTGACATCTTTTCAACCTCGAAAAACCTTTAACAAACCAAGGAGTGTTGAACTCGAACTTCACGCACAGTCACGATGGAACCTCCAACTTGTGACTATATCCCCAAAAGCAGTATGACTGTCACGTTACACATGTCGTCGATCGAAGAGGCAATTTCCTCCACACGTTTAACCAACGCGTACGGACTAGTAATTTGCTTGGTCGTGGCAATATGACCATAGTTTTCCCGGATCTTAGTGTACGATTCGCGTATCTGGTGGCACGCTAAATCCTCAATCGGACGTGATCCCGTGAGGAACCGGGTATGGAGGATTGAAAAGGGGCCTGTGACTACATCGATGACCGACAAAGGACTCCAACAACAATTGTTTTTTTTTTTTTTGCTAAGTACAAAAAAAGATTTAAGTGCGCCCACCATGGGGCACCTAACAACAATTGCGCATGCGGCTACCGGGGTACTTTTCATTGTCCGAACAAGCAATGACGTTTTCATCTTGGTCCACATCCATTTCAAGATCGCCGTGCGGGGTCATAATCGGAGACAAAGCTGCATATCCACGGTCTCCGTCTCGGGGTCATTAAAGAATCGGCTTCCTCCATCGAACAGGGGAGGATTCGGCACTACTATCGGAAGAACTAATCTCGCCATCACTGGACCCTGAGCTTTCATCCTTCTCAGCTTCCCCATCGCCATGAACAGGCTCAGCACCACCACCCTCCGTCGCATGAAGGGGCGTTTTCTGACTATTGGCGAGCTTGGTGAAAGCGTTCACACTACTGAGACCCTGGGCGGGATGCAAATACAGATACTAAGAATAGAAACGAGGATATGCACAATCTAACTAAATTCAAAAGGAAGATCATACATACCCGCATGTTGGATGAACTAAAAGTCGGGAGAGCTGCGGAATCTGACTGGAAACCACCTGCACGATTTTTAGACCTTCGTTCCTTCGCTTGGGGACTATCTACACTCGGGCTAACAGATTTTCGCTTGGGTGAAGAAGGATCTCTCGGCGGTGGATGCTCCGCCAAAACCGCAGGAGAAGGCTTACCATGACGGTTTTCTACCACGCCATTCACGAACCCGTGAAAAACAAGAAACTCATCTTGCAAGAATATATTATACTTAGAGGTTGTTGATGGACTTCGTTCCGCAAGCAGGAAAGGGAGACTTTTCCCGACTCAAGAACAGTTAGCCACGAAACTTCTGGAACAGCAGGTTGACGAACAAGTGGGACCCCTTGGTCGAAACCCATATGACGAGCCGCCCTATCAATGTTGTAAGAGACCACTTTACAAGATCCTCGAAAGAAAGATGGCACGGAACCGCAGGAGCAACTTCGCATAAATACCATCTATCCAACACTTGTATCCTCTTTATTAGAAGTCAAAGACATGCCCGGGAGCGGGAGCGAAGGTGCGATCCGAGTTATGGACTCATGCAATGGAACCCATGGACGAAAATGGACCATGTGCGAATTGTCAAGGAATCTAACCAGTTCGAACCAACCCTTGGATGCCTATTCGACCAACTTGTTATCCTCAGAGCCACCCCAAGACTCTGGGGAGTACGCAGCGGTTTTGGAGCATATTCTTGAAATGCTCCCACAACCACGCTTGGAGAAAGGCGGCATGAACATACGAATCCACTTTCATGTAACCATTCGAGGCGC
This sequence comes from Papaver armeniacum, assembly GCA_023531295.1. Classification (NCBI taxonomy): domain Eukaryota; kingdom Viridiplantae; phylum Streptophyta; class Magnoliopsida; order Ranunculales; family Papaveraceae; genus Papaver; species Papaver armeniacum. The sequence goes on from JAJJWW010019487.1 coordinate 197,634, forward strand.
GCATGTACGCAACCAGATGATCCAAGTGTGTGTACAGAGAACAGAGAAACATGCAGCCAATAGGGAGAACGACACCTTTTGCCAGTTTCACAGCAAATTTGATAAGTTCATGTCTTATCTCCTTCTTACCCGAGACGTCATCGAAAATATCTCTGGATAACCGAAGGACCAAAAACTCCGCAACATAGAGAGGACTGTTCTTCTGATTCGGCTCCAACTCATCCGGAAACCACTAGGATACCCACCAACCGTAGAAGCACCTCGTCTCATTTCCTTTCCGAACGAATCCTTTTGATTTCGCAACCATAACGGCGCGCATTTCCTCTTCATATGCAGACAACTTGATATCGAGACTACCTAATACGGGAAGGCTCAGCAAGATGACCACGCTTTCCGAGGAAATAGTCATTTCACCCCACCTGCATATGGTCGTGTGAGTGTCTGGACACCATCTGGAAATAAAAGCAACCAAGCCTGGGATATCTTTCCTAATCTGAAGAACTGCGGAAGCCGCGATAGCATCAACAGTCTGCGCCTTGGCCAAACTGGCCCTTACACATTCCTGGCTCATCATGAAGTGCATCCATTTCTCGAAGGGACGCAACGAGCTTACAATGATCTTAAAGTCAACGGGAGAATCATGGTACTCTTTCCTCTGAAGATAAAACCTTATTACACCCCTGGCCGAACCGACCGGGCCTCTCCTTCGCTTCCCCGGACCAGTCAGAAGAACCGACACATACTTGGGATGATTTTTCCTAATTGTTGCGGATGTTGTGAAGAATTCATCATCTATGTTCGGCTTGGAATTGCCAATATCCTTCGGTACGACAGAAACTATTAACATCCTAACGAAAATTCTCTTACGCTGCTTTCACCTCCGAGATAACTGCAATGGAACAATACGAAAGAAAGATTATTACGGAAAGTGCAGGAAAATTATTTCATCAGACACAAGAGCGCCATCCTGGACACAAGCCAATTGGTTTCAAAGTCATTTCGTGCATATGCGAAGAAATGGGTACTGACAGACTCTGCATCACCTCTTCATGCAGCCGAAAATTTGCGCCCAGCCAAATAGGCACGCCCCACCAAAGGAAATCATGCACACGGCTACATCAGAAAAAGGGGGGAAACCCTAAAAGCTAGTTCTTTCACGGGAAGGGAATGACAATCCTCGTGCGCACCTATTTCGCACAATAATTGAGGCGACCAACATCACTACGTACAGCATTCACACCTAAATTTTATTACAAGTTGAGCAAAGCATACCTACGGCTAATGTTTACACCAACAATATTTCTACAAGTACATGAAAAACTACGCCTATAGCTAGGGTTTATACCAACGCAAAAGAAAAGAGAAAGCAAGTTAAAGAAGAAGTATTGGAAGGCATACACAGGATTCGCTTGTCCGCTTTGCTTTACTGCTACCACACGGATGGGATAAAATAAATATAGGCGTGAAACAAAAGGAGAGGCCGGCCCTCCTTTTATATGCGTGGTACTTGGGAGTTTGAACAAAGAAAGGATTTCCTGTTTGAGCCAAGTAAGAAAAGAGGCGATCGGTCCCGCAAAGACAAAGTTGCCTTTCCAAGACCTCGCCATACCTTGGCCCCACGTACCAAAGCCGTCCGCACGCTTTGCCTCCCCATGTCGTTCGCTCACGCTCTTCCCTTCCAAGACTGTGCCATGCATTGGCCCCACATGCCAAATCCGACCGTCATGCTTGGTCTCTCCAAGTTGCCCGCGCCATGCCTTGCCACGCCAAGTCCAAGCCAGCGCGATGCCTGCCCCTCCTTTCCGAACCATACCGACCCAGCGACATGATTTTCCCTAGCCCAGCCAAGGTGATGCATATCCAGACTAAGCTGACAATTTTCATCTCGCCACACCACGGTCCGCACCACCAGTACAATTTATGCAAGGACGCCAACACGGGAAACACAAACTCTCTTTACCTCTCGAAAAGGTTAGTCGGACTTTCCTTACCATCTAATCACGACTTGTTTCGATTTCTTGTCCTAGTCTGGCACCATCTTATGCTTACCTCACAACGATGCTCCCGTTCCGAGCTACGCAGGGGACTTAATGTTGATGGTGGTTTTTGGCCTAGGGTTAAAATCGTAAAACCGCACATCTGACATGACGTCATTATGACCATAAGCACATTTATTGAACCCTTTAATATGTCTACGAGAAAATTACCGGGGGTACCTTTTTTTTAATATGCGATTAGGGTTAGATAGGCCAAACCCTAATTCCTACACCACATGTGCCAAAGGCAAACCATGTGACCACTCTACGCGCCAAGGCATGCTAGCCGCACCACCGTGCCAATGGCAAACCATGCCCGACCACGTCTACCGCGCCAAGGCATGCCAACCATGCTAGCCGCACCACCGTGCCAATGGAAAGCGTACCGACCACTCTCTGCGCCAAGGCATGCCAACCATGCTAGCTCGCACCCCATGTGCCAATGGCAAACCATGCCAGCCACATCTTCTCGCTAAAGCATGCCGACCATGCTTGCCATTCCAACACGCCATGCACAAACTTAGGTTGCCAAAACAAAGGCACTGTGACAATCTCGACTATCTTTCCATCTAAGACGCAAATCTTAGCCGTCCCAAGGTTACCCAGGACAACGCATGGTAACCTTTAACCCCAAAACCCTATCTTTCTCACGGTCCTAGCTTGGTCACGCCCTTGGCCCTACCACGCCAAGCCAAACCGCACCTTGCCTTGGCCCCTATCCATGCTAGCTAGCGCCATGTGCCAAGCGGCACGCCAAACCCTTGGCCCACCATGCCAATCAAACCGCACCTTACCTTGGCCCTAGCCATGCTAGCCGCGCCATGTGCCAACGGCATCCCAAACCCTTGGCCCTACCACGCCAAGCCAAACCGCACCTTGCCTTGGCCCTAGCCATGTGCCAACGGCACGCCAAACCCTTGGCCCCACCATGCCAAGCCAAACCGCACCTTGCCTTGGCCCTAGCCATGCTAGCCGCACCATGTGCCAACGGCATGCCAAACCATTGGCCCCACCTCACCAAGCCAAGTGCACCTTGCCTTGGCCCTAGCCATGTTAGCCGCACCACGTTCCAAGCAGCATGCCAAACCATTGGCCCCACCTCGCCAAGCCAAACGCAACTTGCCTTGGCCCTAGCCATACTAGCCGCACCATGTGCCAACGGCATACTAAACCCGCGACCCCACTATACCATCTTAGGCCTTCCCTATGTGGCTACTAAAACGAAGGCGTGCGACAATCAACGGTCCCACTTCAATCCCTAGATCAAATCCTAGCCGACCAAGGTTACCAGACAACGCATGGTAACCTTTGGCCCGAAATCCTAAGTTTGGCCACACCCAAACCGCGCCAAGGCATGAAAACCTAGCCGCGCCACCATATGCGCCCTTCCCACATGCGGCTACAAAAACGAAGGCGTGCGACAATCAACGATCCCCTTCATCCTAGGATCAAATCCTAACCGTCCCAAGGTTACCGGACAACGCATGGTAACCTTTGGCCCGAAAATCCTAAGTTTGGCCACGCCCAAACCGCGCCAAGGCATGCCATGCCCACGGCATGCCTACCTAGCCGCGCCACCATGCTGGGCTTTCCCTATGCTTTTACTAAAACGAGGCGCGCGACAATCTGCCGCCCTTCAATTTCGGGGAGAAAATCCCTGGCCGTCCCAAGGTTGCAGGACAACGCATGGTAACCTTTGACCCAAAACCCTAGTTTGGCCATGCCAATGGCATGCCAACCTAGCCGCGCCACCATGCTAGCCTTCCCTGTGCGGCTACTAAACGAAGGCGTGCGACAATCAATCGGTCGCCCTTCAATTTCAGAGCAAATCCCTAGCCGTCAAGGTTACCGGACAACGCATGGTAACCTTTGACCCAAAGTCTAGTTTGGCCACGTCAAACCACGCCAAGGCATGCCATGCCAATGGCTCCGCCAACTTTGCCGTGCCATCATGATGGCCTTCCCTATACGACCACCAAAACGAAAGCGTGCAACGATCAACGACTACCTCTCGTCTTAAGATGCAATATTTCGACCGTCGGAGGTCACCAAGCTAGCGAGTCTCCCAAGCACGACTTGCCAGGCAACAACAACATGCTACATGTTTTCCACAAAAACATTCGAGACATCAACACATATCACAAAAGCTGGGGATCCTCTTTGGGTATTGGTTTGGCGGTTCTGACGTGCGGCGTACACTACGCCCGTCATAAGGAAGTGTCATAAGGATGAGGCGGTTAGTAAATACAGGGAGTTAATGGTGAAACTTTCTTTTTATGGAACATCAATTCCATGCGTTAACGGTTTTATGGAACATCAATTCCATGCGTTAACGTTACCACCTCCTCCCGTTTACTCACCCATTTTTCCATTCCTTAATGAGACCAGAGTACGTTTCACTTCGACTTGTATAAATAGGTCTTACCTATTTCCACTGAACAACAGGTTCAGTCGGGGAGGATACACCACTCAGAAAACGTTTGCTAGCTTTTCATACGTTAGCTTCCCACTTTCTGATACAAGTCGTAACACAACTACTCTTCCAGAATCAACTATTATGGTCTCACCACTTTCCTTGCTTCCCTCCCCAAAACCAACCTATTCTCCTCCACTTTGTGACCGAAGCAAATCTGGAACGGTCATTTCTTGGTTTAAATGGGACTTGTACAGATTGATCTCTCGAATCTAAAGTACTCCCTTGCAGTACATTGTTTAGGGTTTAAATTCGTTTCTCAACCACACACCCGAAATTACCGAAATCAACAGAAACCATTTTCACCCACAAACAGTTGTATACCTACGTTTTTGCTAACGGTGTTACTAACGGTCCGTTAAATATAGAGTGTAAACATAGTGTAATCAGTTTTTAATGTTTCGACCAATATAGTTCCGCCACTTGTCATCTCTTAATTGCTGCGTGTGAAAAGCTTTTATCTAATTTAATTTGAGAGGGTGTGTCATTTTTCACTGTGTATGTGGGAGCTCACATGACTTAGTGTTTTAAAGGAGGGGAGATATCTTGGGCCACAGATGGCACCTTTACCGTGCAAGCTTGGGAGCAAGTAGCTGGCAAAGTCGGACACAAAATTGAGCGCCTTCGTCTAAATAAAACGCACCTTTACAATACTAGGTTTTAAGGAACTGTTTGTTTTGTTGTTTCGACGGATTAAAAGGCGGGAAAGAGGCGAAAGGAAAGAAATTGGTGCGTTGATTTTCTAGGGTTTACTAAATCTCTGAGATATTGTTGGATTCATCAGAACTGAGTAATGGGTATTAAGGTATGCGTTTCTCTTGTTATAAAGATACCATCTTGATTTAGTACTTGTATGTAGGGTTTACATGGGTTTTTTGTTTTGTAGGGTTTAACAAAGTTACTAGCAGATAATGCACCAAAATGCATGAAAGAACAGAAATTTGAGAGTTATTTTGGTCGCAAAATCGCCATTGATGCCAGCATGAGCATCTATCAGTTCCTTGTTTGTACCCCCATCTCTCGCTTATTCACAGATTTCTCTTTTTTGTTTAGATTAGGTTTACTGTAAAGAACAGTAGAATTAACTTGAATCTTTGTGTTGTTGAATTAAAACAGATTGTGGTTGGAAGGACTGGGACCGAAATGCTTACGAACGAATCTGGTGAAGTAACCAGGTTAGTCTTCTTTCTTCCTCTTAACTTTCTATTGCTACTTTCCAAATTTGTATCATTTGGTTTCTTATTGTTAATAAATGTGTGTAATTGACTGTGTTTTTGTAGTCACTTGCAAGGACTGTTTAATCGTACTATTAGGCTGTTGGAGGCTGGGTTGAAACCAGTGTAAGCTTCATTCATTTATCCATCTAACATCTTAGCTTAATATGATTAAAGATATTCATAGTCTTGATTGAATTGTTTATCCTTACATGTTTTGTGTGCTACTAGTTATGTATTTGATGGGAAACCACCAGACTTGAAAAAGCAAGAGTTGGCTAAACGGTGTGTGCCTCTACTGCAATGATTTATTTCTACATAGACATTCGTCGATGTACGTTTTTTATATATGTTGTTTTTTGGCCTTTGCTGTGTGCAGGTATTCGAAAAGGGAAGATGCCACTGAGGATTTGGCAGCAGCAATAGAAGTAAAATTATTTGTTTGAATCGCGTTGCAGAATTTTATTTTGCTACTTAGTTTTGTTAAGTTTCAGGCTATTGGTTCTTGATTAGGTTTATTATTGATGTAGACTGGAGACAAAGATGATATTGAAAAGTTCAGTAAACGTACAGTCAAGGTGACTTTTCTTTCTTCTTCTACCCCTCGAATTGTTTTATCTTTCCAGTTATGCAGAAATGATTAAACAGCATATATCATTCCAATACCATTTAAGGTCTAACTATTGTTAGGATCATATGAAACTTCAGTATCTCAACTTTGTGGATCATATGAACATGTGTTTGTTTTCCCTAGGTAACAAAACAACACAATGATGATTGCAAAAAACTTCTAAGGCTCATGGGAGTTCCTGTGGTTGAGGTAAAGATTTTATAACTGGTAACTTCCTTCTTTGGGATATTATATATTGGGATGGTTGTTACTAGCTATTGCCACTTTCCTCAACTCCTTTCGTCGTTATTTTCTTTTTTGGTTTGTAGGCTCCTTCAGAAGCAGAGGCAGAATGTGCTGCACTTTGCAAAAATCAAAAAGTATGCTTCTTGGACTTCTTAGTTGTTCTGCTCCATCTTTCATCATATTTTTATTGAATTCCTCAGTACATTTTTACTAAATAATCTCAACATTTTCTAGGTTTATGCTGTGGCTTCTGAAGACATGGATTCACTTACTTTTGGAGCACCCAAATTTCTTCGCCATTTAATGGATCCAGCCTCAAGAAAGATACCAGTTATGGAATTTGATGTTGCAAAGGTACAAACAACTGAAGAGAGCTCTTGAATGCTAGATTCTTTACGGTTGGCCTTCTCAATTTTTTTCTTTAATTTCAGATCTTGGAGGAGTTAAACCTCACAATGGATCAATTTATCGATTTATGCATTCTTTCTGGTTGCGATTATTGTGAAAGTATTCGAGGTTAGTTGTTTTCTGCGTAGTGTTCTGAATTTTTTTTCTCACTCTCACCACAAATACTTCTTGATAGGATAGTTTCTTCAACTGTCCTAACTCTTACTCTCCTGTCTGCAGGAATTGGAGGACAAACTGCATTGAAACTTATACGCCAACACGGTTCTATAGAGGGTATAATTGAAAACATAAACAAAGAAAGGTTGGTTTTGTGTTCAATTTTGAATCTCTCTCATGAAACATCTGTGCTTGTATTTGGGGTCTGGATGGGTTGCACCAATACTTGCAAGACAAGTCTGTACCCGTATCAGATACTTACCGGTACTGATACCCTCTGATACTGCCCAAAAGCCTTCTCAAATGTTAATTCACGACCATCTTCATCCTCTTGTTATGAAATAAGTTGGAGCACCTGTAGCTGAATGTGTAGTATATGTGCATTCAAATACATTGAATATTTAGTATATGTGCAATTGTTCATATGAATCTTGATGGCACAATGTATGATGAGTGAATTATATATCTTCGGGAATAGCATTGAATTTATGTTCTCTAATATGCATTATTGATTCCTATAAAAATGCACTTGCAAAATTATATATACGCGGTAACGGCCGGTATCCGTATTGGCCATTTCTGGAAACGCCATATCGGATTCTTAGACACGCATCAGTGCAGGTACTCGTACCAGTATCTATGCAACCCATTACGAGTACCTGTAGGTACTGGATTCTTAGTTATGAAGTCATTACTCATTAGCGGGTGTTACCGTTATGTTTCCCGAACACAAAATATATATCGTCAGAGTATTTTGATTACATCTTGTTTCATGTTTTCTATTTCTGGTGCGATAAAAAATCAGTGTTAATTATTTCCAATTTATACTCTTTCAGGTACCAAATACCGGAGTCTTGGCCATACGAGGAAGCTCGACGTCTTTTTAAAGAACCATTGGTCACAGCCAATGATCAGCAACCTGAACTTAAGTGGAGTCCACCAGATGAGGAGGTGAGTTGTTTTATCTCTCTTTTTTTTTTTAATATAATTGTTTTGGTGGTTTGGGTGATATATTTTCCTTGCATTCTTTAGGGACTTGTAGCCTTTCTGGTGACTGAAAATGGGTTCAACAGTGATCGAGTCACAAAGGTATGTCTTCATCTAATCTTTGTATTGTTTTATACCACTACTTGTTATAAAAGAAAAATGTTTGATTGCTGACATGTAAATCCATGTTTCTATAGGCTGTAGAAAAAATCAAAGCAGCAAAGAACAAGTCATCTCAGGGGAGGTAAGTGATCCTAATAATGAAGTTGAATGTGTGAAAGATCATCTTTGATACCAACTTTAACTGACTGAATGCACAGATTGGAGTCATTTTTCAAGCCAGTGGCCAGCGACTCGGTTCCTCTTAAGCGAAAGGTACGTGCTTATGCATCTTAGTGTGATCATCTACTTCCGAATTTCTTATACCATCCTACCCTATTAATGTTTAATCAACGGAAGGGATAGTCTGATGAAAATAATAGTTAAGTTGATCTTGTTTCTGAGCCATAGGGATAACAGGTTTGTGTAATTAGCCTACAGCCTTGGGCAAAATGGCACTAATTTTGAGTTGTTCTGTTTCAATCTCATTATCTCTGTGCAAGGGCCAAATCTATATTGAAATTATATAGGGGTATAATACGTTTGATTTAATACTTTTTCTGTGCTATTTGTTGACATGGAGTTTTGGGGTAATTTAATACTTATAACTCCAATTTATATCTAAACTCCAACATTCTCCTTGTTTGGTTGTTTAGCATATCAAGCTTCTAATTTCTTCCGTTTATTGTATTTGCATGATAGGATGCTCCAGCTAAAGCTACAAAGGAGACTGCCAAGAAAAGAAACACCGGTGGTGGGAGGAAGAAGAAATAAACTCTTATTCAGTTTTAGCCTTACATAATAGGCGAAACTAAGGCAGCAAATTGAGGTTAGAGTTTCATATAATTTCCCTGTTGTATTTGTTGCTGAGCCTGTAGTTTAACTTCCACATACTTCATATAGGTTTTCTGCTAGATGAACTCCCGTATAATATCCACTTTGTGCTGAATTTTTGACAAATTGCTTATCTGTATATATATTTTCTGGTCTAATGACTAATTTAACAGTTCTAAGATACGTTGGAGGATTCTGAGTTCTAACATCTCAACTTTTGAACAGGTGAACACTCCATTTTGGCAACAAGTTCAATATTAGCTTCTGTAACCTTTTAACCAACAAGGTGGTCTCCCCAACATGAGTGATGACTCTTCCTAACAGTTTGTTAAAACTTGGAGCTTTGTTGACGCCAAGACTATCCCTATGACATCTTTGTAGGCTTTCCCTGTGTTTTTTTCCTTCTCTTTTTCTTTCAGTTTGGGACATTTCATGTCTGTTTCATCTGTAAATTAAGATTAACTAGCTTGAATCCTTTTTTTCACCTTGTTCAATCTCTACAACTCTGCATCGATTAAAGTCTAAAGAACATGCATTTGAGTGCTAATGTGGATTATTGCCGTAAATTTGATACCCACATTTAGTTCCATATTCTAAATTTGATTACTGTAGTTTATGCAGAACTACAGTAACTGGAATGAGCAAATGAACAAATGGTGTATGATAAAACACAACGTGGATTCATCTTCAACATGTTACAGAAGATACATAAAGTGGATATTGAAAGCTATTAGCATACTGGAAAGATAAGCTATCACCAGGACCAATGGCTTCTCCATTGTTAACCAGACAGTCATCATAATTTTGTCGACGAAACAGTCTTGGATTAATCAACCTAGCAGAACTAAACCATCCACAACTTACATGTATGTTAGATATACTACAGCCTTCTGATAGACATAGATTCAGTATTTGTACTGTGTATGTTGGTATACCATTTGGAAGTGGAGTTGTTGGACCTTGGTATACTGCAATATCGTCTTTCGAACACGCGTCACTGATTCGATTAGAAACTCGTTCATCCACTGATCTGTCAATGGTAGTACTAGTAGCTTCAGCCGCAACAAAAATCTCTGCACAGTGAAAATATAGAGTTATTACCGTTGCAAGAAACTGACAAATTTATTACAAGGACACACATTTGCTCACTAGAAGTACTTGCCTGAGTATAAGTAAAAGAAAGACATAATTAGACTGAGACTCAACAAAATGAGTTGGCTTCTTTTTCTTCTTCTCCTTATTCTTGTTCTTATCATCAAGAATACTATGAATGGAAACGGGTTTCTGATAGTAAATTTCAAAGAGAATATATGTCAGATTCCGGGGACCAACATATATATATATATATATGTGGGATTTGCAATATCATTGAATATTTTCTACACAGTCAATGTTGGGAGGGATAGAGATAGTTTGGAAACTTGAAATTGATTCAGTTGGGGGTTGGGATTTAATAACGTGATTGACTTTGATTAGGTTAATAGATGAGACAACAGGCAGGGGTACATAGACTGAATCACTGATAGACTGCATTGACTGCTCAACACAGATATAAACTGTTGTTTAACTGCAAGAGTGTAATTAATGCCATGCGGGGTTGCGAATTCGTGAAATCCAAGATGACCGACTACTGAATTCATGCTCAAAAAAAAAAAAAAAAAAAAAAAAAAAAAAAAAAAAACTGAATCCTAGTGATAGTTTAGGGCAATTGGGCATTGCCTAATTTAATGGTGGTGTCTTAAACATTTCTCCAGTTCCGAAATCTTGATATATTTTCTTTGGGCCAGAGGTTGCTCCTATATTTTATTTTCCCCCTCCAAATCACTTGCTGCTAAAATTCGAGATGGTTATGATGATGAGGATGGTTTCGTGCTAGCCCATTTGTAAACAGAAAATTGGTTAAAGAGGGAGGATCCATGGACACTCTTAGATGGACAAGGTCGGACAAGATTTGCGTCATTTTTTCCGCAAAACCCAAACGATAATGAATTTAAGTCTAATATTTTGATGTATATTCTTCTTATAAGACTCTACATTTCTACAAAAAATGAGCACAATTCGAGATGTATAAAACCACTATCTACCCCTTTGAATATCAGCCGTTCAAAATTAACGGTTGAAATTAAGATCGCCAATGGTCAGGTTTGCTATCTCGAATTGCATTCATTTTTGGTAGGAATATAAATAAAATCTTATAATAGAAACATATCATTAAAATATTAGACCTAAATTCATTGTCATTTGAGTTTGCCGGAGAAAATGTCGCAAATCTTGTCCGACCTTGTCTATCTAAGAGTGTCCATGGATCTTCCCTCTTGGTTAAATAGTCCTAAAATAATAATTTCTGGGTGAGAAAGACATGTCAAGTTTGTAACCGTTTAAATGGACGAGAATTTAAAAGATACTTTTCTATTAAGCATTTTGAGTAACTACCAAAGAATATTAGAAAAATATTATTATGACTGAGATATTTTAAAAAAATCAAAGTCTTTGTTTCTCGATTATGAGAAAGATCGAGCTCGGGTCTTGACTTTTAGATCTGAAGAAAACAAGCTTCATTTCTTCTATCATTCAACCTTTCGAGTTCGATTTGCATACAATCGATTCTTCTCGATCTTTCTTCTATGACGGTAAATTTTATTCTAGTGTTTTGAACAACCTTGATCGGTAGTTTGATTCCAGTTTTGTTCAATTCAACAAAAGTGATTTCTCTGATTTTGATTTTATTTTTATTTGATTGAAAGTTTTATATACATTTAAATCCTTTGATTTTTTTTTAATAGGAAAAGATAATTCATTAAACTCAAATTTGTGATACAAACAAATTCTCTCTAATGAGAGTTTCCAACCAAACATGAGAATCATTTCCCCAAAATAATGAAATACTACTCGTCCTAGCTTTTTTAGCCAAACAATGGGTATGATTAGAGGTTTCAATACTTGTTGATGATGTGATTTAAAAAAAAATAAAGATTTAGGTACTTTTTCTGTGTATTTCTAGGGTTGTTTGATTTCAATACCAAATGAAGAGTAAACATTCAGCAAATGCTTTATCTTAGTATAATATTGTTCATAATCAATGATCTGATTTAAAAAAAGAAAAAATTGAAGCATTTTATTTTATTGTTTGTAAAATGGATTTAATTTTCTTGTTTGTAAACAGGTTTATTTTTCATGTTTGTTGGGTTGGTTGGTGAATGGTAATTGAGGGTGGCGAGTGCTGTGGGTGTGGGTGGAAGATGTTGGTTCTCAGTTGTGGGTGGTAAAGGTGATGGGGGTGGTGGATTGTGCTGATGGTCAGTGGTGGGGGTGGTGGTTTGTGCTGGAACATGTAGGGGATGAAAGTTACGTAGTTGTGTAAGTGTATCGAAGTTGAGGGTTGGACTTTAGATGAGTAATTGTAGAGAAATATGTTGGAATCTAATACTTTCAACTGACCGAAATGCGAGGGATTGTGCTGATGGTCAGGGGTGGGGGTGGGGGTGGTGGTTTGTGCTGGAACATGTCGGGAACGAAGCGAGGGATTGTGCTGATGGTCAGGGGTGGGGGTGGGGGTGGTGGTTTGTGCTGGAACATGTCGGGGATGAAATTTAATACGTAGTTGTGTAAGTGTATCGAAGTTGAGGGTTGAACTTTAGATGAGTAATTGTAGAGAAATGTATTGGAATCTAATACTTTCAACTAGTTGGGCCGACCGAGCGAAGCGAGGGAGGACCTTATACGACCATTTTTTTTTGTAAAATCTAAGTGATCAATAGACACAAAAAGATCACAAATGGTTCGGGCCGAAAAACCAAAAATAACCCTTTAAATCAAATTTTTCTTTTTTTCCTTTAGACATTTTCGTAAATAAGTGGAAGAGGAAGGGCAATATGTATTAGACATTTTCATAAATAAACCAAAAAGAAAGCGCAATACGTATTAGACATTTTCGTAAATAAACCAAAAAGGAAGGGCAAATAGATATAAGTGTCAAATTGTATTATAATTCCTTATGTATCCTATTTTTAAGGGGTATAATTGGCAACCAAACTTTAACATAACATATCTAAAAATCCGTGCGTTGGAATTTTACAAATTTTATCTCGTTGGAAAGCTTATAAACAAATCTACGCAATGAGTACAAACAACAATATCAAATTTTGAGTTTTTAGGAAAAATTCGGAGGTATATATCATTTTAGGTTCACTTTTAGAAAATTAGCTGTATATCTATTATGCAAACCACCACAAATGATACATACTCCCTCCGTCCCAAATTAGTTGATCCATTTGTAGTTTGCACAATTATTAAGGTAAGGAAAGAAGGGAGTATGTTTAGGTAATTTTTTCAAGTATGCCCTTATGGATAATAAGTGTAAAACTTCGAAATGATTTATCTCTTAAACTATACCACGATTTTTCGTAAATTTTATACCGTTGAAAGCATTTTAAAACACCTACGTAACGAATATAAACATGGCTATCAAATTATACATATTTCTTATAGTAACAATAATCAATTAAAAGGGTAGTTTTAATAATATCCCTTTGATTAGTGAAATAACTCATCTATTTGTGGGACTCAACTAATTTGGGACAGAGGGAGTAATACTTTAGGTAGCCATATTTTGGTTTATGCATCAACTAATTTTCTGTTGCAACTAATAAAACGATGCACTCTCTCCTCAAGAAAAGTGATACTTTCACTTTAGGCACAATTCTCGATAATTGAATGCACAACTATTATGCAAACCACCACAAAGGCTGCATAACACATCATGTAACCATATTTTGGTTTATGGATCGACTAATTTTTCGTTTATCGAAAAGTGATACTTTCACATTCCGTTTCAGGAAAAGTGATACTTTCGCCCCGTTTCAGAAAAAGTGATATTTCTTGTTTCGTTTCTGAAACGGAGCGAAAGTATCGCTTTTTCTGAAACGGTGCGAAAGTATCAATTTTTTTTGAAACAAATCGAAAGTATCACTATTTTTGAAACGGGCGAAAGTAGTCGCAAACAAACCCTATCTTCAGTTTCTTCTTCGGTTGGCCCTCCCACCATGGAAACGGTTGTACTAGTCTCTTAAGTGATTGTAGATGCTTTAGAATGAGAAATCTTTGTATCAAGTTTTGTGATTTTTTGGACTGACGGGTTTTGGGTTGCAGTGGTTAATGTGGGGTGCAAAAATGGAAGCAACAAATCAAAGGGGTGGCTTCTATTCAAAGGTTAACATGGAGATCAAGATGGTTGATGCAAATGGTGTTGCTGCAGATCACGTCTTCCAAAAGGCAAATGTTAAGTTTTAAATGTACTGATTGTTCTATGTAATCTTCTCCGTACAAGTTTTAGTTATAAATATACAAATTAATCATTACCCTGTAAAGGGAAGTTGAATTAGATGAATGTTTTTTGAATATTTCGTTAATTCATCTCGCATATTCGACAAAAACATGTTTAAAATGCGAGACGAAACTAGTTACATCATGCTTACATTCTGACAAAAACATGTTTTCGCCTAGACTAGATGAAACCAGTTTCATCCTGCATATATTATGACAAAAAAAAATGTTTCCTCTAGATGAAACCAGTTTCATCTTGAATATATTCTGACAAAATAAATGTTGTTTCAGGATGAAACCAGTTTCATCTACGTATATAGACGAAAAAAACATGTTTTCATCTTGCATATTTTGACAAAATCATAGAATTTACCTGCAAATAATATTATGACTAATTTTAAGTTAAGTTTTCAGGATGAATCATAATTTACAATTTAGATTTTATAAATGTCTGCAAACATAAAATTTTACAAACAAAAAACTTAGGCAAACTTGAAAAAGCGGGGGTCTAACAACCACACCCAATATTTCGTTTGGCAATATGAATAGAAAAACTCCAGTATACTTTTAAAAGAATCAACTAGACAGTCAAACTCAGTCTAGAGAAAAGTATATCAAAGAGTTTTATATATCTATCTCTCAATTCAATCCGCAATCAGCAAATAGAAATTTGCGAGCCCGATTGAATATAAGAGAAGTAATTTGAACGGTACCAAAGACTAGTGTTCAAGGATTTATCAATTTCAATCAACAACCAAAGGTTGGATTTACCAAATTGATTGAATCAACGCACAACCTGTGATATTTCAATTATATAACAAAATATAATGCGGAAAATAAATAACACAGATACCAGAATTTTGTTAACGAGGAAAACCGCAAATGCAGAAAAACCCCGGGACCTAGTCCAGCTTTTAACACCACACTGTATTAAGCCGCTACAGACACTAGCCTACTACCAATGAACTTCAGATCGGAATGTATTTGAACCCCTAATCAATCTCACACTGATTCAAGGTATATACTACACCAAATCAACGATTTTGAGACATTTATATGCGTTGTTTTGAAATTCAGAGACACATATAAGTGTCTCAAATCGTGCGTCCGGAATGAATTGAGACGCCTAAAGCGACACTTATAAGTGTGTCTTAATTAATCTAAGCGACACTTATAAGTGTCTCTTAATTAATGTTAAGAGACACCTATAATTAATTTAAGCGACACTTATATACGTCTCAAATAAAATTAACTTTTCAAAAAAAAATCATAATTTTCCAGTTGGGAATTCCCAAAATCAAAAGTATTTCCTGCACCTGCATGTTTTAATTTTCTGTACCCCAATACAAGTCGCAATTCCATTCTCAATCAAATATTAACACTACCAAAAAGAATGATGTCTTAACATTTAATATCTTCAAGGAAAAAATAAAAATGAAAGTTGAAATACAATGATGTCTTAACATTTAATATCTTCAAGGAAAAAATAAAAATGAAAGTTGAAATACAAGAGAAGATGTTGAAAATGACTCAAAGTTACTTATCAGGAAATCAAAGATGTTGAACGTAATCAGTAACAGAAACTTAAATGCCAAAGACTTGATAGTCATCTAGTTTAGAACCTTGGCAGAATGGGAATTCCAGAAAATTGAGTTCATTGTTGTCTCACAAGTAGTACAAGCAATGAGCTTCCATACCGAAAAAAACAATGGAGTTTTGTAAGAAACATTGACAATTATGATTCATGGACAAATGGCAACTTCCAAGAATCAACTGAAAAGAAATGAAGGGCGCCTGCTACGGAAAATTTGACAAGATTTTAAGAGACATTTACACGAACAATATCCTGATCGCTGAAGCCTTGACGTCTATGTGAAGATTCCTTGCAAGTTCATAGACCAATAAAACGTTGTGAAGAATCCTAGCAGCTGAAGATACTAACAACTTTCCATCTACAAGCACTTTATTACTAGGATGTGATCTAATTGATCCCTCTATGTGCAACTTTGAATCACCAGCTGGAGAATTCATTGGGATTTTCGTATCCAAACTGCAGGGTATATACCTCTTAACTGAAGACAAAAAAAACATACAAGTCACCGTAAAAATCTATGAATGGACCAATCACATTTTGCATGACTAATTATATCTTTCAATCAAAAAATTTACATGGTTGAATACTTAATACCCTCCAACAACAATGATTTCTTCCTTGGTAGATGTGTGACTCCTTGGGGTTAAATTGAAACATCTCCAGTGAAGTAGCTGACAAAGAATGCATACATGTGTATCTGTAGCTACCAAAGAATGCATACATAGCTTGCAATAGAAGAGCTCTTTCAATATTAACCCCTTTCTCAGCTCATAAACAAAATCGAAGACTCAGAATCTTCAATGACAACACAAACAAGAAAAAAATTCAAAACAAACGAACAAAAAGTTAAAATCAACTTCAGAGACATGACCAAAAATAAAAATCTTAGTATATAAAATTGGAATTATTAGCATAACCATGTTTTAAAACTCCATGAAATCAACTAAACAAGAACATAAATTGTAAAATCTAGAGAGAATAATACCATACGAGCTATACTGTTCACAGAATAAGCTAAAATTAAACTAAAAAACAAGTAATAAAGTTAGGGTTTTATACCTGAATCTTCTTGGATTTGTCCCTCAATCTTCTTCTGCAATTTCAAAATCAAAAGTCAAATAATCTATTTCTAGGGTTTACGAAATAAAAATACACAGAATCTGTAAAAGGGTTTCAATAGGGTTAAGGTATTGATCTAAGAAGGATTTTTTGTCGATTTAGGTATAGATATGGCTTTGACATACGGTATGGAAAGAGAGGCGCAGCTGGGGAAACAAATCAATTTGGTTTCTCTATAAAATAGGGATTTTCATAAGACTGTTTA
Source organism: Papaver armeniacum (assembly GCA_023531295.1). Classification (NCBI taxonomy): domain Eukaryota; kingdom Viridiplantae; phylum Streptophyta; class Magnoliopsida; order Ranunculales; family Papaveraceae; genus Papaver; species Papaver armeniacum. The sequence continues at coordinate 214,937 of JAJJWW010019487.1, forward strand.
GGTTTACAAAGTCAGTTAAACACATAAGGTTTGATTTTATCTCTGTTTAATCTCACTCGATTTCTCTTTGTTTAACCTGAAGAGAAAGGGAAATAAGAGAAGGAGAGAACAAAGAAAGCACGAGAAAAGAAAGGAAAGGAAATATGAGAGAGAGAAGCGAAATATTAAGAGTTAAGAGTCTTAAGACCAAGACTGAATTTTATCAAAGAAAAATAAAAGAGAATTAAAGATTGTCCAAATTTAAGACAACCCAAATAAATGGGGGAACCAAAATAAATGGTGGGAATTGATGTCGATTATATGAATTTAGTTTCAAAATTATTTGGTGGTGTGAGATAAAGATTTGGGGGGAAATTTGAGAGGGAAATAAACTTGAGGAATTTAGAAATTGGAAAGAGAGGGAATTTAGGGTGGAAAATTTGGTGTTTTGGAGGGAAATAATATGGAATTAAAATGAAAAGGAAATGATAAATTGATATATTTAGAAGTTACTAAAAGGTCTTTTAATGTTATAAATTTTTAAGACACTTGTAAAACATTTAAGACACTTATAAGAGTAGTTGAAAAATCAGAATTAAAGCAACTCATATTTTTGATTTGAGACTCTTATATGAGTGGAAGCACTAAAGACATGTATAAGTATCTCGAACCCAAAAATCAATGTCTCAAATTGGGCCATATGGTGTAGTGATAGTTGTGCTCCTTACGTCTCTGATCCCAGCAGGATACTACGCACTTGATTCCCTTAGCTGATCTCACCCACAACCAAGAGTTGCTATGACCCAAAGTCGAAGACTTGATGAAGAAATCTGTCTCACACAGAAAAGTCTATTGGAATAGGTAAATCTGTCTCCCACAGAAATACCTACGAGTTTTGTTCCGTCTTTTGATAAATCAAGGTGCACATGAACCATTTGATAAACCGGACTTATGTTCCCGAAGAACAGCCTAGTATTATCAATCACCCCATAATAATCTTAATCGTATGGTAGCGAAACAAGATATTGTGGAATCACAAACGATGAGACGAAGATGTTTGTGACTACTTTTTATCCTACCTATCGGAGAATCAATCTCGAGCAAATCTTAGAGAAGATAGTACTCAATACGATAGAACATGGCAAGATCAGAACACGCAACTACAGAGAAAATAGTTTGGTCTGGATTCACAATCCCAATGAAGTCTTTAAGTCGTTAACCTACAGGGTTTCGTGAAAAACCTAAGGTTAAAGGAGAATCGACTTTAGCTTATGCAACTAGTATCATACAAGAGGTGTGGGGATTAGGTTTCCCAGTTGCTAGAGTTCTCCTTTATATAGTTTTTAAATCAGGGTTTGCAATCTAAGTTACCATGGTAACAAAGCATTCAATATTCACCGTTAGATGAAAAACTGATTAGATTCAAGCTAATATCTTTCAATCTTTATATCAAACTTAGCTTGTTATACACAAATGATACGCACCTTCATTTAGGTTTAAGTAACCGTACCTGAACGTGTACACCATGTTAGCTCAACAGTAGTTAACCGAGGTTAGATATATGAAAACTCTCATATCAACCTTATTCATCTTAACCATAACTAGTTCAAATGACTCAAATGAAACTAGTTAAAGAGTTGTTCAATTGCTATATTCTCATAGAAGTATACAAGAACACAATTGAAGCAAAATCGGTTTGATTCACTTGAATCAATTCATGAAAATTATAGCCACGGTTTGCAAAGAATGCATTCCTTAATATATAAATGTATTAGTTCATGAGCAAACCGATTTTAGAACTTTAACCACTTAAGTATGCATACGGGTACGCATACCTAAGTAGCCGGTCTGAGTTTGGGTTCTCCAGCATGCGAACGTGTACGCATACCATAGTACACTTCCAAAACCCAGTAAAATTTCCGGACCTATACCTAGCGCAAGTATGCATACCAGTATGTGTAATTGGTACACGAAATTTCACAACTACAAGTACCCATACGAGTATGCATACTCTAGTTCCGGTCATGGATCACATACATGCAAGAATGCACACTATGTTTATAATCCAATAGTTCTAAACTTTATTTCAATCATTGAAACTTTCTTAGAGGATGACAATAGCCGTTTTCACACACTATTAGCATTAAAGCAATTTTCAAGTTATTGAAATAATCATAACGAAACATTCCAAGTCTACACCAAATGATTGTATCACACAAACCATGTAAGATGTTACTCGACAATTTTCATATGATCATCTTTTTGACTTTTTTCAAGAATATAAGATGAACTTGGTTAAAGCGAAAGCTTACCAACACATATTTCGAGAAATATGTAAGCGAGTTAATCTCACTCGAAATCTCAAATGTTTATAATCGACAACTATATAGTAGTATGACTTTTCTCTCAATATATGAGATAGAGTAGAAATAAACTTTCCAAGTGATAGATGAGTTTTAGTCTCCACATACCTTTTGTTGATGAAGTTACACAAGCTCTCCTTAGTAGTTCTTCGTCTTCAATTGATGAACACCGTGAAGTCTAATGCTCAACTACACAATCTATCCTAGTCCGAGACATCACTATAAGTAGACTAGAAATCAAGACTTATAGTTTTCATCACTAACATTGACAAACAAGCTTGAGATAACAGCACTTGCGAGTTCGACCTAGCAGTGCTCTAACTGAAAATGCGGGGGTACAACAACCTCACCCAATATGTCGATTAGCAATCTGTATAGACTAACTCTAATATACTTTTAAGAGAATCAACTAGACAGTCAAACTCAATCTTAATAAAAAGTATATCAAGGAGTTAATATCTCTATCTCTCGATTTGATTATACTCAAACAAATAGAAATCTGTGAGTCTTTATCAAATACAAGAGATAAAACTTGGATGATACCAAAGACCAATATCCAAGGATCAATAAATTTCCAATCAACAACCAAAGGTTAGATTTCACAATTGATCGATACAACACACAACCCGTGATATTTCAATTATATAACAAAATATAATGCGGAATAGAAATAACACTGATACAGGAAGTTTTGTTAACGAGGAAACCGCAAATGCGAGAAAAACCCCGGGACCTAGTCCAGATTAAACACCACATCAGATTAAGCCGCTACGGACACTAGCCTACTACAAACTAACTTTGTCGGTGTAGTTGAACCCTAATCATTCTCACACCGATTCAAGATACAGTTGTGCTCCTTACGTCGATCGATCCCGGCAGGATACTTGTTGATGGTGGATTTTCATTTAAGGGATGAAATTGTAAAAGCCAAAATTATGCGTTAACATCTTGCAAAAGATAAAGCCATTAATAAGTGATGAATACTTCTTCACTTTACTAATTCACCTAAAATGGAGCATGTGACAACAATCCCAACGATTCAATGAGTTAAATACACAAAATTCATCCAGGTTGGAGCATGTAGCAACAATCCCATATACCTGTGAATTTACAACATTGTTAATTGATGCATGACCGACCCTCGTATTTCCCGTACTCATTAGGTGCGGCATGATGATCTGAGTGTTGTTCTCGTTGCAGAGCAACACGAATCTCCAAGCATTAACAATAAAATATGTACGAAATACCCATACATGCTACAACTCTCGGTGTGTTATACTAGCCCGATTGAGCATGTTTGAACTGAATCGACCATATCGGTCTCGAAATGATCATAACCATCCAACTTCACCAGCATGATTGGATGGTCCGGATCGAAATCCATAACCTTCACCGGCCCGGTATTGGAGTATTCACCACCGACTCAATGCGGGCCCCGCATGGTCGGCCTCCCCAAGAGGGAAGCAACACTTACCAGTTCGTCCAACCAAAACAACATGGACGTGAAACCCTAAACTAGGGTTACAACACATTACATGTGTCGCAAATTAGTCTCAACCATCCATCTTCGCATGCATAGATGGAGGGTGTAGATGTAGATTCAAAGGGTCCAGAACATATCAACACAAACAGCGTGGTCCCGCCTACATACCTGACTGATCGGTCAGGACCAACTATGGTTGGTCGTCTTGATTCGTGCGTCCCAAACTGGGTATGACACACGGCCAAGCCAAAACCGATTAGGGTTTGTGTCGCGATCACGAGCGTCCCCTTTTATCCTCGCTTTCGGATGAAGGGTCAAGGAATAGACTAAGCGGAGTCCGGTAAGTATCAACATGATCACTTTGCGGGCCCACCTATCTCCACACCCGATCAACCAAGACCAAACTTGGCTGTACACCTCGATTCGCACGCCCAAACCAGGCGTGGTCGCACCTCCTAATCGTAAGCTGATCTCGACCACTCAACTTCTCCGGACAAATTGAGTGGCTTAGATCAAGTTTCTATGAGGTAATGAAGTACAGGCGTGAACACCTACCACCTACCACCCACATGCCGAATCAATCGGCCTTGGGACCGAGCCAGGCTTGGTCGTCTTGAAACGCGCGCCCGAAGTGGGCATGATGCGCGGCTTTTGCGGCACCAGATTTCTGTTGCAAATCGATCTCAACCGCTCCTCTTTGCCGGTCAAATTGGGTGGCCTAGATCGCACCATCATGAGACAGTGAGGTATGGACGTGTACACCGGCATGTCGTCTACACGCATGCCCGGTCGGTCCTTTCCAAAACACCTCCCATGCTTGGTTTCGACCAAGGCGAAGAGTGATACTGCGCACCTCTTCAAAAGTCCCTAAAACTTTATCAACGGTCGCGAGATGAGTGTCACGGATCATCTCGTCGGTCCAATTCTGACTTGGTCAAAAGCCACTGGTTAGGAGTTAAGAGACCATCAAGGCGTCACCACAATCACCGTCCACCACTCTTCCAAATGGAGTGATCGGTCAAGTCAGGGCTTAACTGTATAGCCTCCAAACGATCACTCGAAGATGGCTGGACATGATGCTATTTTAAGACGCTTAAATTCGCGACTTACTCCGTAAGCCTTAAAAACAAGCAATGCTTCATACATCTTTGAATATACTCGATACGATACTGCGTAGAATACACACGATACTTCACAAGTATCGACTTCCCAAATAATTTAGTTATTTAGTCTAGCATTACATGCTACTTTCGTGGGTCCCACGATCCACACACTCGAGACATCAATCATGTCACAAAGCGGGGGATACATACTGGGGTATTGGTTGGCGGTTTACAGTGTGCAGCGTGCAATGCGCCATCACAAGAACGTGTCAGGAAGTCATGGACGGTTAAAGATGACAGGAGAAGTGGTCAAGACTGGTCATGTAACATCGACACACAACTCCACTACTCCATCACTCCACTTCCTCAACTTTCCACGAGAGACGTGAATAAGGCTCAAATGACTTGTATAAATAGGTTCTCCTCCCAATTTCCAACAACATAACAAGTCAAGACAAGACAGAAACCAAGTGTTAATACAAAACGTATTCAAACACTCAAAGCCTGCTTGCATCAATCGTAAGCCTGCTCACCTTTCGTTACAAGTCATAAACAAGCCTACACCTTCACAATCTCAACACCTTCTTCGCTTCCCTCCCCTAAGATCAACCCCATCTCCTTCACTTTGTGACCGAAGCAAGTCTGGAACGGCCATTTCTTGGTTTAGGCCAGAGTTGTACAGATTGATTTCTCGAATCACAAGCACTCACCGTGCAATGCATTTGTTTAGGGTTTAGATTCATTCCTCATCCACACACCCCAAATTACCAAATCCGGCAAGAATAGTTTTCACCCATAAACAATTGGCGACCACAGTGGGAGGTTAATCTCTCGGTTGTAAAGTCAATTTCTTCGAAATCCGATTCAATTTCATCAATTTCAAAAAAAGGTTAGATCTTAGAATCAATTCAATCAGCATTTCATTTCAATATGGTAGAACTCAGGTCTGGATCAGCAATCAATCCTGATGGAGCTAGTACGGATAACACTCCCGGTGTCGATGTACCCGTCAGTGGAGCTACAGTGGTCAATACATCTCGTGGAACCGTTACTCCTATCACCAACGCTAGCGGAGCAGGAGACATTCCAGTGGGTGGAACGCCCCCATCACTAGAGCCGGAAAGCGGTAGTAAATCCCGACATATCCTCCAAGTGTAACGCCTCCGGTGGTCACCAGAGCAACAACTTTCACTCCTTCATCGGGACGAGGAGCCGGAGGCACAAGAGGAGGGCCACCGTGTATTACCATTGAAGACTTGATGGAGAAGGTGAAATTCTAGCTAAGAGTCAAACGAATATGGCCGCAACTCGAGAAAGAGGTACTCACTTTCCTTAAAACTTTAGCGAACGATTGCCACAAGATCCACGACAACCCTTAGAGCCAAGCAAGAGATGCCTTCAATACACCGGAGCAAGCGTTTCTACTCGGACCCACATGAGTGAAGAAGCTCGTGTTGCTCCGAACGCCCAAGAGAGAGGGACCACCATCCAACTTCATCACACGTGAGGACCGGGAACGACTTCTCCAAAACCGAGGCAAAGGAAATCAGTGGATGCACACCAACATCAACCGCCATACCCTCAAGATATGCAACGAATCCCTCTTCCAAGAGGATACACCTCTCCTCCGTTCTCCTCTACGACGATGGTACTGTAACGCTCGTGAGCACGTTTCTCGATTTTGGAATCCTTGGGAGAGCATGAGTATAATCATGTTCTCCGCCTGAAAGAGTTCTCGAAATCACTTACGGGAAGGGCGTACACTTGGTACAACAACATCACACCTAACAGCATATCCAATTGGGGGAGATGGTCGGTGCTTTCTCTGAGAAATATTTTTTCGTGTCCGAGCAGATCACCTTTTCAGATCTAGGTAGAGTCTCTCAGCGGAACAACGAGCATCCGAACGACTTCGTTAAGAGGTTCAGAACTCAAGCACTAGATTGTCGTGATCCGAACATCACCGAATGCGAGTTGGTGGAGCTATGCATCAACGTGATGATACCCATATACCGCGCTTTACTAGAAAATCCGGGCTTTCAGACGTTCTCCGAACTCCATGAAGCTGCCAAACGTTCGGCCAAAACTGCCCCGACATTGCTAGAAAGAACCAGGGTTGTTCGAAACGAAGATCCACGTGAGAGTCGAGGAAGCATGCGTCTCACAAACAAACAATACAACACTGGTCCTTTTGTGAGCGTGGTTGGCGAAGGAGGAAAAAGGAAGGCTTCACCAACAGAACAACAACCCAAGCGTGCGGCTCCAGTACACATGAATTCTTCTCAAAAGGGAGAGGGCAAGACTCCTGCATAAGACACCGAAGATACGGGTTTCCGTTCCCCATGAATGAAGTAGTGGAACTCTTGGAGCGTGGATTCAAGACGACGCCATCAAGTCGCCTCATATCATACGTCCACCAACCGAGAAAGATATGGCGGATCCTAAGCATCTTTGTCGCTACCATAGGTTCGTTCACCATCCAACCAAAGACCGTAACAGTGAAACAAATCTTCGGAGAAAAGATAGAGACAGGAGAACTCCGACTTGGAAACGAAGGTGTTCTTAGAGACCCTATTCTGTCGGGGCGCATGATTTCGGGGATTCCGTTCGCAAGACTTGTACAATCTATGATAGAACATTTATGCGAGATCTTGTACTTCTCCAAAGCACAGCGTCAGGACATATTTGCAGCCCTCAACCGTATTATCTCAGGCAAACGCTTGTATCTGGAAGAGGAAGCGGTCTCGAAACCTCAGTCCTTGCTGGAAGATGCAAACAAGGGAAATTGGGGACTCTTAACCGTTTCCCATTTGAAGGATATCGAGTTCAATAACACATTGATCGATACGGCCTCTCGAATTCAACATCATCACTCTCCAGGACCTTAAAAGCGGCAGAAAATTTCAAAACAGGAGGCTACTCGCAACCCAATTGTGATTAAGACTCCAGAAGGAGAACTCAAAGATGCATATGGATACATCGATCTTGAAGTAAAATTGGGCGATGCCTCGACACAAGCAAAGTTCTACATAGTCAGAGAGCATCCGAATTACGACATGATCCTAGGACGCTCTTGGGTACACGACAACAAGACAACACTCGGGAGTTTGCCCTCTCTAGGTTACGACACCTTAAAGGATCTCTAACAAGCCGTCCTGGACTGAAGGCTGTCCGTTGCCGCACCCTGCAGCTTGCCAATGTGACACAACTTCCTGGAGAGAGCCCATCAGCATACATTAAGAGGTTCCGAGCTCAAGTAAGTCTCATCACGCAACCCTTCTTGCAACCAATCACTCCTCACTCTGATAAGTCCTGGGGACTGGCTCCAACCAACAAACCAACCCCAGCTAAGAGATGTGAATGGGAATCCGGCCCCTTCAAAAGTTTTATCAAGAGCTTAGAGGCTGTCTTGGTCAAATACGGTAAGGCCAAGGTCCAGGTATCTGCACGCCCAAACCCATTTGGAATTGGAGATCCGGTGACGAAGACGGATCGCATTCAAGGTTGGGAACATGACGGTGAAAATGACCACTCCACCGACTCACCCACCGAAAGAGAGGATGAACCGTACACAGCAGCGGATGTTATCCTAGGCGGCTCTGCAAGCTCATCAACGCTGATAAACTAGAAGGCATAAAAATTCACTCACAATGGCTCAAACCCTACCGAACTTAAGACGTTGTGCTACCACTTTCCAGCGTCCTCCACACTTTAAAACGCTGTGCTATTTCCTCCAGCGTGTTTTCTTTTACAATTGAAATACTTGCATTCATAGTTAGGGTTTCAATTTTTCAATTTTCAATTTAATTGAAGCATTATTTCCATCTGAGAACTTCTCTACCCCTAAAAACACAAAGTCCTGAGTCAACCTAAATCAACCCACTAGAGCAAGGAAGGAAACCCTAAGCAAAACATCTCATGGGAAGAAGGAAATAGAATGTGTGCACAAAAGGAAAATGATTTGAGCCATCTGCCTTGACAAGACCAAGGAGATCTCACGTCGGGAGCACATACGAGATGCAATCTTAACGAGGGTTATGACATAAACCTTTATTCAATGGTAAGAAAAACGAAGAAAAGATCTTGAACTCGGCCACACCGAGTACAAGAAAGAGGTTCAAAAATTACGGGAATACACTTGAAAAGAGAAAAAGAAGCAAAGAGGTTTAGCGTCAAGAAAAATAACCGCGCCTGCACCACCGGGCTGGTCCTGCTTCAACGCCATCACCTGCTACCGCTTCTCCATTCTGAGCCTCAGCCTCCGCTTCAGATATTTCCGCAGCAACGTTCTCTGTCCTAACATCATCGACAGGAACAACTTCCAAGTCTTCCTCAAAGCCTACAACAACATTAGGGTTTGCGCTGATTGCTTTCGAACAGTCAGGTCCGTCCGTGTCAGAATCAAGGATTATCACACCGTTCTGGATTGGATAATCACGCATATCTTCATCCGGAGGCCGTTTATGCTCCACTCTCCGCCTCTTTAACCGCTCTGCAAATCTTTACGCCCTTGCGCTTCGGGGTGCTCGTAACGCTTCCTCATGCCTCCACCGTTCCTCCATGTCGATCGCAGCTGAAAGGGCACATATGCATCCCCCGGTGATACGCAGTGCGAATGGACATCCCCCGTATAGCACGACCAACTTCACGGGCGGGAGATCAATTTTAGCCATTACCTCCTCGTGCGCATTAGTCTCGGGTTTGTCAACTTGAAACTCTCTTACGGAGAAGTTATAGAATGATCATCGCCATTTGCTTCCATGATAGGTCGCAAAGAAAAAAGAAGTTATGGGCACACAAAAATATGTGTATCATCATCAGTCAATCAGAAGATCAGATGAGTACGGAGCAATACCTGAGATACAAAAGGAACGACTATGTGATGAGAAGAATCCTTAGAATTTTTCTTTATAATCTAGCAAGTCAACTGAATCCCAGGAGAAAAGGAGTCTATACTTGCCACCTATAAAGGCTACCGATTCAAGATAGCGATCAATGATGCTTATCGGATATATCTGAAGAAAACTGCCGTGTAACAAAGGGGAGTACACCTAGTCCAAGGGATAGGCCAAGCTCTGTCTAGATAGTGCGGAGGAAACCAAAGCGACTCACCAGATCAAGTCCTGCTCACTCCACCATCCTAATCAGGACCGACCAGTTTTGGGACAACACTTGACGATGTCGGCCTATGCGGTAAATGTATATTCACCTTAGCTTGGTCATTTCTGTATACAAACTTGTCACCATCTTATGCCTACCCCACAATAGCGTAACCATTATGCGCTAGGCAGGGGACTTAATGTTGATGGTGGATTTTCATTTAAGGGCTGAAATTGTAAAAGCCAAAATTATGCGCTAACATCTTGCAAAAGATAAAGCCATTAACAAGTGATGAATACTTCTTCACTTTACTAATTCACCTAGAATGGAGCATGCGACAACAATCCCAGCATTCTGTGAATTAAATACACAAAATTCATCCAGGTTGGAGCATGTAGCAACAATCCCATATACTCTGTGAATTTACAGAATTGTTAATTGATGCATGACCAGCCTCGTATTTCCGTACTCACATCGGGTGCGGCATGACGATCGAGTGTTGTTCTCAGCAGAGCAACACGAATCTCCAAGCATTAATAATAAAACATGTACGAAATACCCATACATGCTACAACTCTCGGTGTGTTATACTAGCCCGATTGAGCATGTTTGAACTGAACCGACCATATCGGTCTCGAAACGATCATAACCATCCAACTTCACCAAAGATGATTGGATGGCCCGGATCGAATCCATAACCCTTAGCGAGGTATTGGAGAATTCACCACCGACTCAATGCGGGCCCCGCATGGTCGGCCTCCCAAGCGGGAAGCAACGCTTACCAGTTTGTCCAGCCAAAACAACATGGACGTGAAACCCTAAACTAGGGTTACAGCACATTACATGTGTCGCAAATCAGTCTCAACCATCCATCTTCGCAGGCATAGATGGAGGGTGTAGATGTAGATTCAAAGGGTCCAGAACATATCAACACAAACAGTGTGGGCCCGCCTACATACCCGACCGATCGGTCAGGACCAACTATGGTTGGTCGTCTTGATTCGTGCGTCCCCAAACCGGGTATGACACACGGCGGCAAAAACCGATTAGGGTTTGTGTCGCGATCACGAGCGTCCCTTTTCTCCCGCTCGGATGAAGGGTCCAGGAATAGACTAAGCGGAGTCCGGTAAGTATCAACATGATCACTTTGCGGGCCCACCTATCACTACACCCGATCATCCAAGACCAAACTTGGATGTACACCTCGATTCGCACGCCCAAACCCGGGCGTGGTCGCACCTCCTAATCGTAAATGATCTCGACCACTCAACTTCTCAGGACAAATTGAGTGGCTTAGATCACGTTTCTATGAGGCAATGAAGTAAAGGCGTGAACACCAGCCTACCACCCACACGCAGGCCAGGCTTGGTCGTCTTGAAATGCGCGCACGAAGTGGGCATGATGCGCGGCTTTTGCGGCACCAGATTTACGTTGCAAATCGATCTCAACCGCTCCTCTTTCGGTCAAATTGAGTGGCCTAGATCGCACCATCATGAGACAAAGTGAGGTGCGGACGAATACAGGCATGCCGATCTACACGCATGCCCGGTCGGTCCTTTCCAAAACACCTCCCATGCTTGGTTTCGACCAAGGTGAAGAGTGATACTGCGCACCTCTTCAAAAGTCCCTAAAACTTTATCAACGGTCGCGAGATGAGTGTCACGAGATCATCTCGTCCAGTCCAATTCTACTGACTTGGTCAAGCAGCCCTGGTTAGGAGTTAAGAGACCAGCAAGGCGTCACCACAATCACCGTCCACCACTCTTCCACATGGAGTGATCGGTCAAGTCAGGGCTTACCTGTATAGCCTCCAAACGATCACTCGAAGATGGTGGACATGATGCTATTTTAAGACGCTTAAATTCGCGACTTACTCCCCGTAAGCCTTAAAAAAGCAATGCTTCATACATGCCGAATATACTCGATGCGTACTGCGTAGAATACACACGATACTTCACAAGTATCGACTTCCCAAATAATTTAGTTATTTAGTCTAGCATTACATGCTACTTTGTGGGTCCCACGATCCACACACTCGAGACATCAATCATGTCACAAAATGGGGGATACATCTTGGGGTATTGGTGCAGCGGTTTATAGCGTGTGCGGCGTGCAATGCGCCATCACAAGAACGTGTCGGGAAGTCATGGACGGTTAGAGATGACGGGGGAGAAGTGGTCAAGGCGGGTCGTGTAACATCGACACACAACTCCACTACTCCATCACTCCACTTCCTCAACTTTCCACGAGAGACGTGAATAAGGCTCAAATGACTTGTATAAATAGGTTCTCCTCCCTATTTCCAACAACAGGAACAAGTCAAGACAAGACAGAAACCAAGTGTTAATACAAAACGTATTCAAACATTCAAAGCCTCGCTTGCATCAATCATAAGCACTGCTCACCTTTTACATTACAAGTCATAAACAAGCCTACACCTTCACAATCTCAACACCTTCTTCGCTTCCCTCCCTAAGATCAACCCCATCTCCTTCACTTTGTGACCAAAGCAAGTCTGGAACGGCCATTTCTTGGTTTAGGCCAGAGTTGTACAGATTGATTTCTCGAATCACAAGCACTCACCGCACAGTTCATTTGTTTAGGGTTTAGATTCATTCCTCATCCACACACCCCAAATTACCAAATCCGGCAGGAATATTTTTCACCCATAAACAATACTACACACTTGATTCCCTTAGCTGATCTCACCCACAACTAAGAGTTGCTACGACCCAAAGTCGAATACTTTAATAAACAAATATGTATCACACAGAAAAGTCTACGATGATAGATAAATTTGTCTCCCACAAATAAACCTATGAGTTTTGTTCCGTCTTTTGATAAATCAAGGTGAACATGAACTAATTGATAACCCGGACTTATATTACCGAAGAACAACCTAGTATTATCAATCACCTCACAATAATCTTAATCGTATGGTAGGTGATGTTGTTTTGAAAGTGGTAGTAAAAGTTCGTTCAACTCGGACTTGATGAGATTCGATTTCAGACTTAAAAATAGAAAACACTAAAAACAAAGAAAATATATACAAAAAGTTGTCACGGTATCGAGAGGTACTGAGACTCAGTATTTCACCATTAATCACATTCAATTGGTTCGTATATTGATTCATAACTCTTCTAGCTCTTTTATGGACTCTTTTATTTGCCAAAGATAGATTTTGTAAAAGATTAATTGTTAATCATAAGCATGGTGCATCAAAAGCTCTAAGTCTAAGCATACACCATCAGACAAAATCACAAATAATTAATAAAAATCATAAATCAATTAAATCAATGCAAAAGTCATAGAGAATCAAATATAGTTACCAAACAATTGTGAAATAAGGCTTCCTCCGTCGTCCCAGTGTTGGGGTCTCCTCATATCAAAAACACGCACAAAATAATAATCCATAGCTCAAAAAGGTGTTTTATTGAAGAAATTGTATAACATGAGATTTGCAAATTTGTAAGGGTGTTACAGAGGCCAGACCTTTATTACGATAATTGTTGCAAAACAAGAAGATAATAGTTACTAACGGATTTATTATTTAAGCTGTTTGAATATAAGACCCTGACTACGACTGTTATGTGCAGCTTAATGTTCTTCAGTTTAGGGTTCTTGAGAACGACACTTCTATAGTGTCGTCTGCAACTCCTTCTCTTCTTCTTCTTCTTCCTGTTGCTGCTACAACTCCTCTGCAGCCTTTCCTCCTTCCCAGCAGCATACCCAAACTCTCGAATCTTCTCTCCGTGACTTGACCAAAGTCTATTTATACACACAGGGCAACTAAATCCCGAGAATCTCTTTATTTTCTTCTCCCCACGGCCAAGTCACGATTAACTCGCATTAACCAATGTCGTTTACGCCTCTTCGTGATGTCTAAAACTATTCTAAATTTGGTAGATAAGAATCGAGGAGAATATCTTTTCCAACTCAATACGTAATCACCAGATATAATGATTCTTCCCGATATAATCTTGCTCCCCTGTTTTGTCGCTTAAACGCATTTGCCAAACTTGCTCACATGTCACGCAGACTCGAGCCTTTATTGCTCCTCCTCAGAGTCAACACCAGCTGCAACAACAGAACCAAAATACCTTTCCTGACTTAGCCAACTCGTTGCCGGAACCGACAATATTTTCACCTCCCCCTGTTTAACTTCTAACCGAAGAACGGCCCTACTTAATCAATTCAGTCGACCTACTAACCTGTTTAGCATTAACGAATCCATCCCGAGGTAATTCGGTGATTGAGTCTCTCCGGAACGCGAGTAGAAATCGAATCCAAATTTGATACTCGCTGCACAAATATCTCCCGCCAATTTTCAATATTCAAAAGGTAGAGGATGACCTCCCCTTATCCATTCCCGGGGTGCGAATATCAATTGGTCGCCCCTTATCCAAATTGAGGGTCCGAATAGTAATTTTCTCCCACGAGCGCAAATACCACTTTTCGAGCCAATTTTCCCTCAAAAGCTTATTTCTCCAAAAACACCTACAAAAACATAAAATAATCAAATTAGTATAAAATCGAGCACTAACAATACATATAATTGAGATAAAATAGACACATAAATGCGTCTATCAGTAGCGAAACAATATATTGCAGAATCACAAACGATGAGAAGAAGATGTTTATGATTTCTTTTTATCTTGCCCTATCGGAGATATAATCTCAAGTCAATTATTCAATTGAACTCGTACGATAAAAAATGGCAAGATCAGATCGCTCAACTACAGGAGAAGTAGTTTCTTCTGGCTTCACAATCCCAATGAAGTCTTTCATTCGTTAACCTACAGGGTATCGAGAAGAAACCTAAGGTTAAAGGAGAATAAAATCTAGCAAAACCAACTAGTATCACACAGGAGGTGTGGGGATTAGTTTTTCAAGTTGCTAGAGTTTCCTTATATAGTTTTCAAATCGGGGTTTGTAATCTAAGTTACCTTGGTAACAAAGCATTCAATATTCACCGTTAGATGAAAAACCTGATTAGATACAAGCTAATATCTTTCAACCGTTAGATCGAAACTTAGCTTGTCACACACAAATGAAATATATTTCATTTAGGTTTGAGTAACCGTACCTAAAAGTGTACACTTAGTTGGTTCACAAATAGTTAACCAATGGTTATCCATATGAGCACTTTCATATTAACCATATTCATCTTTCTCATAACTAGTTCAAATGACTCATAAGAACTAGTTGAAGAGTTGTTCAATTGCTTAGGTCTTTATTCATAGACAGAATTGAAACAAAATCGGTTTGATTCATTTGAATCAATTCATGAACAATATAGCCACGGTTTGCAAAGATTGCATTCCTTATAATTTATTGTTTTAAGTTCATGAACTACCGATTTGAGAAATAACCAGCTTGGGTACGCGTACGGGTATGCGTACCTTAGCTACCGGATTTGAGTTTACAAACTCAACAAAAATTTTCGGTTTGAAAACTTCCGTGGGTACGCGTACCTAAGGTGACTGGTTTAACAGTTTGCAAACTACAAACTCAACAGAAATTTTCGGTTAGAAAACTTCCGCCAGTACGCGTACCCAACCTGTCTCCTTCACAAATACCGTATGCACACATATGCACACACTTGGTTTCCGGCACATGGATTTATACACTAATGTGCGAACACACTATATATGCTTATATCCATTGTTGGTAATAATCTCAACTCTATATTTCAATCATTAAAACATTCTTTTATAATGTTATAACAATCGTTATTCACGACTATCTTCATCAAAGCTATTTTCAAGATTGAAACGTCATCATGACTTTCGTCACGGGTAAAGATGAAAAATAGTTAAAGCGAAAGCGTACCAACACATATTTCGAGAAAAAGATAGGCGAGTAAACTCGGCTCGAAATAGCAAATGTGTATGTATGAAAACTATCATACTTATATGACTTTTGTCTCAAGAGTAGGAGATAGAGTAGATAAACTTTTGAGTGATAGATGATTTCAAGTCTCCACATACCTTTTAGTCGGATGAAGTTCCACTGGTTCCTCGAGTAGTTCTTCGTCTTTGTAAGATAATCGCCATGGAGTCTGGAGCTCAACTATACTTAACTATCCTAAACCGAGACTTAGTCATAAGTAAACTAGAAATCAAGACATATAGTTTTGATCACTAATATTGACAAACATGCTTGAGATAGCAATGCATGAGAGTTCGACCGAGCAATGCTCTAACACTAACAATCTCCCCCTTTGTCAATTATAAGATGTTACTCGACAATTTTCACATGATCATCTTTTGACTTTCGTCAAGAATATAAGATGAACTTGGTTGAAGCGAAATATTATCAACACATATTTCGAGAAATATGTAAGCGAGTTAATCTCAGCTCAAAATCTCAAATGTGTATAATCGACAACTATATAGTAGTACAACTTTTGTCTCAATATAGGAGATATAGTAGAAATAGACTTTCCAAGTGATAGATGAGTTTTAGTCTCCACAAACCTTTTGTTGATGAAGTTCCACAAGATCTCCTTAGTTGTTCTTCGTCTTCAATTGATGAACGCCGTGAAGTTTAATGCTAAACTACACAAACTATCCTAGTCCGAGACATCACTATAAGTAGACTAGAAATCAAGACTTATAGTTTTGATCACTAACATTGACAAACAAGCTTGAGATATCAACGCTTGCGAGTTCGACCGCAAAAGGTGCTCTAATGAGAACTACATCAACAACTTTCCTAGCGGTATAGTTCTAAACAACCTAATGAAATGATATAGTCTTAATTGTCATTGTTTCGTTATTGAGGATTTCATATAAACCTGCCGTATCAACTCATTTTTCTTATTTTCTTTCTTTAGCCAACAACTTACAAATCATGCATATACTTCGTCCCAAATTCACTCGATGTCACGCCTACTCTTCGTTCTTCATTATTGCTCTTGCTTTTACTTCCTACAACAGTTTTAGATAGTAGTTCATTTATAATGATCATTTATCATATATTAAACCTTGATGATACCAATTTCATCATAGTATGTATAATTAAACCTGGATAAAACCATGTACATCACAATTAAATCTAGATGGAATTGTTTTCATCCTCGTGTAAACGTGGATGAAACACTACACACCACATATTAAACCTGGATGAAACTAGTTACATCTTATCAAAAATAAATGTATATCACATATTATACATGGATGAAACTAGTAGATTAAACATGTCATCCTAATTTATACTAACACTGGTCACCAGTATCAACTCAACACAACTTCACATCATACATACCAGTTTCACCGCATACACACCAATTTCATTAAAAAAAAAACATATTTACAACAACTTTGACCGGATTTAACTGAACCTAGATGGATGATTCCAGTTTCGTTCAATTTTAAATGGGTGATGTGTAAAATTGCTCTAAAATTGAGCATCTGAGAAGATTAGGGTTAAATTAAGAAGTAGATGAAATCAATTTCAAAATCATAAAAAAAAATTAAATCAAAGAAAACCTAAAATTAGTAGATAAAAATGGTTATAACCATCTTCGTGGTGGTGATTAGGAGAATATCTAGCTAGGGTTTTTGGTGGTGGTGGTGATAGAAACTTCTGATTGAGTCGTGTTGGTGTTGATTTGTGAAGATGAAACTGACGAGGGTTTTTTGGGTGGTGGTGTTGGTCTTCTTTGGTGAATGTGGATGGAACAAAAAGTTGAAGGTTTGTGGTGGTGGTGAAGAAATTTTGATGTAGAAGAAGAGAAGTCGATGTCGATGGTGAAAAGGGTTGGAGAGTCTTACTAGTGTGGAAAAGATGGTAGTTGTTTCACAAGATTTCGATATGTTCGAGAAGGTGGGGTGAAAATGATTATGTAGGGTAGACACATACAAGGGTTGTATAGGAAATTTTGTTTGTAATTTCCTTCCGTCCATTTGAACCAGACCGATTGTTTGCTCGTCCAATACAACCATGTTTTAAGAAGCTCCAGGAAAATCACCCATTTTCTTATTTGTAAACTCTCTTAAGCGTCAGTTTCCAAGAATCACTATATGGTATTACTATTTTCTTCAGAAGTTTTATATGTGATGACGAGATCAACTCCATACATGAGATGCAGAGTAGGTGGAGCTTTATGTGAGATGCGGAGTCTCATTATAAGCTTCTGCCCTTTTAATTTTCCCAAATTTGTCAAAATAATACTTGTGCACATAATAAATACATATGATGATAGTAGGTATCCCTGTTGTATACCTCTAGTCGGAGTAATGTACCCCTGCGGCGTGTCGTTAATGTTAATAAATAACCACTGAGATGCATAGCATAATGTAATCCAAAAAATAGGTAGGAAATCCCATCTTGATAAACGCCTTTCTAATGAAGCCCCAATCTACGCTATCATAAGCCTTCTTAATATCCACCTTAAGCGTCATTTTTGGATGTATAGTTAGAGCTAATGATTTGATATGGTGGAATAGCTCTCCAGCTATTGCTATGTTCGCATGTATGGATCTTTGAGGTATAAATGCGCTTTGATATGGCCTTATCAGGAATGAGAGAATAAGTCGAATATGATTGATATATGTGACATTGAAGAGCCCTACAGGTATGAATTGTGATGGGTTTGACGGATGATCTACCTTTGGTATTAATGTAAGATTTGTATGGTTCATGATGGTGTGAACATTAAGTAGTTTAAAAAACTACGTAAGACAACTATCAGTTATATATGGGTTGTGTTCTAAAATATTTTGAAAAACTTACTAATATAGCCATCTGAACCTAGAGCATGTTCAGGACCGATGGAACATAAAACTTGTTTGATTTATTTTAGTGTTACTCCCACTGCAAGCATATTGCACTATCGCAAAGTTAATATGTGATTGATTGTTGGAAATCCATTACTGTGTTTGGTGTTGATAGTGCTCTATGAAATGGACAAGAATAAGCTGGACAATAACATCTTATCATCTACACATTTGTTTTGCGGATCTTTCATCTGTTGAATGTTGTTGCATCTACGATTTATAGTTTCTTTCGTGTGGAAGAATGCGGTGTTAACATCACTTGACTGTATCCATTGTATTCTGGATCTTGCTGCCAATAAGTTGCATGATATTGGAGCAGGGTCATGTGATGACTTTTGAGTTGTTTTTCTTGAAGTATCTAGTATGCCAAGTCGTTTGCGCTTATGGAAGCACATTGGTGTTATTCCAATTTTTTGGGGTCGTTGATTTTTGATCATTATATGAAGGTGGCCAGAAGTTTCTTTGTTCCACTCGATGAGAATTTAGTTAGTTGATATGGGTTTCAATTGTGAATCTAGTGTCGGTTCCAAGTCATGATGCTGGGTCCAGGATGAGTCAAACAATTGTTGCAGTTGCGAATGAGCAATCCAGAGGTGTTCAAATTTGTCATTTTTAGTTCACTTCCAGTCAATTGCTTTTGTTTGGAGCAGGATCCACGCGTGAGCTGACATTATTTGAGGTAAGTGAGTCACCCTGCATGAGGATTGGAAGACCGAAAATATTGAGTAGGAATGAATCTATCCAATCACTCCGTGATATTATCATGACCTTGTTGAATATTGGTACATGTAAATGGATCGCCACGAAATCCAAGATCCGTTAGTCCCATTTGATCCACCATATTCGGGAAGGGTTGAGTTCGCGTGCAAGTTACTTTTTTTTTATACAAAAGAACTACTTCATTTAAGCTCCAATATTATATATCTTGTTGCTAACAATCCTATCATCCCTTGTAATCTTAACAACATATTCCTCAGGGATGTGCGTAAGTTACTTGTTTACCATTTTTTTCCTCCCTAATTGGTTCATAACCTCTCCAAAAACTCTTATCGGAACCCCTATTGGTTTTGGTACATAATTATTGGGAAGTAGCGCCAAATATATTTCCTTGCATCCGGGTATGGTAGACCATAGATACATGTGAATAACCAGGGATGTCTAGGGGTGGTGGAGTAATAAGTGCATGAGTATAAATTTTTGAACCGCAATAAGGTTTGAACAATGAGCTTGTTCTTCCACATTAGGCATAAGCCTCTACGCCTTCCAGTTTTAGGGATGGAAAAATGATGTTGGAATTGCAATAATTGCTCTTGGAAAATTCATATGAATGGCTAAGGTTTCCGAAAGGAAGAAATTGGATGGTTTATCCGGCGAGATTAAACCTCGCATGTGCGAACATAAATGCCAAAATTTCGGGCGTGAATTCCAACCTAAATCCAAACCCAAAACCCAAAATGTTGCATTTAGTATCAAGCCCAGACTTGCACACTTGGCCCAAGCCCAAACGACTAATTCTTTGTCTACTCTTTATTTAAGCTCAATTCAGAGATTCTGTCGTAGAGGATACATAAAAATTCTTTTAGGAAGATCTAACCGTTACTTTGACGTGATTTTTAATCCATATGAACCATAGAAAACTCTAATTTAGCAGAAAAATTAATTTCACCGTTAAACGTTCCAGATTCAATAAAAAAGAGTCACGTTTTCAAGAAATAAACGTAAAACAAAAACAAACATCAGTTCACCCCAATAGTTTTACTGAACACAATTCAAATCCAAAAATTATTCTAATTATACATTATAAATCCTAAATGAGATGAGTCTTTACATAACGAATGTTTTTCTTTTTAGTTGACTTGGCCCTGACTTGGCACAAATCAGATGTCAGAACGTTTTAGTTTGAGTCAGATTTAACTCGCAACCAAACTCAGACATAACCCCTGATTCAGACCCGTCTGAGTTAGGGAATAAAATACCCTAACTCATAAGACCAAGCCAATGATTCACATAATCTTTAGTTCTTTTTTTAATATTTTTACGCAAACTAGTTTGTCGTGCGTAGCACAGGTCAATGTCTCGCTATAAAATATTGGAACTATGTTTTAAAATTAGTTTCATACAAAACAAATGAATATTATTAAAAATATAATAAAATTTTAATATGTTCACAATCGTACGAAATATAAAGCAGATGAATATCATTAAAAATCTAATAAAATTTCAATATGTTTACGATCCTACGGAGTAAAAACTAACAAAACATTGAATAAATTGATAAAAAACCAATACAATAGGAAAAAACAATTAAAAAAGAACGCGCAATTGGGGGATATGAGAATTAATTGGGGGATATAGCTACAGGAAAAAACGGTGTCCCAATAGCAATTCTGGGTGACCCCCTATGTAATTATTTTTTTAATTCCTAATCTAGCCCCCACTAATCAGGATTATTGATTAATTATAATTAGTAAAATGTTAAGTATTTGGGGATAAATTAGTGTGTATTTATTTTTATTTGAATTTGTGTGGGTTAGTTGAGAGTAGAAGGAGGGAAAATGGTTTTTGAGTGGATTTTTTTTTTTTTGAAAATGGAAGATGATTGTGATGAGAGAATTCTTTTGCTAAGAGGTTGAAAATTTGAATTTTTTCTTTGAATCCACCATTGTTGCGGTGAAAAAGCTTGGTCTTAGGCATGGTATTCAACCAAAAAACCATGCCGGCATTTCTTTGGAAATTTTCATAAATTTTTCGAGTTTTGATCTTCAAAACCTATTTTTTGAGTTTTAATCGATCTATTTCCTAAGACGGTTATCGATTTTCGAGCATCTTAGGAACTACTTAGGCATGGTTTTTGCTTAAATTTCTCTTAGGAACATGATGAAAAGTGTCCGAGAAAATTGATTTTTTTACTTAACTACCGGCATTGATAGATTTATATCGAGAATGCGGCATTTAGTTCCGGCATTGAATTTCATCACTTCCGGCATGGTCTTCATCATTTCCGACATGTTCTTCATCACTTCTGGCGTGGTCTTCATCCTAAATAACCATGCCGGAACTCACTTCCGGTGTGGTCTTCATCCTAAATTTCTATGCCGGCACATGATGAAAAGTATCCGAGAAAATTTTTTTTTTTTTTTTCACTTGACTACCGAGCATTAATAGATTTATATCGAGCATCTTCGGAATTTAGTTAGGCATTGAATTACATCAATTCTAGGCATGGTATTCATCACTTCCGGCGTGACCTTCATCATTTCCGACATGTTCTTCATCACTTACGGCATGGTCTTCATCACTTCGGGCTTGGTCTTCATCATTTCCGGCATGTTCTTTATCATTTCCGACATGTTCTTTATCACTTCCGGCAGAGAAGGAGAAGAGAATTTGAAAGGAAATGGGGAAAATTTAGAATTTGAAAGAGAATGGGGAACATTTGGATTTCAAAGTTTTAACCCTAAAAAGATTAATAAGAAGTGGAGATGGAAATGGGGAATATGATTTTGTTTTTTGATTTTTATTTTGAGGGAAGGGTGTTTTAGTATTTTCGCCCCCAAAAGTCACCCCTTAGCACACACCATGGGTTGGGGGAAGTAATTCATATCCCCCAATTAGTTTTCATATCCGTCAATTGTGGGTTCTATATTTATGATTGCCAAAAAAATAAAATAATAATTATAAGTTTTAATTACGTAGTGATTATGAGGTGTGACGTGTATATATTTTTGCTAGAAATATGCATTTATCAATTGTTGTTAATAATGTATGTTTGGGGGTGCATATAACTAAATAATAGGGTGTATTTATCTAAGTAATTTATCCCTTATCAAAACTTTAGTGGTGATTAAAAGTAAGCTAGGGTTTTTGTTAACAAAATACGTATATAGGAAAAAGAAACCAAAAATCAAAACGTGAGCCGTCATTTTCTTCTTCTCTAACTTTTCTTCTTTTGTCTCCTAGCACAAAAACCCAAACCACTTTTAGCCATCGCTTTATCTATCTTTCCTTTTACCCTTTTTCTCTTTACTTTTCTTTAGATAATAAAAAGAAAGAAAAGAAAGCCTAAACTATTAATCATTTTTATTTTTGGAAATTGTGCATGCCTTGTTTGGATTTGGTTTAAATCAAGAGTTTGGGATTTGCTAAAAAGGTAGGGGGTTTCTACCTAATATCAATAAAAACCTATTTTAGCATTAAATTTAGATTGATTTCTTTTGATTTCCATACTAATAATAATAATGTTTGTTTTTAAATTCATTATGTTGTTTTTATAAAATTTGATTTATTTATGAAATTTTATATATTTATTACTAATCATTATTGTTGAAATATTCTAGATTTTTATTTTAAAATTTGGTAGTTAAAATTATTTTTCTATATTATTGTAAAAATTATACTAATGCATAATTATTGAGTTTTCATTTTGCGAAAATGAAATTGATGCATTATAGTAATAGTGATTGGAGTTTTGATTTATGATAGTGAATTTAATGTGTTAGATTATTAGTGAATGGAATTGAGTTTAGATTTGTAAAAGTGAATTTAATGCATTAGTGAATGGATCTTACTTTGATTAAGTCTTTGGGATTCTAAACATGGTTTAGTGCGTGTGGGATTAAATGCACGTGTTTGAAATGAATTATAGGAAAATATGCATATGTCTGCTGCTGAAATGTTAGGCCTTTATGGCATCCCATCACTAGTGGCTACCCTGGGAAGACTGTTTGGGGAACATTAGTGGTTTGTTTACCGGAATAACTCTGACAACTAGATTAAGGATCTTGAATTTAAGTTTCAAGATTGTGAATAAGAAAGTGGTTTGTTTACCGGAATAACTCTGACAACTAGATTGAGGATCTAGAATTTAAGTTTCAAGATTGTGAATAAGAAAAGGGTTTGTTTACCGGAATAACTTTGGCAATTTTTAGGTTAAGAAGCTAGAATTAAAGGTTGAAGATTGTGAATAAGAAAAAGGTTAATTATTTTTGATTCAGAACGGCATAAGTATTATTTTGAATTTGTATGCATGGTTTTAATTATCGTATCGTCTGCATGTGTTTGATTATCGATGCACTCTATTATTTTTGGAAACTTCCTACTGGGATGTGGTTTTCTCACCCTTTTCCTCCATTTTCTACAGAGAATGAAGGAACACAAATTGTGAAAGACATTATTATGTATCACGGGGACTTGGCTTTCGCGTTTTGAATTAAATCGAGGTGTTGGTTTGTTTTCTGTTAGAGCATAGCTCGGTTGAACCCACCAAGTGTTGGTATGTCAAGTTTGGTTGTCATATTTTAGTGAGCCAAAACTCATTTTAAGAGTCGCTTGATTATGTACTAGAATCAACTTCGTATAGGTTAGCTTGAAAGTATTAGGATATGAGACATTACAAGTATTGCGAAGAGTTGAAGAAGTGAAGAAGTAAGGAGCTACAACAACAACATCATCCTTCCACTTGAGGTTGGTGATATTTGACTTGAACTGTTTCATTCCATAACGTATCTTTCAAGTCGTGCATATTGAAAACATAGCTGCAAAGCATGAATGATTACACTCTAGTTAGACATAGTATTAAGGAATACAATACGGGGTTTATTGCTTAACCATTAAAATTTGGAGATAAGACATCAATATAATCGTTTTGAATGCTATTTTGATTATGTATGGGTATAAGGTGAAGATTTCATCCTAGGAAACAATGTTTTAATTTTTTTTTAAGGAAGTAAATTCATGAACTTGTTTTGTGAATCGAAAGGGAAATCGCTAGGCATTATTGGTATTGTTATTCATTTCATATCTTTTGAACTACCAATATGTGTGATTAGTATAACCGCTCATGACTTATTTATGTTCTTGGTAAAACTATTCACAAAGGCCTGACTTTTGCATTGGTATGACTTTTATTAGTGAAACCGATCTTAAGTAATCACCCGAGATGGTATGATCGATTTAGTGTTATTGGTATGACCGACTGCTGGGTAAAGGGAACCGATCCTAGTAAGAGGTGCAACCTATCACAAAGGGAATCGATCCTTGTATGAGGTGTAGCAAGTTTTTAGTAGAAAGGGAACCGATCCTGTGGACATGTGAAACACGTTTTTAGGCAAAGGGAACCGATCCTATGGACATGTGCATCAAGTACAAGTTAGATACCATATATGTGGGGAACCGATCCTAGTACCTAGTCAACCGAATTTTGGTAACTAGCGTGACTATGCAAAGTACTCACATGGAGGTAGAACCGAAACTTGTTTTGGTAGAACCGTGAAACCCTTGATTTGTGATTGAGTGTTCTTGATCAATCACATAATTATTGAAAGTCAGATGAACCAAATCTAAACTTGTTTGGAAGTGTGGAAAATCGGTTTCAAGATTGTAAGAATGAAAGAGGACTTACAAAGTAAAGATGTCGACATACTTTGAACATGTGCAATAACGCTAATCTTTTGATTGTTCAAAGTTATTCCTTAATAGATAAATGAAGAAAATCCCGGATCGAATAAAATAAATTGAGAATCTTTTTATTTACGGTTTTTTATTTTATTTTTGAAAAATGAAATTTAGTAATGTGCATTTGCTAGTTGGAGATTTTCTAAAAGATTTTCGGCCATTATTTGGACAAAGCATTTCCAGGAATTATGGAAACCGAATTTGGAATATATTGCATATCTTGAGAATATTTTCGGTTTGTCTTGAGAAGCTCTATTAGTACCGTTGGTGGGAACTAGATAATTGCGGTTTGTCTTTTGTTTTTGATTGATTTGATTGACTAATGGTGGTTTAACTTTGATTGCACCTAGTTTGTTTATGCTTGAGAATCTTCTCTTCTGATATAAGATTCACTCAAACTAGATCGAAGTTTCGACGGGGATCTTTAGACTGTTTGTAGATCTGAAGACGTCTTGTGATAATCCATTGTTAACAGACTCCGTTCTGTGCGTGTGTTTTGGGGTAAAAACTAATTCTGCTATTTTTGGTAAATTTGGGTGTGTTGATGAGAAATGAATTCAAACCCTAAACAAATGCCTAATCGCACGGGAGTTCTTTTAGATTCGAGAGATCAATCTGTAAGACTCGGCCTAAACCAAGAAATGGTCGTTCAGATTGATTCGGTCACAAGGTGAAGGAGAAGGGTTGATCTTAGGGAGGGAAGCAAAAAGAAGGTGTTTGAGATCGAATGTTGAATTATGAAGGTGTGGCGGTTTTATGACTTGTATCGAATATAGTTTACGGATACTTGTGTTGGTAACACTTGTCCTTTTGAAATAGATTAAAAACCTATTTATATAAGTCATTGAGCGCACCCTGATCTCATAGGAAGTGGAGGAAGTTAAGTATTGGAGAAGTGGAGTTGTGCGGAAGGTGGTGATCATCGTGTTTCCGTTACGAGGGAAGACTAGTCACACTTTCACCCACTACTCTCATTACTATTAACCGTCCGTTCTTTCCTGATACTTTCTCGTAATGGGCGCGTTGCACGCCGCACGCTGTAAACCGCCAGACCAATACCCCAGTGAGCATCCCCCAGTTTATGACATGTTTGATGTCTCGAGTAAATGGGTCAAGTCGTGAGACTCGCCGCTAAAAGTAACACATGGTGCTTTTAGGTCAAATAATAAAATTATTTGTGAAATAAATGTTTATGAAGCATCGTTTATAATAGATGCGTATAAAACATCGTTTGTTTTAAAGATCGCCTAAATTAGTCGCGAGTCGATCGTTTTAGAAGAACAGCGTGGCTGGACACCTTTGGGAGATCGTTTGGTAGCTCTAGGGACGTGTTATTGCTTGGTTAATCGCTCCACGTAGGCGAGTGACGGATGGTAGCCATTCTAAAATCCTACCGGTTGATCTAAATTAGATCTGGATCACTCAAATTGGCTTGCCAAGTTGAGTGGCCGAGACGATTTATGGCAGTTAATGACTGTTGTTGAAGCAGCGGGAAGGACCATCTTTGGGCGATCGTTTGAGAGCCCTATGGGTGACCTACCATTTGGTCGATCATTCTATGTGGAGGAGGGGTGGCCGGTGATCATAGCGCTACCCTGTTGGCCTCGTGGAAAACGAATCTACACTATCTAGATATGATACCGAAGTTGGATGGACGAGATGATTTGCAGCAGTTGCCTACTGCCGTTGATTCTAATTAGGGTTTGGAGGCCGTGCGGCCAACCCTATTTTGGCTAAGCGATTTGAAGCGTTGGGCGCTAGTTCAAGCAGGCCGATCGGCCATACGCAATGACAGGCCGCTGGTGTGCACGTTGACATCTCTTGGGCTATCTAACATTAAATCTAAGCCATTCGATTTGGCTGGCAAAGATGAGCGGTCATGATCGATTTGCGATAGTAGCATACTACCGCAAACACAAATTAGGGTTTCAAAGCAGCCACGCCTGCCCTTGTTCGATCGAATGATTTGATGCGTCATTGACTAGCCATGAGCAAGTCGATCGAATGGGAAGAAAATTGGGCCGCCGGTGAACACCTTGGCACCTCTTTGATCGTTCAAGATGCGATCTAAGCCGTCCAACTAGGCCAGCTAAGTTGGACGGATGCGATGGGTTTTGAGACCGTTTTTGCCGGTCTTAGCTCGTTTGAGCTATTTTTAGACGGCGCGATCACCCATGTTTTGGTGAGCGTTCAAGGTTTTATGAACGAGCTAAAGGAATTTCGACCAGTCGGGATGTTAGCGGGCCAATCGGTGGTCATCATGATGATCGCCTAGTTCCGCTAGGAGTAGGCTAGGCCTATCCAATTGTGTGGAAAAGTTGTGTGGCCGTGAATGTTTCTTAAGACTGATACAGGCAGTCTAGATTTTCCTTAAGGAATTAAAATGCGTTCGATCGTGCTAAATTTTTATTAAAAAGTGTGTGAACACGCTGATCTCTTTGTCTGAGGGTGGTGTAGCCTATGCGAGTGTTTTCATGCAGGTCTCAATACTGACACTTCGGGAGATTTATGCTACTCCGCTGCGAGTGAACATTAATCGTCATGTCATGCTAATATTGAGAGTTCGACTGGGAACATAGCATAGGAAAATACTAGGCAGGCCATGCATTAGTGAATAATGCAATAGGTTAAAATTTGTAGAATATCTGGGATTGTTGCTTCATGCACCATTCTGGATAAATTTCATAAATATGTTGAATTGCTCAATATATATGTAAGTGAAAAGGTTTATGCACTCATCACTTTCAATGGCTTTTGTTCCTTTGCAGGATGACCGCGTATTAAAATATAGGGTTTCACGATTTTAGCCCTAAACCGAAAACCACTATCAACATTAAGTCCCCTTCTTAGAACGTAATAGCGATGCTATTTCGCGGTAAGAACTAGATGGTGACAGACGAAGAAATTCACAGGAGAAGTTCGTACATTACCAGGATAGAGGCTGGCTCGGTTCTTTGAGCAAGATACGTTTCTTTTCAACATACGTCAGTTATCTTCAGGTAGGGCTGTCAACGGGTACCCAATTACCCGGAACTGAACCGGACCCGGACATAACGGGTCCGATTCCGGGTAGTAATATTGGACCCATTAGTAGATTTAATACCCGATGGGTAGACCCTACTAGGAACCGATTAATATCGGGTCCTAATCGGGTATGCCCGACGGGTACCCGGTTAAATTTTGTGCATTGCCCTAATAGTAGACATTCTTTAATAAATCATCCTTCTTTGCCTCCCAAATTTCTGTGTATTGTTAATATATCATTTTTATTTGCCTTTCGAAGGCTTATTTTTTCATTTTCATTCAACACCGGTAAGATCTTGATGCTTACAGTGGACCGAATAGACTAAACTTCATTTTTATACATTAAATTAAATAATTAATTAAGCTTTTGAAATTTAAACTGTGGATTTTATTATTAACACCACTAACAATAGTAATACACTACTGGTGAAGTTTAGCAAACCTGGTGATATAAGATTGGTGAAGTTCAGTAGTATCACCAGTAGTAGTACACCACTAACAGTAGTACTAACAGTTTGCTAAAGCCTCAACTGGTGATATAAGATTCAAAAGCTTATAAAGCCATTGAGAACTTGAGAACTTTACCTCGGGTGTTAAAGAATGTAAACCTGGTCTTATAAATTTTATTTAAAATTGTAAGAACTTGATTTCAAAATATTTAGTAAATACCCAATAATTACCCGAAACCGGTGGATACCCGGCTATTTAATTGGGTCCGGTTCTGGGTCCACTAATTTAAGAACCGGACCGGAACCGTCAAGACCCGGAACCGAAAAATATTATCGGGTCCGGTTCCGGGTAGTATGATACCCGGGTGGAACCGGACCCATTGACAACCCTATCTTCAGGTAGATAAGTATTTATTTGATTGTTATCCCGCACCTAAAGCCTTTATTCACGACAGGAAGAGACTCCTTTTCTTCCCGAGATCTTGATGATTTGTGGAATATAAAGAAGACGCTGGAGCCTTTCTCCCATCGCAGAATTGCTTTTCTTCTTCGTTCCAGGTATTGTTCCATGTTCATCATGTGATTTGATTTTTGATTGACGATGATGATTTTTGATATACCAGCTGTTGATATAATCATAACGCCTTTTTGCAGTATACGATGGGAACTGCTGGTGATGATTACTCTTTTACTTCTCCAGAAAATAGCTTTGAAGTCAACAAACCCGAGGCTAATGCGTTCGAGGAGGTGATGGCCAAAATAGATTCTCCATTTCGCGAAGCTGGTCGTGCCATACAGGGTATGTCTCTTCTGCACCTACGCATCATTCAAGAGCGTACTCAGACCGTTTTGGCTTTAGACAGCATGGAGGAGAAATGGAGGCGCGACGAAGCATCTCAGCCGACAAGCGCGAGAGCTGAAAGGTTTGCATCTCGGATAAAGAGATGAAGGATCGAGCACAACCATCCTCCCCGCAAAAATATGCATGATTACCTGGTTCATAACGGCATCATAATCCTTGACTTTGATGTGGACGAACCCGATCACCCAAAGGATGTTAGCGCGATCTCTAAGGAGAGCGCTGAAGTGGCTTCCGGAGAAAACTCTAAAGCAATTGCAAAAAGGGATGTCGGTGCAGCCTTTGAAAGGGAAATTGTGACGGCTTCTGGAGAGGATGCAACGGTGGTTCGCAAGGGAAATGTTGGAATAGTGTCCCAAAACGAAATCGAGGCAGCTTCTGGAGATGAGGTGGTAGCGGCTTGCGACGAAGATGTTGAACCATTTCCAGTGACGGTTCTGATGAAGGTACTGTTGATCTTAATCTCGCTGAAGACTAGATTTTCCCTTTTGTTAACCTCTTTCTTCTTTTTCTTTTTTTAGATGGGCACTTCTTTGTATCTTGTAAACATTTTCTTCTTGTACTCAGTGGCGGCCGAGTTTAAGTTTTTGTTTAAACAAGGGTTCTTTTATTCATGTTATCTTTAGGCTCTGACTGCGGCGTTTTCTGGTAGAGTTATAATACAATCTCCCCATTCCGTCAATCAGTACAGCCGGCACATATAAGTGGTGATGTGCTTTTATGTGCCCGAGCGCCACCTCTATGATAATTACCCTAATAAGATAGCTCAAAGTAGGGGACACAATGATGGAAATTAAGGATTGATTGTGAATTTGTTCACCTTAAATTGATAGCATGTTGCAATCCACGTAATGATGTGGTGATCAAGAGGCCGCCTTATCGCTGGAGTAGGCTGTTCTTCAGGCACAAAAGCGCTTGCCCTAACAATCATATATTGGTTGTGTGACAATTCCCTTGCCCTTTTTTTTCTGTGTGTATTCCTCAGTGTTTCTCGAAAGATATGAGATGTTTCCTTTTAGGGTTTTGTGTTTCTGGTTTGAATTGATGGGTTATGATGATGATTTAGGATTTCTCAAGACTTTGTGTCATGATTCAGGAGTAAAGAGATTTCTAAAAGCAAATGATACTTCGATTAACTGAAAAATTGAAAACCTAATTATGAATGCAAGCAGTGCAATCATTCTGGAGGAATTACAAATATTGCATAAAAGGGGAAATTGCTTAGAAAAAATACTAAAGAGAACTCTGGAAGAAAATTAGCACAATGTTTTAGGTATTGAAAGGCTTGAGCCATCATGAGTGAATTGTCACACCTTCCGGTTCGTCGGCATTGATGAGCTTGCAGTAACCCCCTAAGATAACGTCTGCTACTAGTTATGGCTCATCTTTCCCTTCTATAAATGGATCAGGCTGAGTGGTAACTTTCACTACCATATATCCAATCTAAAACGGGTTTGGGCGTTGCACAACTACTTGATTCTTGGACTCGTTGTCTTTGACTGAGACAAATTCTAAATTTTTGATAAAGCATTTGAAAGGACCAGCATCCCATTCACATCTCCTAGTGGTGTCTGGGTTGTTGATCGGAGCGAGTCCCCTAGCCTTAGCGGAAGGAGGAGGAGTGACTGGTTACAAAAAGGGTTGTTCAATAAGACTTACTTGGGTTCGGAACCTTCGAATGTATGTCGATGGGCTCTCTTCAAGTAGATGCGTCACATTGGCAAGTTGTTGATCCGAAAACAGATAATCTTTGGGGTCGGACGGCTTGTTGGAAATCCTTTCATGTATAGACACTGGAAAAGGACACACTCCTAGATTTGCTTTTATTTTCATACACCCACGAGCGCCCCAGAATCATATCATAGTTCGGGTAGTCTTTCACAATATGAAATTTGCCACGTGTTAGAGCATCTCCCACCTTGATTTCGAGGTTGATGTACCCATAGGCATCTCTAGACTCTCCTTCAGAATTTTTAATTATGGTTGGATAGTGAACAACTTCCTTCTTTGAAATTTTTGCATCTTTCAGGGTCTTGACAGTGACGATATTGAAATCAGATGCTATATCAATCAGTGTGTTGTCAAACTCGACATCCTTCAAGTGAGCGATGGTTAGGAATCCCCAGTTACATCCCGCGTTTCCTAGGAAAGATTGGGGTTTGGGAGCGGCCTCCTTAACTGGAAACAGACGCTTGCCTGCTACGACACGGTTGAGGTCTCCAAACATGTCTTGGTGCTGCGCCTTAGAGAAATACAGAATTTCACATAAATTCTCCATCATAGACTGCACAGTTTTGTGGACGGAGTCCCCAGAAATCATGCAGCTCCTGACAAAAAGAGGGTCTCTGTGGACTCATTCATTTCCTATTTGAATTTCTCCCGCATCCACATTCTCTTTGAAAATGCGCTACAATTTATTGCAGTCATTGGTTGGGTGATTGACAAACCTGTGGTAACGACAATATTTGGGGTTCGCTATCTCTTCTTCAGTTGGCGGACGTTTGAGAGGATGTAGCTTGATGGAGTCATCTTGAATCCATGCTTCCAGGAGTTCAATGACTTCATCTATTAGAAATGGGAAGTCTGGAGCAGCATCTCCAGTTTCTTGCACATGAGTCTTAGCCGCAGCTTTCCAGGATGGAGTCGTCTGCGCCGGCGCTGCACGCTTGGGTTGTTGTTCCGTTGCTGGAGCTTTCATTTTCCCTCATTCACCTACCACACTTACAGAAGGACCGGTGTTATATTGCTTGTTGATGAGGCGTCTGTTTCCTCGAGTTTCGCATGTATCTTCACCCCTGGCCGGTCTGGTTCTTTCTAACAGTGCTGGTGCGGTCGTAGCCGACCATTTAGCAGCTTCATGGAGTTCAGAGAATGTATGGAAACGCAGGTTTTCCAGTAAAGCACGATAGATGGGAACCATACCGTTAATGCATGACTCCACCAGCTGTTGTTCGGTCACATTTGGGTCGTGACAATCCAAAGCTTGAATTCTGAATCTCTTGACGTAATCGTTTGGATGCTCATTGTTTAGTTGAAACATTCTTCCCAAATATGAGAAAGTGATTTGCTCGGACACGAAGAAATACCTCTTATAGAAAGTGGTGACCATCTCACACCAGTTGGATATGCTGTTTGGTGCGATGTTGTTGTACCAGGTATACGCTCTTCCGGTAAGCGACTTTGAAAATTCTTTCGGGCGGAGGACATGATTGTATTCGTGCTCTCCTAATGACTCCAGAAAATAAGAGATGTGTTCACGAGCATTACCAGTACCATAATAAAGGAAAAAATAAGGAGAAGAGTATCCTCTCGGGAGAGGAACTCTTTGTACATCAGGGGGACAAGGAGGTTGATGCTGATACAGGTCTACCGGGTTTTCCTTGCCTCGATTTTGGAGAAGTCGTTCTAGATCCTCACGCGTGATGAAATTGGATGGCTGATTTATTTCTCTTGAGCGCTCAGGAGCAACACGAACTTCCTAATCTATGAATGCACGTCCTGATGAAGTGCTTGCGCCAAGAGTGTTGAAAGTACTCCTCATTGGTTCCATGGGTTGACGCGGCTCTTGTGGTAGTCGTTCAGTTAGCGTCTTGAGAAAGTAAGTACTTCTTTCTGAGTTATAGCCATGTTCATATGAGCCTTAGCGAGAACTTCTTGTCTTTCCATTAAATCGACAATGGTAATGGGAGGTTGGCCTCCTATGGCTCCTCCAGTCTCTCGTCTTGATGGGGGAGTGACAGTATCTCTAGTAACAACCAGGGGCGTTACGCTTGAAGAAAAATTAGGGTGGCGGCAGCGGCTCTGGCTCTGGTGATTGGAGGTGTCATGCCTAAGGGAATGTTTCATGCGCCACTGGTGTTGGTGGTTGAAGATGTAGTACCACGAGATGCGTTGATTGTGCTGGTAGGTGGCATATTGGTGTCGCTGGCAGGAATGTTGACACCAGGGGTGTTGTCAGCGCCAGTATCATCGGGATTTGTCGTTGATCCAAACCTAAGATCCACCATCTTGAATTTGAGAAAATTGAAATGAAATTGACAATTGATCTTGCAACCGAGAGATTAATCTCCCACAGTGGTCGCCAGTTATTTTGGGGTAAAAAATAATTCTGCTGTTTTTGGTAAATTTGGGTGTGTTGATGAGAAACGAATTCAAACCCTAAACAAATGCACTGCACGAGAGTACTTTTAGATTCGAGAGATCAATCTGTAAGACTCTGGCCTAAACCAAGAAATGGTCATTCCAGATTCAATTCGGTCACAAGGTGAACAAGAAGGGTTGATCTTAGAGAAGGAAGCGAAGAAGGTGTTTGAGATCAGAATGTTGAATTATGAAGGTGTAGCTGTTTTATGACTTGTATCAGAATATAGTTTCTGGATACTTGTGTAAATAACACTTATCCTTTTGAAATAGATTAAAAACATATTTATATAAGTCATTGAGTGCACCCTGATCTCATAGGAAGTGGAGGAAGTTAAGTAGTGGAGAAGTGGAGTTGTGCGGAAGGTGGTGATCACCGTGATTCCGTTACGAGGGAAGACTGGTCACACTTTCACCCACTACTCTAATTACTGTTAACCATCCGTTCTTTCCTAACACTTTCTCGTAATGGGCGCGTTGCACGCCGCACGTTGTAAACCGCCAGACCACTACCCAAGTGAGCATCCACCAGTTTGTGACATGTTTGATGTCTCGAGTAAATGGGTCAAGTCGTGAGATTCGCCGCTAAAAGCAGCACATAGTGCTTTTAGGTCAAATAATAAAATTATTTGTGAAACCAATGCGTATAAAGCATCGTTTATAATGGATGCGTATAAAGCATCGTTTGTTTTAAAGATCGCCTAAATTAGTCGTTATTCGATCGTCTTAGAAGAAGAGCGTGGCTGGACACCTTTGGACGATCGTTAGGTAGCTCTAGGGACGAGCTATTGCTTGGTCGATCGCTCCACGTAGGCGAGTGACGGATGGTAGTCATTCTAAAATCCTACCGGTTGATGTAAATTAGATTTGGATCGCTCAAATCGGCTAGCCAAGTTGAGTGGCCAAGACGATTTGCGGCAGTTAATGACTGTTGTTGAAGCAGTGCGAAGGACCATCTTTGGGCGATCGTTTGAGAGCCTTATGGGTGACCTACCATTTGGTCGATCACTTTATGTGGAGGAAGGGTGGCCGGTGATCACATCGCTACCCTGTTGGCCTCGTGAAGACGAATCTACACCATCCAGCTATGCTAGCGAAGTTGGATGGATGAGATGATTTGCGGAAGTTGCCTACTGCCGTTGATTCTAATTAGGGTTTGGAAGCCGTGCGGCCAACCCTATTTTGGCTAAGCGATTTGAAGCGCTGGGCGCTAGTTCAAGCAGGCCGCTGGTGTGCACATTGACATCTCTTGGGCTATTTAACATTAAATCTAAGCCATTCGATTTGGTTGGCAAAGATGAGGTCATGATCGATTTGCGATAGTAACATACTGCCGCAAACACAAATTAGGGTTTCAAAGCAGCCGTGCCTACCCTTGTTCGATCAAATGATTTGATGCGTTATTGACTTGTCATGAGCAAGTCGATCGACTGGGAAGAAAATTGGGCCGCCGATGAACACCTTGGCACCTCTTTGATCGTTCAAGATGCGATCTAAGTCGTCCAATAAGGCTAGCTAAGTTGGACGGATGCGATGGGTTTTTGAGACCGTTTTTGCCGATCTTAGCTCGTTTGAGCTATTTTTAGACGGCGCGATCACCCATGTTTTGGTGAGCGTTCAGGATGTAGCGAACGAGCTAAAGGAATTTCGACCAGTCGGGATGTTAGCGGGACCACCGGTGGTCATCATGATGATTAGCGTAGGAGGCCTATCAAATTGTGTGGCAAAATTGGTGGTCATCATGATGATCTAGATTTTCCTAAGGAATTCCGCGTTCGATCGTGCTAACTTTTTATTAAAAAGTGTGTAGGCTAGGCAGTGTTTTATCAAATTGTGATTTGGCAGTGAACATTAATCATCAACAATATAGCATAGGGAAATACTAGGGAAATACTAGGCAGGCCATGCATAAGTGAATAATGAAATAGTTTAAAATTTACAGAATATCTGGGATTGTTGCTTCATGCACCATTATGGATAAATTTCGTAAATATGTTGAATTGCTCAATATATATGTAAGTGAAAAGGTTTTTATAATCATCACTTTCAATGGATTTTGTTTTTTTGCAGGATGACCGCGTATTAAAATACAGGGTTTCACGATTTAACCCTAAACCGAAAACCACCATCAACAGCGTGATTGATCACAAGAGATTCAAGTTGATTGTGTGCAGGTGTTTAATGAAGATCTAAGAAGATTTGAAGACACTGATTTGGGTTCATAATCTATGGTGTGCACAATACTTGTTTCGGTAAAATAGGATCCAACTATAATCGGTTTATCCTTGTGGTAGATTAGATTGATTAGTTGTGTAGATCGGCATCAATACAATTCTTTGTGATTAAAAGTATTGATTGAAAAATCTTAACAATTACTTTGGTAGTTGATAATAAGATAGATCTAAGAACCTGACAAATGAATTTATATATTGATATAAACAGAAGAGACTTTTGTCGAACTCACATCACTTGGTTGAAAAGAGTTGATGCCAAACAAATTTGTTGTTCCTTTATCTGTTTGGAATACGAACAAAGGTGAACTGACTTATTTATAGTTGCTGGGAATATATAGTTGCTTGGTATCAACTATACAAAGTTGGTTTGATTTTGTATAGCGGCTTAATCCTGAGAGTATTCAATTATGGACAAGGTCCCGGGGTTTTTCTGCATTTGCGGTTTCCGCGTTAACAAAATCTTGTTGTTTCATTTACTTTTATTTTCCGCAATTATAATTGTTGTTATTATAATTTAAAGTAAATTACACAAACATTAATCATATTTACTTGATAAGTAATCGTATTGTGTTTGGTTAAGTCCGAACCTTTTATCAAGTAAACATACTTCGTTGTTGTATTGTCTCGATCTCATATCCATAGATAATCACACGAAGTGTGAACTGATTTGTTGTATCGTCTCGGCTCAGTCCATAGACAATCACTTTTGGAGAAATGACTTATAGGTGGAAAAGTTTTAGACTGAGGTATATTTGGGTACCCTCGTCTTTTCAATTGGTATCAGAGCGGGCAAACACGAAAAGATCTAACTATCTGTGTTTGGTGTAATCCAACCTATAAGAAATTGAATCTATGTCTAATTCAGTTAACTTTATGCAAGAGTATGACTACTCAAAAGTTGAAGATGTTACTACTTCGTTGACTCATGATCCAGGAGTTGCGAAAACATCCGTGTCCATATTTGATGGAAAGGAAGATGCTGATAAAGAGTTGGTAAAGCTCCTAAAGCCTATAAAATCTATGTCGTCTAAAGTGCTGATATTAAAGACAGAGACAAATCTTCTTAAACAGGAGATCAGAGATAAAGACATTCAACTGAGTATTCTATCCATAGAGAATATGGATCTCACTTTCAAATTAGAAGCTCTTGGTAAATCTCTTTCTTAATAAAAGGAGACATGTCCTATGACTCTGACTAATGATGCTGTTGTGATTTCTTCTGATGTTGAGGAAACTAAAAGTCCTTGCTCGACTTTTACAGACTGTGATAAAACCGGTTTAGTCACCTCTGAAACAGATCTAGATGATGGTAGTTTGCCTAACTACATCAAGTCATAAGAGGATAAGAAACCATCTTCTATATCTACTGATGATCAAACGAAATCTTGTCCGAAGGAAACTTTGAACCGATTCCGTGAACGTGATCTTAAGGGATATAATTTTCAGTCACTTGACAGGAAACTTATACTTCTTCAATATACGGTGGTAAAAATATTGAAAGAAGTTTCTTGTCTTAAAAAACTGAAAGACCATTCCTCAGTAGAAAGACAGATCATACCACTACCCTATAAGATCAACTCAAAAGTGTCAGAGGAAAGAGTTGATAATCGCTTCTGGAAAAAGGTTCCTCCTCACCCATATTCAAACAATGCTCATTTTGATGAAGAACAACTCCATAAGAAAGGGAAAGAGAGAATCTCTGCCAAAAGAAACAATCATGATTTTCCGATAATTGTTTCAGATAATCACACTGATGTGAATCATAAGGAAATACTTAGAATGAGAAAATCTTATGAAAATCTCATTGATAGAATTAAGAGAGATTTAACTATCCCTGAAAATTCTCACATTAGTACATATTATCCACATGATCATGTCTCGAGAGTTAGAAAAGATCATTATTCTGGGAGAAGATATTTTGGGCAGAAATTCCCAAGGAGAAACATGAACTATGTTTATGATGCTCGTTGTAAGCTAGAAAAAGCTTACCCCGATACAACTTAGTTGTATCAATACTGTGCACTCTCATTCTCTTCCGTGCTCGTAATTTTTGGATGAGAAAAGCACATAAAATCAAGGGCATAGGTTCATGGTAGCTTCTATTTTCAATAATAAGAGACATTTCAGAGAATATCTTCCCCTCAATAAAAAGAGAAGTTAGAAAATATGTCATGTAAGCACATAAAATCAAGGACACAGGTTCATGGTAGCTTATACGTGCTCGTAATTTTTGGATGAGAAAAGCACATAAAATCAAGGGCACGGGTTCATGGTAGCTTCAATTTTCAATAATAAGAGATATTTTAGAGAATATCTTCCTCTCAATAAAAATAGAAGTTCGGAAAATATGTCGTGTAGTTTCGAAAACCCTGTTTTTCTAAAAACTATATATATATGTTCTTTATGAAAAATCTTCTCTTAGGTTTATTGCCTTCCCTTAGTAAAACTTTATGAAAGTATGTCTCCTATAACTCGCAGTGTTACAAGGAGTAATAAAAGGGAAGCACGAAAGGTGAGAAACTGTCAAGGTTTTGTCTCAAAACGAAGAATCAGGAAGATTGTCTCAAGAATCAGTTCTGATCCTAACTCTGATCAATCTCAAGAAGAGTCATGTCATTTTGCTCTAATGATTCAGATCTTACCAAGTGGTTTCCCACAGATGGTATGCGTGAAGTTATGCATGAGTTTGAAGAACTCATAGGAAATCTCTTTACTTTGGTTGAAGATCGGGGTGAACTAAAGGTTAAAATAGAAGAGATGAAAAATGAACTTGGAGACTTAAAACTTCAACACTTTGAACAGAAAAACAGAAAGTGGGTGCAGACAAGTCTCTTGAGACATGCTTCAAAACTTTGAACACTGAAGAAACCTCAGTGAACAATAAGAGCACCACTAGAGATTAAGTTATATGTTGTAATACTTAATCCAGAAAAATAGACATCAATTTTTGATTTCTTTCAATGATTGTATTAGGTCTATTATGAATGAAACTATTATTATTAATAAAATTATTTGATTTATGATTTTTCTTGTGATAGTTTTTGATTTACATAGCATGTGCTTGAATGATTTATCTTATTGCTATGTATGTTTATGGGATGTTTGATTTCGGTTTTACTACCTTGATATTCGATCTCATAATTTTGTGAACCAT
This sequence comes from Papaver armeniacum, assembly GCA_023531295.1. Lineage (NCBI taxonomy): Eukaryota > Viridiplantae > Streptophyta > Magnoliopsida > Ranunculales > Papaveraceae > Papaver > Papaver armeniacum. The sequence continues at coordinate 254,061 of JAJJWW010019487.1, forward strand.
TACGGTTTGGGTGACTATTTGATTAGCGGGATTAAGTTCTAACCCATGTTGGTAGGCTTTATCAAAGGATCATGAGGGGTTCTGATAGAAACAATATGTGAAAAAGTTATAATATGTTGAATCATTTGGTTTAGCATAAAAGCATATGTGTTTCGGGGTTTTCAACTTTTTCTTGCAATAGTTAAAAACCGGTTTTCAACCTTTCTCTGGTAAAGGTTGGTTGTTGTTATTCTTTTGTTTTGCATAAGGATGACAACATAATGATATTTCGATATCAATTCTCCCTGGAAGAAGATGCAAACATATTGGAGAATATGATGCGAAATTTGAGGTAATGAGTTTGTTAGTTAATCGTTTTCTGTTTAAGAAAAGCCTGATTTTATTTCATATATTTATTGCTTTGCTTAACAAAATTTCGGTACAATTGATGTTTTATTCCATTATGTGTGTATGGATGTGTGTGTGATTCAATTGGTTCCGGTTAAGAAAAACTATTGTTATCTTGCTTTATTGTTTGGTATCAATCTTTTAGGCTTACAAAATTCCGGTGCTTTAATGTCTATGTTGTTTCAATTGCTTCCGGTTGAGGTGAATAATTATGCAAGTTGATTTATTTGGTTTGTATGAATTGTTTATGGCTTAACAAAAGAAAAGGTTTACGGGATGAATTGTTTAGTCCAATTCGATTAACAAAAGAAAAGGTTTACGGATGGATAAGAGAAACTAAGTTAATTCTGATCTTAATTGGACTTATCAAAGTGGAGGTTTTGGTTATTCAAGTCTGATCGAATGCCTTAACAATAAATGCTAGTTAACTAACCTAGTACTTGTCTTGTTTAAAAGTTAAAGGTCTAAGTTATATGGATAATTAGAACCTGATGAGAAAAATAGAATTATCTTTATTTTGGTCTTATCGAACAAGCGATTGTATTTGTACAATCGGTTTAGCAAAGGAACTAAGGTGCTTAGTGGATTTTTGGTTTGCTAAACTATTAGGGAAAATTGCTTCTGGCAATTGTTCCCTTTGTAACATATCAAAACAAAATTACTTTGTAGTTTCGGTTTTGATATTGGTTATAAAAAATGGTGTGTGGAACCCTCGTGCTTAACTCTATAGGTTGCAAATCTTGTGAGATTTGTAAGATCCTTTCGGTTTGTCCTTTATTTTTTCGTTTCTTTGTCATTTTGTGACAAAAAGGGGGAGAAATATATGGAGTAAACAAGTGATACTGGTATTGATTTATATTGATTGGTATCACTAAGGGAAAGGATATTGGTGCTTAAACGTTTATCTAACGAAAGAGTTAAAGCATAGACTAAGGGGGAGTAACATATCATATGATACTTGTAGTTATATGGACTACAAAGGAAGTAACAAAGACGTGCAGATTGAAAATCTACCTATCTTACCTTTAGGGGGAGTATTAGCTTTGTTATTATAATGTCAACAACGGCATTTATGGATTGAATGTATACAAGTTATTGTGTTGTTGAATTCGGGAATAAAGCGTATGTTTAATGAATTCTTGTAATTTGTTTATCCATATGATGTAAGAGTTTTGTCACTAAAATTGACAAAGGGGGAGATTGTTAGAGCATAGCTCGGTTGAACCCACCAAGCGTTGGTATGTCAAGTTTGGTTGTCATATTTTAGTGAGCCAAAACTCATTTTAAGAGTCGCTTGATTATGTACTAGAGTCAACTTCGTATAGGTTAGCTTGAAAGTATTAGGATATGAGACATTACAAGTATTGCGAAGACTTGAAGAAATGAAGAAGTAAGGAGCTAGAATGACAACATCATCCTTCTACTTGAGGTTAGTGATATTTGACTTGAACTGTTTCATTCCCTAACGTATCTTTCAAGTCGTGCATATTGAAAACATAACTGCGAAGCATAAATGATTACACTCTAGTTAGACATAGTATTAAGGAATACAATACAAGGTTTATTGCTTAACTATTAAACTTTGTAGATAATACATCAACATAATCATTTGAATGTTATTGTGATTATGTATGGGTATAAGGTGAAGATTTCATCCTAGGAAACAATGTTTTACATTTGTTTTAAGGAAGTAAATTCATGAACTTTGTTAGAGCACTGCTCGGTTGAACTTTGTTACAACCTTTGGGATCATTGGAGTACTTGGAAGTGACGAAGATTTCGAGTAATTTTGAAGATTAGGCATGTGAAATAGGAGCTAAAAAAGTTTATTTATTTATTTTTGTATTTCATATGTATTGATAGTTTTGTCACTAAAATTGACAAAGGGGGAGATTGTTAGAGCACTGCTCGGTCGAACTCGCATGCGTTTCTATCTCAAGCATGTTTGTCAATCTTAGTGATCAAAACTATAAGTTTTAATTTCTAGTATTTTATAGCTAAGTCTCGGATTAGGATAGAAAGTGTAGTTGAGCTCAAGAACTCCATGGCGATCATCATACAAGACGAAGAACTACTCAAGGAACTGGTGGAACTTCATCGACTAAAAGGTATGTGGAGACTTGAACTTATCTATCACTCAAAAGTCTATCTACTCTATCTCCTATCTTGAGACAAAAGTCATTTTGCTATATAGACTTTGATTATACACATTTGCTATTTCGAGCCGAGTTTATCTGGCCTATCAATTTCTCGAAATATGTGTTGGTAAGCTTTCGCTTTGACCAAGTTCATCTTTACCTAGTGACGAAAGTCATGTTATGTTTCAATCACTATGAAAATGGCTTTGACAAAAACTGGTTTGTGAATAACAACTATATAACGTCATCTAAGAATGTTTTAATGATTGAAATGAGAGTTTATATTATATAACCATTGTTGGATATAAGCATTGTGTGGAAACGCATACATGTATAAGTCGTTATTCCTTGAACCAAAGTATGCTTACTTTGTTGATCAGGAAAATTGGAACAAGAGCCCGCGAACCCAGTCTGCGTACTGTCAGAGGTTCTCTTCCCGAGAAATCTGTTGGAGTTTGTAAACTTGTTACAAGCTTATTCCGGGTACTTAAGTCCGCGTACTTAGGTTGGTTATATCTAAAAACGATTATTCGTGAACTTATACTTAGATTAACCAAGGAATGCAAGTTTGCAACCCGTGGCTATAAAGTTCATGAATCGATTCAAGTGAATCAAATCGTTTTTGCTTCCATTGTGTCTTGTATACTTCTATAAGATCTAAGCAATTGAAAAAATCTCTAACTAGTTTATTTGAGTCATTTGAACTAGTTATGGTGAAGAAGAATATGGTTAATATGAAAGTGCTCATATGGCTAACCATTTGGTTAACTATTGTTGAACCAACAAATGTACATGTTTGGGTACGGTTACACAAACCTAAAAAACGTGCATTTCATTTGTGTGTAACAAGCTAAGTTTTCGATCCAACGGTTGACAGATATTAGCTTGAATCTAATCAAGGTTTTCATCGACGGTGAATATTAAAAGCTTTGTTACCAAGCTAACATTGATTGCAAACTCTAATTTGAAAGACTATATAAGGGAGAACTCTAGCAACTGGGAAACCTAATCCCCACACCTCCTGTGTGATACTAGTTGTATAAGCTAGAGTCGATTCTCCTTTAACCTTAGGTTTCTACCGAGACCCTGTAGGTTAACGACTTGAAGACTTCATTGGGATTGTGAAGCCAGACCGATATTACTTTCTTGTAGTTGTGTGATCTGATCTTGCTGTTGCTATCGTATTGAATACAATCGTAACGATTGGCTTGAGATTGATATCTCTGATAGGCAAGATATAAAAGTAGTCACAAACATCTTCGTCTCATCATTTGTGATTCCACAATATCTTCTTTCGCCACGTCGATTAAGATTATTGTGAGGTGATTGATAATACTAGGTTGTTCTTCGGGAATATTAGTCCGGGTTATCAATTGGTTCCTGTTCACCTTGATTTATCAAAAGACGGAACAAAACTCGTAGGTATTTCTGTGGGAGACATATTTATCTATTACCGTAGACTTTTCTGTGTGATACAGATTTGTTTATAAAAGTCTTCGACTTTGGGTCGTAACTACTCTTAGTTGTGGGTGTGATCAACTAAGGTAATCAAGTGCGTAGTATCCTGCTGGGATCAGAGACGTATGGAGTGCAACTGTACCTTGGATCAGTGTGAGATTGATTGGGGTTCAACTACAGTCCGGACCAGAAGTTAGTTTGTAGTAGGCTAGTGTCCGTAGCGGCTTAATCTGATGTGTGTTCAACTGGACTAGGTCCCGGGGTTTTTTTGCATTTGCGGTTTCCTCGTTAACAAAATTCTGGTGTCTGTGTTATTTCTTTTCCGCATTATATTTTGTTATATAATTGAAATATCACAGGTTGTGCGTTAAGTTCAATCAATTTGAATATCCAACCTTTGGTTGTTGATTTACATTGATTGACACTTGGATATTGGTCTTTGGTACCATTCAAGTTATTTCTCTTGTATTCAATTAGACTCGCAGATTTCTATTTGCTTGAGTAAGAATTGAATCGAGAAAGAGAGATATAAATATTTGATATACTTTATTAATATTGAGTCTAGTGGATTCTCTTGAAAGTATATTGGAGTTAGTCCATACAAATTGCTATAATCGTAATATTGGGTGTGGTTGTTGTACCCCCGCTTTTTCAAACTTGTTTTGTGAATCGAAAGGGAAATCGCCAGGCATTATTGGTATTGTTATTCATTTCATATCTTTTGAACTACCAATATGTGTGATGAGTATAACCGCTCATGACTTATTTATGTTCTTGGTAAAACTATTCACAAAGGCCTGACTTTTGCATTGGTATGACTTTTATTAGTGAAACCGATTTAAGTAATCACCTGAGATCGTATGATCGATTTAGTGTTATTGGTATGACCGACTCTGGGTAAAGTGGAACCGATCCTAGTAATAGGTGCAACCTATCACAAAGGGGAATCTATCCTTGTATGAGGTGCAAAAAGTTTTTAGTAGAAAGGGGAATCGATCCTATGGACATGTGCAACACGTTTTTAGGAAAAAGGGAACCGATCCTATGGACATGTGCAACAAGTACAAGTTAGATACCATATATATATGGGGGACCGATCCTAGTACCTAGTCAACCAAATTTTGGTAACTAGCGTGACTATGCAAAGTACTCACATGGAGGTAGAACCGAAACTTATTTTGGTAGAACCGTGAAACCCATGATTTGTGATTGAGTTTTCTTGATCAATCACATAGTTCTTGAAAGTCAAATGAACCAATTCTAAACTTGTTTGGAAGTGTGTCAAATCGGTTTCAAGATTGTAAGTATGAAAGAGGACTAAAGTAAAGATGTCGACATACTTTGAACATGTGCAGTAACGCTAATCTTTAATTGTTCAAAGTTATTCCTTAATAGCTAAAGGAAGACAATCCCGGATCGAATAAAATAAATTGAGAATCTTTTTATTTAAGGTTTTTAATTTTATTTTTGGAAAATGAAAATTAGTAATGTGCATTTGCTAGTTGGAGATTTTCTAAGAGATTTTCGGTCATTATTTGGACAAAATATTTCCAAGAATTATGGAAACCGAATTTGGAATATATTGCATATCTTGAGAATATTTTCGGTTTTGGAAATTTCTTGGTTCCAAACTTCCTTGGTCTATAAATATCAAAGTTTGCATTTCGAGCAAACTGATCCTCAACAAAACTATCTCAGTTGTTCTGTTACTGGTGAAGCCGCCTATTCGGAGAGGAGAGTAACCTAATTAGGCGTAATCTCTTACGGCCGCTCAGTTTAAAGACTTCTTTGGGATTGAGAAGCTCTATTAGTACCGCTGGTGGGAAACTAGATAATTGCGGTTTATCTTTTGTTTTCGATTGATTTGACTGACTAACGGTGGTTGAACTTTGATTGCACCTAGTTTTTTTAATGCTTGAGAATCTTCTCTTTTGATATAAGATTTAATCAAACTAGATCGAAGTTTCGACGGGGATCTTTAGACTGTTTGTAGATCTAAAGACATCTTGTGATAATCCATTTTTAACAGACTCCGTTCTGTGCGTGATTGATCACAAGAGATTCAATTTGATTGTGTGCAGGTGTTTATTGAAGATCTAAGAAGATTTGAAGACAAAGAAGACTTTGAAGATTTCTTATTTAGGCTCATAATCTTTGGTGTGCACAATACTTGTTTCGGTAAAAGAGGATCCAACTATAATCGGTTTATCCTTTTGGTAGATTAGATTGATTAGTTGTGTAGATCGACATCAATACAATTCTTTGTGATTAAAAGTATTGATTGCAAAATCTTAATAATTACTTTGGTAGTTGATAATAAGATAGATCTAAGAACCTGACAAAGGAATTTATTGAGATAAAAAGAAGAGCCTTTTGTCGAACTCACATCACTTGGTTGAAAAGAGTTGATACCAAACAGATTTGTTGTTCCTTTACTGTTTGGAATACGAACCAAAGGAATTGTTCCAAGTATGTGACTTATTACAGGTCGGAGGCGTGGGAATAAAGACGGAACTAGGTGAACTATAGGTTTAGTTGCTTGGTATCAAATATACGAAGTTGGTTTGATTTTGTATAGCGGCTTAATCCTGAGAGTATTCAATTCTGGACAAGGTCCCGGGGTTTTTCTGCATTTGTGGTTTCCTCGTTAACAAAATCTTGTTGTGTCATTTACTTTTATTTTCCGCAATTATAATTGTTGTTATTATAATTTAAAGTAAATTACACAAACATGAATTCCTATTTACTTGATAAGTAATCCTATTGTGATTGGTTAAGTCCGAACCTTTTATCAAGTAAACATACTTCATTGTTGTATTGTCTCGATCTCATATCCATAGACGATCACACGAAGTGTGAACCGATTTGTTGTATTGTATCGACTCAGTCCATAGACAATCACTTTCGGAGAAAGGACTTATAGGTGGAAAAGTTTTAGATTGAGGTATATTTGGGTACCCTCGTCTTTTCATTTTCAATTGTGTACTTTTGATTTTATAATTTGTATTTTACTTTTTGTAATTTTAAAAGTACTATTAATTTCATTTTAGAATTTTTATTGAGTTTGAATTTCATATATTTTATGTACGAAAATATTTTAGAATGAAAAGCCTGGTCCTACACGAGTGGCGGTCCGGAAATTTGGACTTGCTAGCTGGATCGGACCCGACCCACAAGGTCGAATCAGTGTATGCTGGAAGTCCGAAAATCCGGGATGTCCCAAAATGTCTGATCACTATGATTCAAATAAAGATGAAAAATAAAGTGTTGCGTTCCTTGCTGAAAATATTGATTTTGATAATTGTAGCAATACTCACATGAATCTTGATATTTTTCCTGGAGAAACTTCTTCAACTATTTTGGAGGATAAAATGGATTTTTCTCTACCTACTGGAAATCTTATATCTAATGTTTCAGGTACCACAATTTGTCTAGCAGCTTGCTCCGCTATGGTGTCTAAACCATCCTCCACCTTGACATGTTCTTAATGTACTATTAAGGGTCAAGGACTCTCTAGTTGTTTCAAGTACAAGCATAAAGTAAGATATGTCAACAAACTTCAACGGAGAGCAAATCGATTAGCAAACAAGCTTTAAATTGTTCAGAAGTCGTCTGAGGTATGTAAACTCAACTCTTCTCCAAAGAAGTTAATTTCTAAAGAAAAAGTTAGACCACTCAGAAAAGAACACGGTCTAAACATTCTGTGAAAAGGGATTTTAGGAACTCTTTCTAAAAGATTCATGGTAGACAGATTATTGTTCACCCCAACATAGGTTAGGATCGTTTCAACGTTAACTCCACATATACGTAGGGATCAGTGTTTGAGCACTTCTCAATCGAACTTGCAAGCGTTGCTATCTCAAGCTTGTTTGTCAAGTTTAGTTGCCAAAACTATAAGTCTTGATTTCTAGTCTACTTATAGCTAAGTCTCGGATTAGGATAGAAAGTGTAGTTGAGCTTTAGACTTCACAACGTTCATTAATTGAAGACGAAGAACTACTAAGGGGAGCTTGTGGAACTTCAACAACAAAAGGTATGTGGAGACATGAACTCATCTATCACTCAAAAGTCTATCTACTCTATCTCCTATTTGAGACAAAAGTCGTATAGCTATATAGACTTCAATTATACACATTTGATATTTCGAGCTGATTTTAACTCGCTTGCATATTTCTCGAAATATGTGTTGGTAAGCTTTCAATTTAACTAAATTCATCTTATATTCTTGACGAAAGTCAAAAGATGATCATGTGAAAATCGTAACATCTTTGTAACATCTTACATGATTTTTGCGAGACATTCATTTGATGTAAACTCAAAATATTTCGTAAGAATGTTTTGATCATTCGATCACTTGAAAATTGCTTTAAAGCTAATTGTTTTTGTGAGACTGGCTATTGTCGATTTTCTAAGAATGTTTCAATGATTGAAATGGGAGTTTAGAACAAATAACCATGATTGGATTTAGCACGGAGAAAAGAAGAAGAAATCACCCAAATTGAGCCAAAGGGCAAAATTGCCACTTGTATGCTATCAAGGTTAAGGGGCAACTCTTTTGGGGATCACTGCATAGCATGGAGGTTTCCAAGTAAAATTACTGAAACCATAGTATGCATATCAAGGTCGTTAAAGGAGAGATGATTTGTAACCACGATACAAATTGGGTTTAGTTCATCACCGATGGGACGAATAAGAGAGAAAGGGGATCTCATGTGTTGAATTTGGGAGTGGTCTTGATACTGAGAAGAACGAGAAGATTTAGATGGGGGTTTGCATTTGGTGGTTACAATGGATTTGGGCGAGATGATGCTTTGTGATGAGTGAGACTCAGATGCAAGGTTCTATGGCAGAGATGGAAACGAATTAATGGTTCTAACGGTGTTGGTTTTCGAAATTGGGGTTAATGAAAGACCGAATTCATCAAGGAAAGTTTAGTTTGTATTGAGTAATGAATGGGAGGGAACTTAGAGTGCATACGGTGTTGTATCTCCATCGATATGATGGCCGGGTTGGGTTGATCTTGAAGTAAGAGGCGTGAGTTTCAAGTTAGCTAGGATTTATTGATCAGCCGCAGTGCAAGGGTTCTGGTGATGAGAAGAGTGGTAAAAGTTTGAAGGTATGCGCAGCAATGAGTACAAGACAAGTTCGCATAGTACTTGCCATGAATGAAATGAACCATCAGGAATAGATACAACCAAAGTGCAGGATGATGATGAGAGAACGACAGTCAATTCAATTCAGATGTCGAATTGAGCTGAATGAGTTGCAGTTACGGTGAGAATGGGGAGTTTGTTGTCGTTCAGGTTGAAAGGGAGCAGGTGAAGTGCAATACATGGCCTAGTTTCGGTGTTGGTGAACCTAAACTTAGTCCTGATGGATGGAATGAGAGTCAGCAGAACAAGTGGAAAAACGGACAAGAATGGCAAGCTCCGTGATACTAGTTCCAGGTGCGCCGCATTTGGAACCGAAAGTGGGGATCATAATATTTCAGTGAATCACGAAGGGGTATGGTTGGATGCATGATTCGGGCGCGGCACATATGAGCTACGGCTCGCTTTTAAAGAAATAAAGAATTGAATTGGATGATTCTAGTGAATGTTTGAACTTCAGAGGAGTATATTTCAGCTGCTGGGACGCCGATTTCCATGACAAAAAGGAGACCTTGGAAAGAGTATCCTTTTGGGGAGAAGCATATAAATAGAAAAGTCTTTCTCAAACCTAGGGAGATATCTTTTGCCTCTACTTTGTTTTCTAGGGTTTAGAACCATGAAGTCTTTTCTCTTTCTTCTTGTGATGAACTCCATGAATATGACTACATGATTTGAATGCTATTTAGTCGAGTCGCGAATCGATTGGTTTCTTTTCATCTCTCTTATGTCACATGTGAGTCATAACCTTTGTTAAATCGGATTAGTGCTTTTACACGTTCGATTGCTTTGATTGTCCCGATTTCATAGAACCTAATGCATCTAGGGAATTAAACTTGATTAGTGCTTTTACATGTTAGGTTGTTCCTTTAGATAGAATTCATATTCGCATCTTTTAATGTGTTTGTTGATGACATGAGGAGATTTGCGGGATATACTTGCGATCAAGGTATTCTAGGGTCTTTGATAAAAGTTGAGATTAAAATATCAATTCTAGTTATTGTGTTGAAAACATGTTTGTGATTGAAGAGACAAATCCATGACCAATATCTTCTTATCCTTGATTTGATTTGTTTGCTTTGCTTTATTTGCTTTTATTTAGTTTATTATATAAAATCACAAAACTACCGGTGTTATTTAGAGGGAACTGAAACAATTTGACAACCTAGACCCATATGCATATATTTTGTATAGTGTAATTTATGTTCTAAAATCGGTTTGTTCATCGGTTTGTTCATGAACTAATACATTTATATAATAAGGAATGCAATCTTTTGCAAACCGTGGCTATAATGTTCATGAATTGATTCAAGTGAATCAAAATCGATTTTTCTTCAATTGTGTCTTGTATACTTCTATGAGAATATAAACAATATAACTAGTTTTATTTGAGTCATTTGAACTAGTTATGGTTAAGATAAACAAGGTTGATATGAAAGTTTTCCTATGGCTAACTTCAGTTAACTATAGTTGAGCCAACAAAGGTGTACACGTTTAGGTACGGTTACTCATATCTAAATGAGGTCACTTTTCATTTGTGTGTAACAAGCTAAGTTCGATATAACGGTTGAAAGATATTAGCTTGAGTCTAATCAGGTTTTCATCTAACGGTGAATATTGAATGCTTTGTTACCAAGGTAACATTGATTGCAGACCCTGATTTGAAGACTATATAAGGGAGAACTATAGCAACTGGGAAACCTAATCCTCACACCTCATGTGTGATACTAGTTGCGACTAGAGTCGACACTCCTTTAACCTTAGGTTTGTCTAAAACCCTGTACGTTAACGACTTGAAGACTTCATTGGGATTGTGAAGCCAGACCCAACTATTTTTTCTGTAGTTGTGCGTTCCGAGCTTGCTATTTTCTATCGTGATTGAGTACTATCTTCTCTAACATTTGTTCGAGGTTTAATCTCCGATAGGCAAGATAAAAATTAGTCACAAACATCTTCGTCTCATCGTTTGTGATTTCACAATATTTTGTCTCGCTACCATATGATTAAGATTATTGTGAGGTGATTTATATTTCTATGCTGTTCTTCGGGAATATAAGTCCAGTATATCAATTGTTTCATGTTCACCTTGATTTATCAAAAGACGGAACAAAACTCATAGGTATATCTGTGGGAGACAGGTTTATCTATTCAATATACTTTTCTGTGTGAGACAGATTGGTTTATCAAGTATTCTACTTTGGGTCGTAGCAACTCTTAGTTGTGGGTGAGATCAGCTAAGGGAATCAAGTGCGCAGAATCTTGCGTGGTTCTAGAGGCGTGAGGAACGCGACTGTACCTTAATCAGTGTGAGATTGGTTAGGGCTCAACTATATGCCAGTCTGAAGTTAACTTGGAGTAGGCTAGTGTCTGTAGAGGCTTAATACAGTGTGATGTTCAAATCTGGACTAGGTCCGGGGTTTTTCTGCATTTGCGGTTTCCTCGTTAACAAAACTTATGGAGTCTGTGTTATTTCTTTTCCGCATTACATTTTTCATATAAATGAAATATCACAGGTTGTGCGTAAGATCAATCATAATGTGAATCCAACCTTTGATTGTTGATTAAATTGATTGATACTTGGATATTTGTTTTTGATGCCGTCCAAATTATTTCTTATATTCAATCGAGCTCGCAAATTCCTATTTGTTTAATTGCAGATTGAATTAAGAAATTGAAATATAACTCTGGGATATACTTTTCTTAAGATTGAGTCTGACTGTCTAGTTGATTCTCTTGAAAGTATATTTGAGTTAGTCCATACAGATTGCTAAGCGAAATATTGGGTGTGGTTTTTAGACCCCCGCTTTTTCATTGGTCACTGTGAATTTCTTGTCATGCCGTTTGATCTTAGGAACGCTCCATCAGCAACCTTCCGGTCCTTGATGAATGATGTCTTCAAACCATATCTCCCTCCAGTGATTTTTCTTCCGAATTTAAACAAAGCTTTTATGGTGGATTGTGATGCTTCTGAATTCGGAATTCGAAGTGTCCTTATGCAAGAACAATGGCCTATAACTTACTACAACCACACTCTGAAGAGTACAAATTTACTTATGTCGAAAGGAAGTGATTGGTTTGTTGTTAGCGATTAAGCAGTTGAGTCAGTATTTGTTGGGTCGAAAATTCATTTTTCGTACCAATCATCCTGAAATATATGTGGGAGCAACACATTTCTAAGACAGCACAACAGAAATGGCTAGGCCAGCTTAAGGGGTATGATTTTATTATCTAAGAGAGAAAGGGGAATGCAAATTGTTTGCCAATGGTTTAAGTGTCCTGCAGATGCTATTTGGGAAAATATTGACGACTTCAGTAATCATTTTCCAGATTTTTCTTTTAACAACAAGAGCTTTTACTCACAAGGAGAAAAATATTGATATGTGCTGGAGTTATCGGTATTGCTCGAGCTATATGTCTTATGAACGAGTTCGAAAGACGCACTCTTGATTTTTCTCTCGAGGACAAGAGTAGTTTTTAGGGGCGGAAAAATGTTATGTGCTAGAGCTTGCACATTATTATGCACATTAAGTATTTGAATAAATGTCAGACTTAGACGTCAATTAGAATATCACAGTTCAGTTGTAATTTCTTATTGTCACTTATAGATTGGGTTAGGAAGTTATTACGTAATGGTATAAATGACATCATCGTAGGAATGAAACAAAAAAATTGATAATATTAATCTTATTAAGAACTTATTTTTTATTTGTTTTTTCCTTCTCATTCCAACATGAATTCCAAAACCAAAAAAGGTAATGAAGGTAATAACATGCTTCCCGTTGTCAAAGAGGTTGAAAAACATAATAGAACCTTTAGAACAAGAGGTTGGGCAACACGACGTCTATCCAAATTTATGCCGAAAGATTTTAGGAGGGATTTTGGATGCGTATCCTGCGCGTACCAAGACTTCTTCCTCGCACAACTATTGGAGCCTAAAATCAGTCGGTTTCCCAATCCTAGTTGGTCCGTACTTTCCATATAAGGCTAGTTTGGTATTGCTGTGAATTTTAGAAAAGCGCTTTTCTGTTGTGTTGTGATGTGCGTTGCTGTGCTGTGGAAATAAATCGGCATTACGTTTGGTAAATTATAATTTAAAAAGCACTGTGCAATTAACAAATTGTAAATTCTGTTTGGTAAACTGGTACTTAAAAGTGTTGGTGATGTAGTTAATGATGAAAATAGACATATTTCAAAAATTAGTTTTAAATACAATTTTATTATAATAAATTATATTTCTAATTTTAATATATTTAATAAAATATAAATAATATTTATTTTATTTTATTATTTTATTAATTTTAATTAGTTTTATTATTTAATAAAGAAAATATGATTATGGTTTGCTTAGAAAATATTATTATTTTAATATTTGTTAAAATTTTTATTATTTTAAATACTTATATTTTTATTAATATTAGTATTACATGAAACTAGTTGGAAGCCTAACAAGCTAAGCTCCAACGACATACTACTACATTAATTGAAACAGTTGATGTGCTAGTCTACCAGGCGGGCCTCATGGGAAACCTTGCCAAGGGAGCCAGAAACGGCGGGAGGGGGCGAGATTGTGTCACAAGGGGGGCAAATTAACACTACCTTCCATGTTAATTCTATGATATTACGCCATTGGGGACTCGAACCTGGGACCTCCTGGAGCGCATTAAACTTTGGGGAACGGGGATGACCAGCTGAGCTAGGGGCCCGTTCTTCAATTTTACAATTTTAAATTATTATTGTATTTATTATTTTAAAAAAATAGAGAAATAAATTAAAAGTTAGAAATATAATGTTAAATGTACAATATTTGGGGGTAAAACTTGTCTTTTTAATAAATTAACAAGGTTAAAATAGAGAATCGATAAAATCGAATTATGTGGGTCCACAGGTTCTGCTTTTCCAGCTTTTAAAAGCTAGTGTTGAGTAGCTTTTAAAAGCAGACCTAAAATGAAAGTGCTTCTCTCCAAAAGCACTTTGAAAAATTTTTACTAAACACAATTTTTAGTAAAAGTTTGTTCCAAATTTGTTACAAAGTCTTTTTGTTGAAAAAAAGCAATCCCAAACGGGGCTATAAGGGGATCTAAAAACTATATATATATATATATATATATAGCAGGAGAGTTGTTTTAAGGTCTGTAGTCGTCGTAGTGTTATTTTTTGAATTCTGTACGCCTGCCGTAGGCTTTTTTAATGATTAGAATAAACATTAGAGAGCCTTAAACCCGCGACCTTTGTGTGCTCAGAAATCATATAGGTATCTTATTTACCCTCGGTATCAGGCAGGGAGCGATAGAATTTTGAGTTATCTCTTTTTCTTGAGTCCTCTCAAAGAAGAAACAACGTCTTCAAGGAATCAGTGGCATTTCATTCAAAATCCATCAGTGGATCTGTAATAACAATTTGCGGTACAGGTACGAGATTTTTCTCTCTTGTTTTCTTTTTTTCGTCTCAAATTTCTGGTTTGCTTGTGCAATTGATTGAATTTGTTGATGATTAAATTCAATTGATCTTCTTCGCTGTTAAATTAAAGTGCCAGTATGCTGATCGGTTTGGTCAATTAGATTGTTTCTCTTGTTTTCAATTTCAATTTCGATCTTGACCTAATCGTCTTTGTTACCGATTGATCAATTGGTGTATGATGTATTGATGTCTTAGATTCTTATAAGTTAGAAATGGGTAGTATCCTTTTGAATCCATGATTTAGCATCTTGAATCTTGAATTCCCCAATAACCTGTATTGAAATTGTTGAGAGAATGAAAAGTAGGGTTCATCCAAAATTTACGTGTGTTTACATTTGGATTGTAATGTGTTTGTTGTTTTTTCTAATTCCTGTTTTTTTCTATTTTCATAATTTAAATAACTCCACTCTTTTTCCTGATTTTTTTTTTTTTGAATTTCCTTGGGTAATCTATGCAATGGTAAAGTAGAGTGTTGCTTTTGATAACTTCCATCAGTTCATGATTTGGTTGAAGTTTTATAACTTGTTCAGTCGGGTGAAGTTTTACGCTAAATTGAAATGGTGATAATAACTCTTTTACAGAAACGAAGGGAGTATTATAACTTCATTAAATTTATCACGGCAGTCCCCTGTTTTGAGTAAAACTTTCTTGTTCAGAAGTTTAATTAAACAAGAACTAAAGCTTTAGACCTTAAATCTGTGTTCGTTTTATTTATGGGTAATCTATGAATGGTAAAGTAGAGTGTTGGTTTTGATAACTTTCATCAGTTCATGATTTGGTTGAAGTTTTATAACTTGTTCAGTCGGGTGAAGTAATAGGCTAAAATGAAAATGTGATAGTAACTCTTTTACAGAATCTTAAATTTACCTCGGCAGTCCCCTGTTTTGAGTAAAACTTCCTTGTTCAGAATTTTAAGTTAACAAGAACTAAAGCTTTAGACCTTCAATCAGTGTTCGTTTTATTTATTGACTAAAGACTATTACATATATTTATTTATAAACCTTATAAACTAGTCAAAGACCAGATTCTTAGACCTTCTAAAGTTTTTTTCTTTTTTCTTTAAGGTTATACACATACAAAGAGACACAGGAAGATTGAGACTTTTCAGGGCTTGGGGTTCATGATAATACCCTTACCTAGGTATAAAGATTGAAGGAGAAATATGAACGGAGATGGTTTCCCTCCTCGTATTGGTTGTGCGTTTAAATTTCCTCCTCTTGTTCCTCATAGCAAGAGGGTTGAGCCTCATGCTCTAGCTGATGATGAATTAATGATATGTGAGATATTGAGCAAACTCCCTGTTAAATCGCTCATGAGGTTTAAGTGTGTATGCAAACGTTGGCAAGCTTTGATTCAGAAAGATCGACACTTCGTTGATCTACACTTTACCCTGTCAAAAACATTGGGAAGTAGGGTAGGTGTTTTTTCCCTTCTCATCATGCCACATACATATAGAGAACGATGTTTATTATTAGCGGAACTGAGAATATTGTCTGAAAATGGTAGTGGAGGAGGAGTAGCCATTGTTCACACGAAAATACCTCATGTAGATCGCCGTCATGCATCTTGTCTACCACCTGTCAATGGTTTGTTTTGCTTCATAGACATTCGAGCATCTTGTGTTTGCTTACACAATCTTAGTACTAGAGAATCAACACCTTGGATTAAATCAGCAATTAAACAACAACATGAAAATGAAGGTAACATGATAGAAGTAATAGGTGAGCATGGTGATCTTGTAGTGTATAATGTAACATACATTAATCTGAGTTGGGATTTTGGATATGATCCTACCACCAAGGAACACAAAGTGATTTCTATTTGGGTGAGAGAGAGATCCAACTTGCAATTTGGAAATAGTGAAGATTGGCTTTGTGAGGTTTTGACCGTAAGAAACAATTCTTGGAGAATTATTGATGTTGTCCCACCAATTTCACCCTATCATCTTTCGAGTGCCAAGTCTGTTTACGCCAACGGTTCCATATTTTGGCTGCATCCTGGATCTGATGGATTTATCGACAATGTTAGTGAACCGATGATTGTTGAGTTTAATGTTAGTGCTGAAAATTTTAGAGTAGTATCTATACCTAATTTTATCATCGATGACATTCGTGTGCCTTATGATTCTGGTAATGCTTTAATGGAAGTAGATGGACATTTAGTTCTGTTAGCTAAAAAGATATATTGTTCTGATGATTCTGATATTTGGATAAACAATCAAAGCACATCTATGAAGATGGGCATATTGTATAATAACCCAGAAAAGAGGGATTATAGTTGTGGTTCGTCTACTAGTTATGCTGAAGACATTAATAATTATTATTGGATAGAGGATTCTTTCTTGATGCCGCCATTTGAGTGGAAACAAGAACGGTTAGATTGTGTTGTACCCATTCCAGGAACAGACCTGTTCATTGTAAGATCGTTCGATGCTTGTTCCTTTTACTATTACAACTGGAAGCAAAAGAGTTTCAGCAATAAATTCACGGTCGACGGATTCAACTCATTTATCAATGAGAATGACAAGTATAAACCCTTTGATTTCCGTTGTTATGCCTTTGAAGAAAATCTTTTGCCTGTAAATTAGTTAGTAGGATCGTGTGATTTCATTGCTTAAATTTCTTTACCTTATTTATTGTGAGCGCCGT
Source organism: Papaver armeniacum (assembly GCA_023531295.1). Taxonomy (NCBI): domain Eukaryota; kingdom Viridiplantae; phylum Streptophyta; class Magnoliopsida; order Ranunculales; family Papaveraceae; genus Papaver; species Papaver armeniacum. The sequence goes on from JAJJWW010019487.1 coordinate 271,296, forward strand.
TACGAATTACTAGCAAGGTTCGATAACGGTGGATATGAGAAGTAAAAGAGCTGCCTTACAAATATCACAAGATCCACCGTCAAAGAGCAGGGAATGATCATTGTTTGTGTACATTTTGTAAGACCTAGTTCAAATTTCTGAATTTATGCAAGTTAAATAAATTAATATCGTTTCTATATATGGATTTTGTCTTCCCAAGGATGTATCCATTGACCATGTCTTTTAAAATTTGTTTGTTTAAATCCAAGACTCCAAGTCTTGCGGAAAGAGTGGATTTCAGAAAAAGATTCAACTAACCTAGTGGAAAAAATGGCAACCATTCTTTGGTTCATATGGAAATACAGATACTCGGTAGTCTTCGAGAAAATATCTCCTGACCCAGTTAAACTGATCGGCCAGATAAATAGATTTATGCACTCTACTCCCTCTAAAACAATTCAAAAAGGAATTAACAATCAAAAGGTGAAGCCGGTCAATTATAAATGGTATGACTTAAATATAGATTGGATAATATTTATAGATGCTTCTTTTATGAAAGAAGACCTGCCTATGGGTTATGCTTTTATTCTTTACTCAGTGGACCACGAGTCATTTATGCACATTTCAGCTGGTTCGGAGAAGGCGTCATCGGCTCTTCATGCGGAATCAATAGCCTTGTTAAAGGCAGCTACATGGCTGAAAGAAAATATATTATCAGGCGTCTCAATAGTCTCCGATTGCAAAACTCTAGTTGACACTATAAACATGGTGAGCACAAGCTTCTCTTGGCCATACCAAAACACTTTACAGGAGATCAAGGTAATTTTGAAAGACCTCCCTCAAGCACAGGTAAAGTTTATAGTACGGAAGCAGAACTCAGCAGCGGATTACATGGCTAAAGAAACAAGGATAAAAAAAAAACCTCCAGCATGTCCTCCAAATTGCAACAAAAAATTCAGAAAACTAGCATTCTCTCTAATGTTTTTGATAACAATGAAATTGTAAATCCTTTGTACTATATTTGCTAGTTAATAAAATTACTTTTACCATAAAAAAAAAAAACAGTCTTGCGGTATTATGTTTCCTATAGTAGCATCCAATTGTCTCAAAAAAAAATGCATATGGATTTTGTTCGCAATCTATCGCACTCTTTGGCAAAACTAAACCAAAAGAGTAACAGGGTGCCCAAGGAGCAATGGCAGCCAAAGAAAAATCGCAAAGCTGTTCTTGTGTTTGTGCTCTTCACCTATCTGCTATGCTAACCGGAGCAGATGCATGGTTTGTGCTGTTCACCCTGTATACCAATAAAAAAATACAGTTACACTGCAGAGAAGATACACACAGTAAACGGAAGACCTCTTATACCCAAAAACAAATGAATAGGGTTGTAGATGTAGAAAATCCTACCACTACATCCGAGAGATTTCAAACGTATGATAAGAAGTAAATAAGCAAAAGACATAGAAGAACACAAGATGTACGTGGTTCGGCATGATTACCTACGTCCACGGGGTGAAAGGATGATCTTATTACTTCACACAAGATTACAAGGATCAAATACACTCAACAATACTCTATCACTCCTCTTTCTTCCTTCCAAATCACTTGCCTTTACCTTTCTACACGATCTCTATTTATAGTTGCAGGTGGTGATACATCGATATTACAGTGTTGGGCCTGGTGTAGCTTCCTGGATGTTCTTCTTGGACGACTTGCTGATGCTTTGATCGATCTCCCCTTTTGCTCGAGCCGAGTGGTGTCATCACCCGATGTCGTTCGTTTGGTGGAGGTGATCGATGTCGCCCTTTAGATTCTTGGCCGAGTCTCACTTCGACCGAGCTTCTCTTATCTCTTCACCAATTCTGTCAGTGCATTAATTACCCTCGAACTCGATGAGCATCACATCAGAGATTTTCTCCTTTATGTCGACTTCTCGAGCTATCTCCATCCCTCTTTTCTCGCGCCCAGACCTGATGAGATGATTCAGTGCTTCTAGTACTCGTTTTTCTTGGTGCGCCCTTGGCTAGGATGGTTCCACCTATCTCTGTGGATTATTTGCACCTACATTTATGCCCCTTCTTCCACTCGTGTGATCGACACGTGGGGAAGAAACCGCCTCGTCTTCCCACGTCCTTAGTCATGCCGGGTTCTACGTCATGCTGTTCCCCACTTTCTTCAGTTATTGTAACCGGTTTACCTTCCTCGTCGGTTACCACAGGTGAGGTTTATAAGTCCGACCCTTAAACCTTATTTTCTTTTTACGTTTTCCTTAGCCATCTTCTCCTCTCTCTCCATTCTCCTCTGCTTTTTTCATCGCCATTAGTTATCCTCTCCATAGGTTTCATTCCTTCTTCCTTCATTGTCCTGGGTCTTCTTGGTTTCCGTTGCCGCTGCAATTTCCGATTCCGGTCGTATTTTTACTCCTCCTGTCGTTTTCTCTACCCGCTTTCATGGCGTCTTCAACTCCTTCCATGACGGAAAAAAGGTGCGTGAGCTATGTGTTTTCTGATGACGACGGTGTACCGCTTGATTCCCTATTTGTTATGGAGAGCCCTTCTAAGCATGATTATCGTGCTCTGGATTCTATCTTTTCTGATAATCCTTCTTCGTTTTCATGTAGGGCTGACAAGAGAACTGCCAGAGACTTGTCGGATGAACAAATCGTCCAACAGTTGTCCAACAGTTGAAAGATGGGTCCGACCTTCATGGCTATGACGTCAGGCTCTTGTCGGGCCAAAAAGGCGTTTTAAAGAAGGATGGTGTTCTAAAGTTTCCTCACTCGGCCGAGGCGACCATTGTCACCAGGGGTCAGCTAGAGCTCGGGCTGCGTTTTCCTTTGTACGATCCTAGACGCTCGTTTTGGTACGAGGCTTTTTCTAAGATCCGCCCGTCCCGTGCCTTGGCTCAGTGGAATGGCAATACCTTTCGTATTTTGTCCGAGTTGGAGAGGCGCAGTCGAGGCGAGTGTACTCCTACTACTTGGTCTACTTACGATCCTTCCCGGGAGGGTGACTATACTCCCGCGGTTTTTTTGATAACTATCGGATGGGACTTCGCTACCAATGGTGACCTTCTTTGGTTTTGGTGCTAGCCCTCATCGCCATAAAACTCTTCCCGAGGGTGTCAAGAAGCTTTTATTGGACGAGGATCCCAGGGGAAAAGTTCCAACGAGGCATGCCGTCATACTAGCGATGCGGCTTGGGACCGAGTTCCTTTGGCTATCTCTGGTCCCCTTCTGAGTGGCAATTTTCCTCCTCCGTCCGAGCCTTATCCCTTCTGGGTGGTCAATGTTGATCGAGTAAGTATGTTTCTCGGCTTTAGATTTATTTGATCGGCTCGGGCGATCGATAGGGCGATGTTTTAATTTACGTGTTTTGCGGTCAAGTTCCGAGAACGTTCCTTCTGATTCTCTCGTTCCTCGAAAAAGGGATAGGGGTTCTGGCACAGGGGCCAAGGAGGAGACAGCGAAGGTAACAAATATATTGCTCCTTCTTTGCAGTACATGTACTTGCCCATATTTGTTGCCTTGAATGGTTCGACATTGGCTCATGCGCGAAAAGGCGAGGGTCGATAATGTTGGAGGTGCTTGGTGAGGGATGGTGAGGATCTCGAGGATCGGCTGCCTTTATCGCATTTCATGAGGAAGTCTCCTCAGAAAACTTCTGATATTTCGTCTACCCTTGTAGGTGGGAAGCCCAGTGGAAAGGTCAAGGAGACTAAGGACGATCTATCCGTCCAGGAAAAAATTGTGCCCCAGCCGCCAGCTGGTAGAGGGATTGTTCTTGCCGAAGGTGTTGTGTATCTTGAGTCTGATGGTGACGATTATGATGATCTTTTTGATGTAGAGGGCGAAGCCGATGGTGATGAAGAGGAGCCGAAGCAATCGGAGAAGTCTGGTGGAGATAATGTGGTTACTCGGGAAGAAGAGAACACCCTTAGGGGGCGAGTTTCTAGAGCCTCTTTCTCTCTGCGGTGCCTAATTCGGGAGTAGCACCTCATTTCTTGTCTCCCGGTCCTATGTGCAACTCCCTCGGAGCTCTTATTTCTCCTGAGTTTGCCTCTCTGTCGGATGAAGATAAGATTAAGGCTGTCTCGTTGTATGACGCCGGCCTGAAGGGTACTTTCGACCTGCTGGTGAGTTGTGTTGATCAGGTTGTGCATTCATGTTATAGGGTAAACACTAATGTTGTTGGTGCTTGTAGGATATCAATCGCTCGTTGTTAAATGTTGCGATTCAGCGCAAGGAGGTCGCCGAGAGAGAGGGTCTTCGCCTCTTATTACAGCAGAAGCGCGAACGATCCCGGGGACTGGAGAAGCGACTAGCCGAGACCCAAGGTAGTTACTTAACTTTCAAGTGTTTATGATTGATTCTGTAGTGCCAATATCCTGAGTTTAGTACTGCCTTCCTAGCCGAAACTTCTAGTGCGGAGGTCGATGCTGCCACGAGATATCTCTTATTGAAGAGAGAAATTAATATAGAACGGGATCACGTTTCGAATTTACAACAGAGGATTGTCAATAAGGATGATAAAATCGATCGTTTGGAGACCGAGATTGAGGGTCTTCAAACCCAACTGCATCGTTATGAGAGAGTATGTCCCCGAGGAGATTGATAATCTTAGGGAGAGCTTAGCTCGGTTCCAAGGTGTCGCCGCCGATAAAACACTTTGGCCGATAACTTAGAAAGTCGGTGTGGCCGGTTAAGGCTTCGGTCGAGATTTGCATGCGAGATCGCCTTCGGATTCGGGGGAGAAGAATCTGCCGAGAAGTGTAGTCAAGAATCCCTTGAGAAGCTTAGAGAGTCCAAGAAAGTTTCGAGGAGTTGGAGTGGGTTCGCTCAATTATCGGGTTTGCGAGATAGCACACTCTCGGGCGAGAGAGCCGAATGGAATGATCATAAAATTCTGCCCCTCAATGAGTTTAACGAGCAACGATATCTAGAACTTTCTTCTAAGATATCTTCCCTCGAGTGTAGCTTGTATGAGTCTGAAGAGACTGTTAGAGTAGTCACCCCTTTACTGGAAGGTGGTGTGCCTTGTGTTGTGTTTTCCTTGTCGTTGTTCTTAGTGATGTTATTATGTGACTGACTGCTTTCGTGTTTTGGCAGCCGAGCAGAGGAAGGTGGCATCATTTGGAAGAAGAGATTTCCGATTGAAGGGAAAGGAGGTGCGATTGTTGACAAGGGAATCTCAACTACTCGGGCGGGTGTCCACTTGCTGAAGCGGCATCGACGCGGTGACACAAGATCTTATTCTTTGAAAAGGCGAAGTTTAACGATGAGCTTGTCGCGAAGGTCAAAGAAGGTGTGAAGGCGGTACTTGATAAGAAACGAGCCGATCTTCTTTGCTAAGAGGGCGGTTCGGGGTCGATTCCTCCTAAAGAGTAAGCTTGTCTTTTGTAGCGGCTGCGTCATTTGTTTTACCCTTTGCCATGGGTTGTAATCCGCTCGAACACCTTTAGTTTCTCGTACACTTTTTTAATGGGGTCTTTGCGTCCTTGATTTGGTTGGTTTTCTTGCTATCTGACATTACTATTCATGTTTCCGTTCTTATTTATGTTATGCCGATGACGTGTGGTTTATTTGTACGACTAAGTTATGTATACCTGCATAAACATGAGTAGATTGGTTAATCGTGAATGCCGTTTTTGTCGAACACTCTCAACAGGGAGGGTCATCGGGCCCAATGCCATGTCCCGATTGAGGTATCCCATCACTTTCTTTCAAGATCCAGTGGCAGGGTAGTTGGTCTTTCCTAGTTTCTATGGGATCGATATCCCAATAAGTTATCAATTAACTTTCTTGGGCAAGTGATTTCGGCCACTTGCGAGGGGAGCAATGTTGTGCCTGCTCGATTGATGAGTACTCATGCCTCGACAATCGGCCCTTTGGTTTCCAACCACCGGGGCCCTAAGGCTACCTCGGCACTTGCACTGCTGCCGTCGCCCAGGAGTTCGAATAGCCCGTCTTAATGTAATTCGCCCGAGGCACTTGCACAATGCCATCGCCCCGGGTTCGAAACGACCATTTAGACGCAATTGTCACATTTCCAACCCCACGTGGCCTTTCAAGGAAATAGCTGACAATGTATTATACCTGTTCTCAGGGGTGATATAGCTTTAGTCGTTTAGCATTCCATGGTCGTGGTTCGGGTGTTCCGTCCGGTTTTAGTATCTTGTATGCTCCTTCACCGACCTTTTCGACAATGGTATAGGGTCCTCCCCATCGTTCTGCTAGCTTTCCGCCCTTTTTGTCACGTTCATATTTGGGTAGGTCCTTTAATACCAAGTCCCCTGGTTGGAATTATCTCGGTCGGACCCGCTTATTATACTCTCGTTATATTCTTCGCTGGTAATTTTCAATCTTTTGTAGGGCCATCTCTCTTGTCTCTCTTAGATCGTCGAGCTTGGCCAAGATGAGATCCGCCGATATGTTTCGCCTACATGCCTCGGTCCTTGTTGTAGGTATCATCGCTTCTGTCGGAAGGATAGCTTCTGTCCCATATGTTAACATGAAAGGTGATAACTTGATCGCTCTCTGCGGGAGTTGTCCTATATGCCCACAAAACGTTGTAAAGCTCCTCGCACCATTCTCCGTATTCTCCATCAAGCTTCTTTTTCAAGTTGTCGGCGATGGTTTTGTTTGTGATCTCGGCTTGTCCGTTACTCTGGGGGTAAAGGGGTGTGGACTTGCTCTTTCGAATGTTGTAGGTATTGAATAGCAAGTCGATATTCTTACCCCCGTAGTTGTTTTTTCCATTGTCCGAGACGATTCTTCTTTGGTACTCCAAAGCGACATATGATGTGTTCCCAAATGAATCGAAAAACATCCCTATCCCGGATATACTTCAATGGGGCGGCCTCTACCCATTTATTAAAGTAGTCGGTAGCCACGATCAAGTATTTTCTCTGCCCCGATCCGACATGTAGTGGTCCCACAATGTCGATCCCCAATTTGGCGAAGGGCCACGGACTGATTACTGAGTTTAACGTCACTGCTTGGTGCATGTATCTTTTGCCGAATTTTTGACACTCGTCACAAATGAGGGCCATATGCTTTGCATCCTCATTCATGTAAGGCCGAGAAATATCCCATAGTCTTGGCTCGCGCCGCTAGGCTACGGCCCATTTTGTGGTTTCCGCGGCCCCATAATGCAATTCATTCAAGATATTGTGCCCCTCTTCTTTACTCAGGCACCTTAATAATGGTCCCAGGTATGATTTTCTGTACAGAGTGCCGTCTCGGAGCTCGTATGCAGCTGCCTTACTCTTGATTTTGTTGATCTCGGGTCGCCCCTTGGGCAATTTTCCTGTTTCAAGATACTCGTGGATCGGTTTCCGCCAGTCATCGGCCTTATATTGATCGGTAGTGGTTGCTGCTACATGTGCGTTGATGTCTACCGTCTCAGGCACTGAAGGCATTAATATTCTCATAATTCTAATGCCCTCAATACTTGCATCTGTTAGCATGGAAGCGATGTATGCTAGGGCGTCCGAGTGGCGATTATCTTTCCTACATATGTGCCGGAACTTGATAGTTGGTATTTGGCCGATGTAATGTTGGGCGAGCTCCCAATATTTTTGTAACAGTGGATCATGTATGGCGTACTGCTCGCTGATTTGTCGGATGACTAGCTGAGAGTCACTTGTTAATCTTACATCTTGAATTCCCATTTCCACTATCAGGTGCAGAGCATGTATCACCGCTTCTTATTCCGTGACGTTATTGGTTGCCTTAAATTCGAGTCTGAACGAGTGGACCATCTTTTTTCCTTTTGGTGTCGTGAAGACCAATCCTAGGCCTGACCCGTCTTTATTTGATTATCCGTCCACAAAAACTTCCCATCGTGTCGGGTTACATGTCTCGAGTAGGTCGGAAGGGTCCTCTTGGTCTTCCTCCATTCCTGGGATGTCTTCCACTTCATCTTCGTCGCTCGGGGAAGTCGGGAGAAGTACCTTTGCACCCGTGCTTTAACTGTTGTTCTCATTTCATAGAAAATATCGAATTGCTTGACCTGTGCGCTCCACTTGGAGATCCGCCCTGATCTGGCTGCATTGTCGAGTACTGATTCTATGGAGGATTTGGTGAGGACCCGAATTTTCGGGGTTTGGAAATACGTCCGAAGCTTTTGAGTTGCGAATACCAGTGCTAATATCAGTTGCTCGATTCTGGTGTAGTTCCTCTCCGCTGGGTTCATAGTTTTACTTATGAAATACACCTGCTTTTCTTCACCTCCTACGTTCTTGACTAATACGACGCTAATGGCGTAACTAGTCGGCCCTAGGTATAAGGTTAGTACTTCCTCGGGCTCGGGCCTTTGTAACACCGGCAGGCTCGCGAGATGCAGCTTAATTTTCTGAAATGCCTCCTCGCATTCCTCGGTCCATTTGAACTTTTCTCATTTCCTCAATGTCCCGAAGAAGTCTTTGCACTTGTCGGATGATCGAGAGATGAATCGCCCCAAGGCTTCCAAGTTCCCATTTAGCCGTTGTACATCCTTAATTGTCACGGGTGATGGCATTTCTACTCTCTTGCTCGGATCTTATACGGGTCGGCCGATACCTTTGTCGGTAATTATGTATCCTAGAAATTTGCTCGAGGTGACCCAGAAAGTGCACTTAGCAGGATTCACCCTCATCTTGAATCTTCTCATAGTTTGGAATATGTATCGGAGATCGCCGATGTGGTTGGTGGCTACCTTGCTTTTGACCAGCATGTCGTCCACATATACCTCGATAGTGTTATGTATTTTATCTTCGAACATATCTTCTACTAATCTTTGGTATGTGGCGCCTGCGTTTTCAGTCCGAACGGCATTTTGGTGTAACAATATAACCCTCTGGGTGTGAAGAACGATGTGTGCTCTTGGTCCTCAGGGGCCAAGGGAATCTGGTTGTACCCCGAGTACCCATCCATGAGTGTTATTGCCTTGTATCCGACTATGGATTCTACTAGTTGATCGATGCTGGGGAGAGGGAAGCTATCCTTCGGGCAGGCTTTATTCAAATCACTGAAGTCGATGCAGACGCGAACACCTCCATTCCTTTTGGGGACTATCACCATGTTAGATGTCCATTGTGGGTATTGGGCTTTTCGAATGATTCCTGCTACTTGTAACTTTTTTAGTTCGGCCTCCACTGCTGCTTGTAGCTCAGGTGCAATTCGTCTCATCTTTTGTCGGATCGGCTTGACCTTGGGGTCTATTTTCAAGTGGTGTGAGCAGATTTAGGGTCAATTCCTTCCATATCGTGCATTTTCAGCGAATACGTCCATGTGCTCTTTCAAGAGAGTTATCATTTACTGCTGCGTCTGTTCGTCCGTTAATAGAGACCCCACTCTCACCATTTTAGGCTCTTCCTCGGTGCCTAAGTTAACTTGTCGGGTGGATTCTAAGGCCGAGAAATTAGGCTTTGTTTCGTCGACTGTTGTCGGCTCCTTTGATTGCTATAAGATCTCCTCCTTGTCAACTTCGTAGGTGGTGATGGCCTGTGATATTACCTTTTCTAGCTCTTCCCCCGCTTTTATTTCCCTAGCTTTGTTCTTTTCCTGTCGTTTCCTCGATCTTCTTTCTTCATTCTTTCGGGACGTCGATTTGCACGCATTGTCGCGCCGCCTGGGGGTCGCCCAATACCTCCACTACCCCTCGATAGGATGGAAACCGCAATCTTTGGTGGTAGGCCGAGGCGACCCATTTGATTCCCGCTAACCAGGGTTGGCCAAGGATCGCTTCATAAGGCGACACAACGTCGACCACACAAAAGGTGGTGAGTGTGTCTAGGAACCCTTCGCCGTCCGAGACTCTAAGGGTGACTTCTCCTTTTGGTACCGTCACTATACCATTGAAGCCGTAGATTCGGTAGGTCGACGGGATTAGGATGTCATCGGACAGCTCCATTCTTTTGAAGGTGTCGTAAAATAGGACCTCGATTTGCGCTTGCTTTGTCCATCGGTATCCTTCGGACACCCCATTCTTCAATGAGTAGGGTTATCACTAGGGGATCCCCGTGTGCTTGTCCATTTGACGGGACGTCCTTCGCCGAGAAAGTGATTGGCTGCGTCATCCAAGGTTCCATGGGCAGAGTTTTGGCTACACTGAATATTTCTTTTCCCGCCCGATCTCTTTTGTGGATCCTTGAAGTGATGTTGGTTCCTAGATCAAACCCCTGAGTTGCCGAGTGCGAGATGGTGTTACAAGCAAACTGGGTACCGCGGTTGATCTTTATCTGATGTACAGGTGCGTCGGGCTGAGCTGGTATCGACGATGTTTTGATGAAATGCCGCAAGTATCCGTCTCGGATCAGGTGCTGGACGATATCTTTTACCTCTCGACAATCATTGGTGGAATGGCCACAGAACTGGTGGTAATGGCAAAATTCAGGATGGTTCCTTGTTTCGTCGAACTGGACTCCTCTAGTCTTCGGGTATCAGATATCGTTTCTCTTTTCTACTTCCTTGAATATTTCCTCCAATGGTGCATTTAACGGTGTGTAAGATCTGGGTTCGTGGCGAGGCTTTTTTCCTTTCTCGACCCACATTTTTTTGTTTTCCCCATGATGTTGTGCGCTCGGCCTTTTCTCAGATCGCTTTGGAGCTTCTCGTGGGGTTACCTCTACTGTAGCGCTTGCTTCTTGTATTCCTCTATCTTGCGCTCCTTCCTGTATTTCCTCTAAGGCGATGTAGTGTTCTTGCATCTTCCTGATTTCCCTTAACGTTTTAGGCTTCTCGGTGTACATTGCTACCCAAATGGGATCGGACTTCCTAATGAATTTTCGAAACCGAATATCTGTTGATCGACCGACACCTTTCCAATATCCGTACATAACTTTCTCCATCTGTCCGTTAGAGAGCGCAGCGGTTCCCTGAATCTTCGTGCAAGCGTGAAGAGATTATTAACTCTAGGCCGAGCTATACTGTTATGCATGTAAGTTTCAAGGAAGGTTTCCACCAGGACTGCATAATTTCCAACGGATTCATCGGGCAGGGTGTAGAACCAACTCTTTGCCTCGCCCTCCAAACTTCTTTGGGAAGAACTTGCACATGACCACATCGTAATTCTTCCATTGTAACAAGGACATCTTTGTACATTTTGATGTGCTCTCCGCGTTGCCCGTGCCGTCAAACCTAGATGGGAAGATCGGCAACGTACACTTGGGCAGGAAAGGAGTATGATCCAATTCCTTGGTAAACGGCGTCTTCTGGGCTTCGCTGATTACTTCTGCTAGCTTATCGTCCTCGTTGTTTCTTGTCAGTTTTTTGACCATCTGCTCAAGTTGTTCGATCTTTTGTTTGGTTGTCGCATCCGTACCCTCATTGGTTGCCTCTTCCTCGGTCGAAGAATCCTCGGCTGGCCCATACCCTCCCCTTGGTCGATTAGGGTCGGGTATGCATTCTCGGCTCGGGGATGGGGGTGGGGTGTTTCTCGATGGGGTGTGATTGCTAGAAGCGCCTCGGCTTGACGATCCTCTTGACCCTGCTCTCCTGTTGCGGAGTCGGTAGTTTTCATGTTCTAAGGCTAGGTTTCTTCTTTGCAGCTCTCTCATAAGGTCTTCTTGCCTTCTTTGGCTCGCCAATATAGCGAGTAACATTGGGTCGGTGCTTTCATGGCTAGAGTGGCCATTCACTTGGTTTCCTAATACGTTGGGGGTTGCAGTTGGAGGTCTTGTCGAGGGAACAGCTGGGGGAACGATTGGATCTACGGGATGATCGGCTGCCGCTGGTGGGATGTCTCGGTCGAGGTCGCCTCTTGCTAAGTGCACTCGCCTAAGCCTCTCACCTTCTCGTTCTAGTTCACGCTGGTACTCTGTCGGTTGTATTTCTCGCCCTCGTTCCTCCTGTATTGTCTGCACTTCCTCTTCTTCCTCAGTATCCGATGCAGTTCTTTCGTCCACCATGTCCCCTCGCATTATCTGGCTCGGGTTGATCCTTAGTATCCTAGGTGGGAGATCGTCGTCTCGGCCTAAATCGACCTCCTCGTCGACAGTAGCCATGCCTTTGCCTAGTGCCTGAGTCTCGTCCTGGTTATTTTGCCGATGATATTCATGTCGGGAATCCGTGAGTCCTTCTTGTACGCTAGATCCCGCTGTGACTCGGTTCCTAAGGATCCTACTCGTCCTGGAGGTACTCGCCATTACCTTCAATATTGCCCTTGTTCCTCGGCTCGTCCGCCCGTCCGTCCCTACCTACGTCAGCAAAGAACACAACACTTACTTCGAACCGTTTTCGAAAAGGTTAAGGATGAAGTACAGCAGTTCTGCTGTGTAAGGCGAAAAAAGTTTTCTCAGTACGATTCCATTTATGCTAGCGTGTTGATCTCAGCAATCAAGTGGGTTTGACCGCAAGAGGACAATTTTTTGAAAAGCTGTTTCCACCCATCACTTTCGGTACTTTGTCTACGCATTAATCACCGTTTGTCCTAACATTCCATGCACCAGAAGTCATTAATCATCCGTATGTCAGGTCGGAAGACTTCTTTCTTGACTATGGTTTGACGATACGATAACCTTTATCGATTGTCGTACTGATCATCTACAGATGTTGTGTGGCTTTTAGCGTAGGATTAAGATGAGGCTTAATAATGAAGCGCTCACTAAACTCCTTCCAGCCGTAGTTTCCGGAAAACTAAACTCGATGACTTCGAGTTAGCCTTGCCTCTACCATTGTCGTGCTTTGTTTTAACTAACTAAGAAGATCCGAACAACGACGTAACGTTTCAACTTAGCTTCTACCGGTCATCAAAGATGATCCATTCGGGAGCTTTAGAGATGTTACTACGTTTTATCTTAGATCGTCGGCAAGGCGGCCTTTGACCAGAAATGCTTTACCCCCACGAAAACATTTACGTTTACATAATTAGTCAAACTTATTCGACCGGGATCCCTTATTCATAAGGTAAGAGATTTCCCGGCTCTTGTTTGATGGAGTTAAGACGATGAAGGTAACTAAACAAGTTTTAAACTAAATTTTCGTGAGTTTTTCATGAACTTAAGTAAGTAAAAACAAAGGTAACAACATCGTGCTTTTGACCACAAAGGTGAACTTGAAACAACAAACCTAGCAGCCCAAGAATTTTGACCATTAGAGATGAGAAGAAAATAGGTTAACGAGGTGGAATTTCATTCTAGCTTCTACCAACATCAAAAGATGTTATTTCGGGAGCTTACTGATCTTCCAATAACTTGCTTAGACGACTTAAGCAAACAGCCTAGTTTAACGATTTAATCTTGGCGACTTAATTCAAACGAAAGACAAGAAAATAAAACGAACCTACATCAAAACTCAACAAGGTTTTGCTAAGAAAACAAAGACAATAAAATCTCGCAAGCTCTGCCTATCAACACTCTTAACCAAAAGAGTTTCTCCCTTAGCTTCAACTAACACGCAAGGTGACTTAGGAGCTTGGATTTCTCTCTTTTGGTAACCGATTTCAAGGTATCCGAAGATGTTATACGGTCCCCTTAGTCGGCGCCAGAATGTAGATGTAGAAAATCCTACCACTACATCCGAGAGATTTCAAACGTATGCTAAGAAGTAAATAAGCAAAAGACATAGAAGAACACAAGATGTACGTGGTTCGGCATGATTACCTACGTCCACGGGGGTGAAAGGATGATCTTATTACTTCACACAAGATTACAAGGATCAAATACACTCAACAATACTCTATCACTCCTCTTTCTTCCTTCCAAATCACTTGCCTTTACCTTTCTACACGATCTCTATTTATAGTTGCAGGTGGTGATACATCGATATTACAGTGTTGAGCCTGGTGTAGCTTCCTGGATGTTCTTCTTGGACGACTTGCTGATGCTTCGGTCGATCTCCCCTTTTGCTCGAGACGAGTCATCTAGCCGAGTGGTGTCATCACCCGATGTCGTTCGTTTGGTGGAGGTGATCGATGTCGCCCTTTAGATTCTTGGTCGAGTCTCACTTCGACCGAGCTTCTCTTATCTCTTCACCAACTCTGTCAGTGCATTAATTACCCTCGAACTCGATGAGCATCACATCAGAGATTTTCTCCTTTATGTCGACTTCTCGAGCTGTCTCCATCCCTCTTTTCTCGCGCCCAGACCTGATGAGATGATTCAGTGCTTCTAGTACTCGTTTTTCTTGGTGCGCCCTTGGCCAGGATGGTTCCACCTGTCTCTGTGGATTATTTGCACCTACAAGGGTTTAGACTTGTTTCACCTTTGCTTAAAAAGGGAAAAAGAAGAAAGAGAATGGCGTTGTTTACACCAAGTAATGGCGCAATGGCGTTAAAAGAAGTAAAAGAAGCAGTGGCGCAACAATTTTGATGCTGCTTTGGCATTAGAACCACCGCATATAGTATTTTTGGCCCGAAGGGATGGCTCGAGGCTGCTGTAGTGGTAGTCATTAATTAAAAGGAAGACGTGCCATTTGGCGAGTCATTAATCAAAAGGAAAACTTGCCATTTGGCGACTCGATCATTAGGAAAGCATCAAGGATTGGGAAGATGCAAGAAGACGATGGATTATTAATTGGTTCAAGTGGGAATGTTATAAACACCCCGACTATCCATGGGTCCATCACAAATGTCCTTATGGGGCTTTACAAATACCCCTAATGGAATTATTGAAATTATGAACAGAAAAATAATTCATATAATCCCATTTTTAACCTTTACATTTTATACTTCAGCTTCTTCTTCGTTTCTCACTCGAGAAAATCAAGGGAACTCTCACCATCTCCGTCGCCACCACCATCTCCATCTCCGTCGCCACCACAACCAACACCACCATCGTCTCCATCGCCGTTATCACCATCTCAATAAGTTATCACGTATATCTCTTCTCTTTCTCTCCGGCAATCGCCACCAACAACAACAACACCCCCATCGATCCACCTCCAATTCCACCTCCAGATCTTGAGATTATTAGTCCCACATGGTTAGGTTATTTAAGATCATGCGGTTTATAATCTATTAGGGCCTCTCCACTCATTGCCAATTGGTTTTGAGTTGGATGCCCGTATTCTAATATGGTATCAGAGCAGGCTATTTGTGTCGAGTCGATTGACCAGCACCTTTACTCGCGTCACCCGATTTAATTGTCCACGTGTTTGTAAGACCCGCCGAGGCTACACGTGAGGGGGCGTGTTGAGATTATTAGTCCCACATGGTTGGGTTATTTAAGATCCTGCGGTTTATAATCTATTAGGGCCTCTCCACTCATTGCCAATTGGTTTTGAGTTGGATGCCCATATTCTAATAAGATCCATCAACAATTCTCTCTTTCTGTCACCTATTTGTGAGTCAAATTCTGAAATCCGAATATAAAAAATCATCAGGAGCAGCGGTCCATCTTCTTCTTCTTCGTTGAAGATTCAGGTGAGATCCCAATTTTAGCTTTTGATTTCTGGTATTGATTCTCATTTTAAACTAAATTTCCGAAGATAAATGATTTCAATATCAGATTCAGAGTGATCGAGATTGATTTTTTGGTTTTGTTTAACTTTTGAGATCGAGATTCGATTTTGAATGAACAATCAGAGTTTGAATGAAGAATTCAGTGTCGAGAAAGATACATCAGTCATGGGTACTTGTTGAGTTCGATTGTTGTGTAAGAAAGCAGAGATGAATCAGGGATTTGTTGAGAAGAATCAAGAATTAAGGATTTGATTTACATAAAATGAAGAAATTGATGCTCTCTAATGAAGCAATTGAAAGTTAATGATCAATTTTGAGTTGGGTTGGAGTTTATTTGTGATTGATTCAAGAAGGAATTTGAAGATGTTGGTGGTATCTGAGATGGAGTTGACCTAATTGATTGTTGTTGTGCAACATGGAAATGGAAGCAGAAGTTGCTAGTGATGGAACTGCAGGGCTGGGAGTTGTTGTTGCAGACAACAAGAATTAGAGCTGATATTGCAGACAACAACAATTAAAGATGAGAGATGAGTTAGGTCTGAGGATGCAGGGCTGTATTCTGATGTTGGTGAGGAACTTGGTGATTGTTTTTGGAGATTTAGAAGATGGCTTGTGATGGAGATGTTCTTGATGATTCGGATGTAGCTGTACCTGGAGCCCTCTAACAATATATCATGCGATACATGGTGTACATGTATTTGTTATTTTCTGCTTTTACTTGCACCTTTGCTCTCCTCCATTCACAATTGATGTCATTTGGTACAAAATAACAGTCAAATAATAGTGTTGGATTGGTTAATAAAATAATGAATAGAACAGTCAAATAGAAAATTAAAGCGATGGATATATATATATATATATATGCGTACGAATGCGTGTGTGTATTAGATGGATGGAGCATACAACTGTTATGTTTTCTATTCGGAGGTTGTATTGGTTTTGCTCATCTTCTGTATGTGGCATTCTCTATGATAGGTCGTGTAAATAAAGGCTAGAACAGAAAATTCTGAGAAGTAGCTTTGAAGATGCAGCCTTGGTTCCTCACTAGCTTTGAAGCCTTGCAGGTGTATTTTCAACATTTTTGGAGATAACCATTTTGCTACTGAAAACATCACCCCAACTTGATTTGGTAAAGTGACTTCGAAAGTAACATTTTTTTTTTTTTTGAAACTAGGCATAGGCCCGTCCTGCCCCCTGGCAGCGTAGCCACCGGCTTACTCCCCACTGAGCAAAATCGCCCCCCTGAACCCCATAGTAAAGTTAGTATAATTACACGAGTACTCCAATGTTTGAGCGGAGACTCGAACTCCTGACCTCCTCCTTGAGAGTCAGGCTCTGCCAGCCAGGCTAACCCCAGATGGTTTCGAAAGTAACATGTACCTCCAATCTCCAACTTGAAGTGTTTGCCTGTTGTTGTTTAACGTTTGAAGTTTTATTTGCGTTTGTTGTTGTAATTTGTGATTTGTATCCTTCGGGATCAGCAGGTTACCATGGTTGTAAACATGTTCCAGTTATGTAATTAACTACAAGACGGGCACCTAGCTCAGCTGGTCATCCCCGTTCGCTAAAGTTGCATGCATTCCGGGAGGTCCCAGGTTCGAGTCCCCAATGACGTAATATTGCAGGAATTAACATGGAAGCTAGAGTTAGCTTGCCCCCCTTGTGTCACAACCTCAGCCCCCAATCCGCTTCGGCACCCCCCTTGGTTAGGTTACCATGAGGCTCGCTGGTAGGCTAGCACAACAACCTGTTCAATTAATGTAATAGTATGTTGTTGGAGCTTAGCTTGTTAGGCTTCCAACTAGTTAATGTAATACTCTTTATCTAATAAAAAAAAAAGCGACTTGGAATCCGGCTCATAAAAGTCTGATTTTGTTAAAAAAAATTAATTTTTTTTAAGGATTGCAGGTTGTCAGGTTGGCCAGTACAAGCTTGCATAAAATATGAAAGTTTTTTTTAACATGTAGTTTAGTTGGTTAACTAATATTTGCACTAGGATTGTTTGCTGTGACATTATGGAAGAGTTGGCTGGAGTTGGTACTTTGAGGCCTACATGAAGGATAAGTTTGTTGTTGTAATGGAAACTGAGATGGGAATCAGATGATGGTTGTTATGGTGAGTGAAGTATATGGATGCTAAGAAATGTAATGGTGAATAAATGTGCAAAGGCCAGAAATATGGTTAGAAAGCAAAATGGAAATCTGTAGATTGAGAAATGGGTTCAGGCAAGAGAAATGGTTGGTGCTGATGATGATGTTGAAGTATCAACCAACCATTTCAACGAGATTGAAAGAAGGTTTTCTAGAAACCAAAGCCTCCCTAGCTCCCGCAACAGCACCTGAGTAACATGATACTTTCCATATTTGCTTATTTTACTCAGCACCTGAGCACCTGAGTAACCTGATACTTTCCATATTTGCTTATTTTACTAACCTACATGGCAAAACTTTAGATGTTCTTTGTTAGGGGAATGAGTAATCTGCAATATTAGTTGGGTTGATGGTGCTTTGCGATCTTATGCCCTTGCTGGTAAATAATTATCCCACTTAACAGTTCCTATAATAAACTCGGAAAACGGTATTAAATCTCGTATGTAGTTGGTGGATTTGTATTTAGTGTAAATCTTAGGTCAAAAATGTTTTATATTGCAAAGAAAAGTTGAAGAATAGAATGAATTGAAGCAAAGAAAAGTTGAAGAGTAGAATAAATTGAAATGATATTTTGTAATCAACAAAAATAACAAGTATTGGAAGAATTTATTTTGCTTTTCATTTTAAGTTTACCATACTAATTTATGGACTTCTTCATTCATAAGCAGGCAGGGACGGAGCCAGAATATTTTTTCAAGGGGGGCTAATTTACAAAACACATATTTTAGGGGGGGCTTGTTAAGGGATTTTTCTTTGAAATAATAAAAATACCAAGGGATCTTTAATGAATTATCAAAAAATAGGGGGGCGGGAGCCACCCCTAAGATGCACATAGCTCCGTCCCTGTAAGCAGGGTTTTGCCGTACAAGCTTCACATTACTTTTGACTTCTTATAAGTGCTTCATCTTTTGTAAGAAATAAAAGCACTTCTACTTTTTCCCGTACACCGTTTTGTTACGTTATGCCTACTAAAAATGGAATCTATACTAGTGGAGCTTCACCATCCAAAGACGATGGCTAGTAAGTGTTAATTTATCTGCCTGATCATAGGCTTGCTATAATATAAATTATTGACTAAATTATGCATGAAGTTATTATATATGTTATTATTATGATTTTTATATTTATGTTTATCTTAATGAATGAATGTATATATAGTGAATGGATGGGTGGTACGGCTCTTGCAATGGTACTTAAAAAGGAAAATGCAATAGTAGTAGCCGCAGATCGCCAATTGATTCTTCCTCCGTCTCTAAAAGATAGACAAGTTTGGTTTTCACAAAAATTAAGAAAACCAATCATTATTGCCACTTTTTCATGTTTTTTCCTAATCTATCCTCAGTACTTTCATTTGTTATAAGAGAGATGGGAGAGAGAAGTTTACTTTTAATATTAAGAGAGAAAAATGAGAGAGAGAAGTGGTCCCTCTATGGGTATACTAGTAAAATTATAACATTTGACTTTCCACATATGGAAACAAACCTATTTTTTTGAATACCCAAATAAGGAAACTTGCCTATCTTTTAGAGACGGAGGGAGTAGAAAGCGAAAGAGAGATCAGAGTACCTATGCGGATGATGATTATGAAACAATCCCATGTATGTCTTCTTTTGATAAATATAGCACTTTAATTTATGCATCGTTTGTTTTGATTAAAAGTGTATGCACATATATCCCATAACTCCCCCGTTTTGTGCAGTTCAAGGTGAATTACAGTATATCCATCAGTAAGATAATAATACTGCTTGTGTCGTGGTCGGTCAACGATCGATTGCAAATAGTTGGTTTGGATAGTTGGTTTGGGTACTTAGATGCAAAGGTTAGTTGTTGTACACAGTAAGGAATATACAGGGTACAGATAGAAGTAGGTAGTAGAGACTAGTTCCTAGAAGTAGAACACAATTTCCCACAATGATAGCACTGAGTCCTTCTCTTGGGAAAAGACCCCTATTTATAGTTATTTCCTCAAAGGGAAATGTCAGGTGTGTGTCCTTTCCTATTTCCCTTATCTTACTACTACCTCTCTTGACCGTACAACCGTACTTTAGATCCTTCTAGAAGGTATGTCCTTTCTTGATCATCACACGTGCATTTGATTGTTGTGGGTGGATGGCTTGTTCAACGACACCCCCCTTCAGGATAAGGGGCAACTGTGGTGCTTCCCTTCTAGGCAAAACACTATTCCGTTCCCTCTCTCGGATATGGGGTAACTGCAGTAAGGTGCTATTCTATTCCTCCTTTCGGATATGGGGTAGCCACATTTCTTCCTTGGTATTTTTCGGGTATCTACATTAAGTCCCCTGGCTGTTTGGGCGAGGCGTTAGTCTCCTCAACGATCTATCACAACTTTCGGGCGATCTTTCTTGAGGCTCGTCTTTTGGTAGGGCACTTCTTATTAAGGCGCCGAGCGGTATCCACTCGTTGCTCATTTGAGATGCCTTGCGCGGGAGATGTTTTCTTTGTGAGGCGACCCTTACTGCCGGCGTCAGCATATCCTCCCTTGGAGACCTCGACTTTCAGAATCTCGGACTTGCCTTGCAAGTCCCCTTATCCTGGTGTTTCTTAGGACTTGCTTCTAGCGAGTCCCCTTGTCGCTACCAATATTTGGCGACTTGCACCTCTGCAAGTCCCCTTGTTTTAATCGACCTCGTTAGTTCCTTCCGATCATACGTTTCTATGGGTTTCGCCACTTTGCGTTCCCAAAGACTTGCTCCATGTAAGTCCCCTTGTTTGTATTCCTTGGGACTTCCCCTTTGCAAGTCCCCTCGTTATTGAAAATCTTTGAACTTGCTCCTTGCAAGTCCCCTTGTCTTCATGCGATCTCACTCCATTCTTCTCCATTTGTGCGTTTTCCTGGTGGATTCCGTGATGGCACGTGTTACCATAATGACACGTGGGAAAGGTGGAGCGGTTACATTTATGGTCATTTACTAGGGTTAGCGTCCTTTCATGTTTTCGTCACGTCGTTTCAATTACCCTTGATCGTGTCTTTTTACCGTCTATAAATACCGGCCTCATATTCCCTTCACTCTTTACTCCTAAAACATTCTCTATCCTCTCTTTTTCATCTCTTTTCTCCAGGGGCGGAATCAAACTTTCTTCTTCCTTTTATCACGGCCTTCCTCTTGGCGGTCCCAATGGCCGAGTATGAGGATTCAACGGCGAGAGTTCTTCGGCGATAGCAACTCCTGCAGTGAGGAGGAGGCGCCTCATCTTCTTCCCATTCTTCCGAGGAATAGAGAGTCTTTACTCCGGGGCGGGTAAAACTTGACTACCCCTCTTGTCTAGTCAAAGTCTTTTTTGAAAAGCTTAGACGCGGGCAGCTACCCCGGGCGTGGCTATTGCTACACTCACGGATGATAATTTTTTTTCGAGGGTTAGTAAGCCGTCATCTTTCAATCCTCCTGTGGTAGACGAAGAAACCAGCGATTGGCTCTTGGCGGGGGAGATCGATCATCCACCTCTTCTTCCAATCACCTCCTTTTGTCGGGTTCGCCTCAATCGTGGCGACTTCGTCCTTCTAAAGATAGAATTTCTTTCCGGGCGACTCCTTGTCTAGAGTGGCGGCCGTGGATCGAGTACATGCTCTCGATCCCCAATTGCAAAGACATGATTATCAAGTTGGGGTTGATGGAGGCTCTATCTTCGTCACGCTATAAGCATCTTACCAGGAACAATCGGGATATAATTCGCCTGTCCCTCAGATGGATTCCTCTGGTTCACACATGCCTCCTCGCTTGGGGAGAAGCATCGCCCATGTTAGAAGACGTGGTGGTGACCGGTAGCCTTCCTCATGGAAGTCACGACTTTAAGGAAGCGTCGAGTAGTTTGTCGCGATGACAAATTCATCTGGATTTTTTTTAAAACGGGGCGCGCACGGAGTCGAGGAAGTTAGTCGCCAAGACATGTGCGCCTTCCTGAACGCGAGAAGGGTGCCGGAGGAACATCGTCAAGGAAGGGGAAGGAGGCGGCTTCTATAGAGGATATCGCCCTCTCCGCCCCCGGAGGGTTTGCTAAGCGGGCTACCTTGAACTTATGGGTGAAAATGTGGGCACCCGGGTTGTGGATGGGTCTATTGGGAACCTCCCCTCTCCGCTTTCACGGATCTACCGAGTGACACGCAGTTGGCCGCTTTCTTGTCTTGTTTTCTTTCTAACGAAGTCTTTGAGCATTCTCCGACAAACGCCGTGAGGATGAATCGATGATCATAGCAATACTCATGTCTCGCGGTGTCTCGTTTCCTTTGGCGCCCATGTTCCTAGGGCGGGCTATACCATCACTTGGACTTGTTGGTGGGTGATATTGAGGGCTAACAATACATCCTTCACGGTCGAGACATTTCTCCCGCCAACTTTATGCGGATGTGGGCATGGGAGTATTACCGCCGCTATAGGCCGAGACGAAGGTTTTAAGTCTTGCGGTGAGCGGATTGTGACCGCGGAGGATGGCTCGGGAGAGCACCATCCCCTCTGTTTCCTTTCCTCGCGCGGCCCTTTATGAAAAGGGATGTTGCCAAACCAACTGTTACGCACAGCGCCTTTACTAGATGATATCAACGAATTCACCTTTCGCCCATACGACAGACGGTGCGTGCGTGAAACCTCCCACCGATTTGTATCGCTCTTCCCGAGAGGATTTCGTGGACGTCGCCTCGGACACTCCTACATTGGACGCATGCAATTTTGTGGCCGCTGTGACACCGGGTTATCTTCCAGGTTTTTACAAGGGCAGGTTTTATGCTGAAGCTTATAATTTGAATCGTATTGCTCGTCAGACAGGTTTCGACCAAGGGACTGGTTCCTAACTTTCGCCCTCATTTTCTTCGGACCCTCAGATGGTGGAGGAGAGCTTTATGCGCTTTGTCTTTCAGGGCGAAAGGCCTCGGGCTCGTCGCCGCCTTTCAATCCTATAAAAGTCCCTCAACTTGATCGGGATTTAAAGTTACGCATAAATGGTTTTATATTGGGTGGGTGAAATGGAGGACGTGCATCGGGCCTTGTCTCTTGATGGCGTGATGGCTCCCACTTTGACGTGCGGAGAACTCTATCGTTTGGGACGTACTAGGATACCTTCGGACGTCATGCGTTCTCATGGGTTAGATTCGGGTGCTAAGAGTAGGCGTGTCGAGGTTCCCCGTCTCGAGGTAAAGGGAAAGGGGGTCATCATCCTCAAAGATCGAAATGTCGTTCGTAACCTTTGGGGGCTGTTCCTCAAGGAGTGGAGGTAGTAATTATTATTTTGTATATATCTTTATTATATAATTTCTCCTTTTCTTGTAGCCTTTCCTAGGCGCTATTACCGTTAATCTTTTATTTGGATCCTCCTCCGCATGGTCTCTTACGATACTTTGCTCACGAATGGCTTAATGTGAACGTGAAGGAACTTCCACCAAGATTCGCCAAGATGCAAGCACGCCGTGATGCTGGTGTGGTTCCTATTCCGCGGTTTCCTCGATCTCCTCGATTATCCTTTACGGATAGAGCTGCTGCTTTGCTCAGAGGGCGTTCATCAGGAGGTCATCCTCGTCAGTCCATGGGTACTAGTTACGGCTCCGTGCAGGTGTTGGTGTTTTACCGAATCAACCGGTGATGTCTCAGCAAGGATCGTCAGGTGCTTTGTTCATCAGATTGCCACGTGTTCATTTATTGTTATTTATTTAATGTTTTAACCGGCATGTTGCCTTATACCATATATATATATATATACGCAAGGGGATAAGTAGAGACATCATTCCTCCTCTGGAGTTTCTCATTTCTCTTTTTTTTTTTGGACTCTCTAGGGCGGCAAGACAGGCAACCCCTTGACTCGGGTGATTCGGCTGGGAGTTCCTCTTCCTCTGTTCCTTCTACTAGTCGCCAATACATTGCGACTTCTTCCTTTGTGAGTCATCATATTTTTTTTTTTTTTTTTGACTCGCCTCCTTGTGATAATAATTTGTAGGGTATGGGTAAACAAGATCGTTCAGAAACTAGAGATGGTCGTGACAAAGTAAAGAGGACCAAAATTTTGGCGATCATGGCCGCCATGTCCCGACTCTGAGTCGGTTGCTCCCTCTACAGCACAAGCAATGATGAGCGTAAGGATCCGCTGCTTTTTCCTATTGTTGAACGAACCCATGGAGCAGCGCCAGATTCGTGACGGAGAGAGCTATGTTTCGGTCTTTGGGTTTTGGGTGCCTCCTCGCTATGAGGCGTTATATACTCAGGTAGCGACGCAACATGGCCACATCGCCTCTGACGCGGTTTTCCCCAACGCCAACGTTCTTGTGTCCCACACATTGAACATCTTGGATGTGTTGGGCGAGATGGTAGAGGTTGGTGATCACCCTTCTGGCGTGCAATTACAGAGCTGGCGTCGAATCATTGATGATGCTGCCAACATGCGTTTTAACATTGGCTGGCTTAAACTCTGGCAGGAGGCAGAGACGAAGGCAACCGCTCGTCGGAATCAGCTCCCAGTAATCGTCGCCGGTCTGGAGGAAAGAGTCGCCTCTTATCAAGCGAACTTGCAGACTTTGCGGGCAACTCAGCAGCGTCTAATTAAGGAGACGAGTGAGGTCATCGATCAGATTGCTCAGGCCAAGGAGACCTTAGAGGAGGGTGAGCGTTTGTTAGCGGACGCCAAGGCGAAATGGCGAGAGCGAGAATAAGTCATGAGTACCTCGATGGTTCGGGAGAGGAGAGGCTTCGTTGTCAATTTCTTCCTATTGTTTTATGTTGGATTGTAACCTTATTTCTTGATTTCCGCTTTTCTTCTTTCTCCTCCTCTTTTTTTTTATTTGTGAACATCTCAATGTTGAATTATGACTTTTATTTGGATGGTGCTCGCATCTCGAGGCCAGGGCCTTTTAAATATGATGGCATGTCGGGTCATTTTATGTATTTAAACCATTAATGGCTAGCTACTGTAGCTTGGTTATGGAGGTAGCCTTGTTAAGGCGACTTCTAGATGTTAAACCCATTGTATGTAATTACCTTGAACAGGGGCATGTAGAGTCGCATGAAATGCTGGTAGATGTGGAGTTTCGTATGGAGAAACTCAGGCGTACCGGCGATAGGGCAAGCCGAAGCCACCAACAAAATCTTACTTCGAATTCTCAGCCGAAGTTTATATGATAATAAAAGATTATGGCATGAAGAATTACCCATGGCACTCTGGGCGTATCGTACTGCAAAAAGATCCTCCACTGGAGCTGCACCCTATACCCTAGTATATGGAGAAGATGTTGTTCTACCGGCAGAGATCGTCATTGCTTCCGCCCGAGTCATTGCAGCAAGTGGCCTCTAACCCGAAGATAGCAAACGGTTTCAAGTCTTTGGACACAATTGAAGAAAAGCGAGACATCGACACGCCCCACGCTCGAGAAATACCGAGCAAGAATGGCACGAGCTTACAACCAAAAGGTTAAACCAAGGAGCTTTAGTGTAGGCGACCTGGTTCTCGCTATTTCACACCATGTTCCTCGTAATGAGAGTCTTTGGAAAATTTGCACCCAACTGGAAGGCCCATTCGTATCACAAGGCGGCGGACAGCGGCTACTACAAGATTGAGCACACAGCTGGCACGCCTGTAAAGGAAAGCCCAACGACAAAATCAATGGGAAGTGGTTAAAAATCTTCTACATGTAATCAACCACTATATGAATAAAGCGTGCTTCGACTCTCCAACGCGTATTGAATAAATCCTCAATGCGCCCGCTCTTTGGGACATGAGGGCCTAAATCCTCAATGCACCCACTCTTTGGGACATGAGTGTCTAAATCCTAAATGCGCCCACTCTTTGGGACATGAGTGTCTAAATCCTCAACGCTCCCACTCTTTGGGACATGAGTGCCTAAATCCTCAACGCACCCACTCTTTGGGACATGAGTGTCTAAATCCTCAGTGCACCCACTCTTTGGGACATGAGTGTCTAAATCCTCAGTGCACCCACTCTTTGGGACATGAGTGTTTAAATCCTCAGTGCACCCACTCTTTGGGACATGAGTGTCTAAATCCTCAGTGCACCCACTCTTTGGGACATGAGTGTCTAAATCCTCAGTGCACCCACTCTTTGGGACATGAGTGTCTAAATCCTCAATGCATCCGCTCTTTGGGACATGAGTGTCTAAATCCTCAATGCGCCTACTCTTTGGGACATGAGTGTCTAAATCCTCAATGCGCCTACTCTTTGGTACATGAGTGTCTAAATCCTCAATGCGCTTACTCTTTGGGACATGAGTGTCTAAATCCTCAATGTGCCCACTCTGGGACACGAGTGTCTACATCCTCAATGCGCCTACTCTATAGGACATGAATACCCCGGGCGTCCAGGGAAGGGAGAGCACATTTTTCTCCCCCAGCAAGGAAAAGCCCTGGCGTTTCTAACAACTCAGGCGCCCTTGAATAAAGGTTCTTGCCGCCGAGTTTCAAAAAAAAAAGAGAAGGGGAGAGCACATTTTTCTCTCCTAGCAAGGAAAGGCCACAGGCGTTTCTAACATGCCGCTTTAGCCATGCGCTCAAGACGCCCAACCTCCAACAACAAATCTTCTCGAGACATCACTGCTAGTTTAAAGAGGGGTTTGAGACCAAAATGAATCGACAAAAGCATCACACAAGCCCATTTAAAGAGGGTATAAGGGACCCACCAGACATCAATTCTGCAAACCAGTTAATAAAGTCTGATACTTTGCAATCTCCTCCTCTACCATAGACAAACTACCGCGAGCCCCATACATCGCTTTGTGTGCATTTGCACGAGCAACCTGACCGCTAAAAACGACGCTCCACTTTACCAAAGGCGACTTGTGAAATAACCCATTTCTACGCCATGTAGTAAGTATCGGCACATTCGACCAATCTAAACGCGCCTCGCCCAAGGCCTTCTCACATCTCCGTAGCTCTTGGATGCATTCCTCTTTAATTAGATCAAACGCTGAATCTCCCGCTCATAAACTTCCTTCAAGGGGTCTTGAGTGGCAGCCAAGGCAGAACCCACTCCTTAACAGGCGAGCGAGCGGACATCAAGAAAGAGAGAGAAAAGTAAGAGAATGGAAAACGTTCAAACACGACATATATATATATATATATATACACACACACACCGGCCTAAAGCCGTGTCCTAAGAATTGCTCGACACGTGTATGAGTAGCAAGCTCGGCCAAAGCCTCGAGCAAGAGCCATATTGATAACACCACGAGAAGCGGAAATGTATATCAAATCCAGACCAAAAGCCACTCGACGGCTCTTTAACTTAGAACGATTGACTGATAAGTTCACTGGCAGCAGTACGTTATCATCACTGGCAGCAGTACGTTATCATCACGACCAGCTTCAAACTCCGTTCGACTTCTTGAGAATCCATATGGTTGCAGTCGACCTCCAACTGTGTTGTTGTTAACCAAAACTTGTTGTTTGATGGAAATAGGCAAAACCTATTTATACAAGTCATAATTGAATTTGGTCTCGTAGGAAGTGGGAGTGATTGAGTGATGGAATAGTGGAGTAATGTGTAACTGCCAGAAACCACGCCTCCACTATGAAGGAAGCGGGTTTGTTTACACCCACTACTTCTTGCCTCCACTAACTGCCCTGTTTTCTTCACACTTTCTTATGATGGACGTGTTGCACGCCGCACGCTGTAAACCGCCATACCAATACCCTGATGAGCATCCCCCAGTTTGTGACATGTTTGATGTCTCGAGTGTTTTGTGAAAAACTTTTCGCAGATTGCTACGTGTGGCAAGTCAAAGTCAAGAGACTTGCCATAGGAAAATAGCATGTGATGCTATTAGGCTTGCCTTGGGTGGCCACCTAAAACTTGCCACAAGCATGTTAATTCCATGGTGAATTTGGACGACTGAGATTGTAGCTTATGAGAAAGGATGGCCATTGATTATGGCCACATTCTGTTGTATAGCAAAGTGACGCCATTTGCATAGTAGCGCCTGGTGTATCCATGGCATAGCGGCATGCCAGTGGCGTAGCCGTGGCAGCTGTTTTGGCATATTGGTGTTAGACCCAAATATGGCTCCGGCAACATTAGCCATGTTGCCACATCAATCCTAATGTTCTGGAAAACGTTACTTGGCTTGGTTGGCGTAGCAACTTTGCGTAAATTAGGGTTTGGTGTGCCAAAACCCTAATTAGCGCATACGGCATGCGCCATGTGGCGTGTGGCCGTGGCGCATCGACGTTTTGTGCAAGTGGTGCCATAGCCACGCTAAAGGAACCATAGACAGGCGATCATGTGGAAACGGCCACATGAGTGAGGATTGCCACAGGTGTCTATGATACAACGTCTTTTTTAGGGTTTCCCGGGTCCCGCATGGCTCGTGGCATGTTGTGCGCCCGAAGTGGCATAATTCGTACCACGACTTGAAATTAGGGTTTCTACCATGCAAGGTCGTGTTTCTGGTTAGGATAACCACATTGACGTCTGTTATGGCGTTGGCCACAGACATAAGATGGGTTGGCACGTAAGTGCACTATTTATGGTATGTTGCCACGTTCGGCATGCTTTTGTGGCAAAGTGGCACGTCCGGCATGTTGGGCATGCACGTTTGGCATGTCAGTTAGCGCATTGGCGCAACTTTTGGGAAGCCAATTTTTACATCTCTTTTTTAATCTGGTAGCGGAGGTTTTGAGCAACCTGATTGGTCGAAAGAGAGGGTCGGCCAAACATGGGCGTGGCCACACTTCTGGTGTAGGTGTGGCAAATTTAAAGCGACCTGATTGGTCGATGGGAAATAGGGCCGGCAAGTACGGGCCCAGCCACAACTTATGTGTTTGCGTGCGGGTTTAAGCGACCGATTGGTCGAGGAAATAGGGTAGAGTTAGGTAGCATGGGGCGTGGCCAATGGAAATGGCGCCGGCTGGCTAAGGCATGGCCACGCCTCCCTTGTCGCCCGTTCCTATTCTGCGGCTCCTCTACTTCTTGTTTTTCTGTTTTGGGTAGGATTTTGTACCTACTAATCCATGGCGTATTAATTACCTAGTTCGTCTAGGCTTAATTTCGACATGCAAGGTCTAATATACTGCGCAGGGCGCAAAACCCTAATTTTTGCAAATTAGGCAGGGTAATATCTGAATCTTGTGAATTATCACAAAATTGACTGAATTCTATGTGTTGACACAGAATTCTTTAAGTTCATTGCCAGAGAGCAGTATGCTTTCTGACTGAATACTTTATGCAAGGACCTTAGCCTTGATACTTGGAAATTCGTGCTACTCTGCTACGAGTGAACACAAATTGTCATGCCATATCAATATTAAGGGTTCAGTCGGGGAACATAGCACATAAAGCATTCAAAGAAACTTATGTTAATTAAATAATATAGGCAAGGCGCCAAATTTACAGAATATCTGGGATTGTTGCTACATGCACCATTCTGGATAAATTTCATATATATAAATATATATTGAGTTTCTCAATAAATGTGCCAGTGAAGAGGTTGGACACTCATCACTTTTACATGGCTCCGTTTCTTTGCCGAGTGACGGCACATTAAATGCAAGGTTTTACAAATTTAGCCTTGAACTAAAAACCACCATCAACACTAGGATATACTTCAACTGATGAACATTAGCTTCTGAATTTTTTCGGAAGAAGAACAAGTCGCCAGAGAACATAAGATGACTTATTGATGGTGCTCTGTTGTTGAATTGGTAACCACCGTAAAGGTTTAAACTTTCAAATTTTTCCATGAGGAGGGACATACCTTGAGAACAGATAATGAATAACGATGGAGATAATGAACAACCTTGGCGTAATCCCCTTCCACTTTTAAAAATTCCATAATGAGCACCATTCAAAAGGATAGAAAAAGTAGAAGTAGAGACACAACTCATTATCAGATTATCAGAATGACCATGTATACCCATTTGATGAAGCATGAAACTCAGAAAAGACCAAGAAACTCAATCATATGCCTTCGACATATCCAGCTTAAGAGTAAAAAACCATTTTTCGACTTAGACTTGTGCATTGAGTGAAATAACTCTTTCGCAATAACAATATTATCAATTATTTGTCTGTTTTTCACAAAAGCATTTTGAGACCAAGAAATAAACTTATCCAGATAAGGACTTAGTCTAATAGCAATGATTTTTGCAACAAACTTATACAAAACATTGTACAAAGAGAGTGATCTAAACTCCATTGCAGTAACTGGATTTTCACTTTTGGAATTAACTTACTCGATATTTCACCTGAATTGAAAATTGCTTGGATGAATTTTGTAGTATCATCTCCCACTATGGACCAACATTTCTTATTGAAGACTACTGGGAATATATCCGGTCCTGGTGATCCAAACAAATTAATGTCTTTCACCACCTTCCAGATAACTTCAGTTGTAGGAATTGAAGAAATATAAGTATTAACAGTTGCATCTAAAGAAAAAAGAAGACTCTTGCAAATCAGAAGGGGGTTAAATACTCATGTCTTCTTGAAATAGGATTTTGAAAAAAAAAAGATTAATTCATCTGCTATAGCACTTGGATTGGTGAGCCATTGCCCATTACTTG
Source organism: Papaver armeniacum (assembly GCA_023531295.1). Lineage (NCBI taxonomy): Eukaryota > Viridiplantae > Streptophyta > Magnoliopsida > Ranunculales > Papaveraceae > Papaver > Papaver armeniacum. The sequence continues at coordinate 301,311 of JAJJWW010019487.1, forward strand.
CTTGTAGACTATATATATTATTTTTTCTTCTTCGTTGTTGTACTTGAAAATACGAGGGTAACCAAATATACCTCAATCTAAAACTTTTCCACCTATAAGTCCTTTCTCCGAAAGTGATTGTCTATGGACTGAGTCGAGACAATACAACTAATCGGTTCACACTTCGTGTGATCGTCTATGGATGCGAGATCGAGACAATACAACAACGAAGTATGTTTAGTTGATAAAAGGTTCGGACTTAACCAAACATAATAGGATTACTATCAAGTAAATAGGAATTAACGTTTGTGTATTTTACTTCTATAATTATAATAAAAACAATTATAATTTTGGAAATAGAAAAGTAAAAGACACAACAAGATTTTTTAACGAGGAAACCGAAAATGCGAGAAAAACCCGGGACCTTGTCCAATTGAATACTCTAGGATTAAGCCGCTATACAAAATCAAACCAACTTCGTATAGTTGAGACCAAGCAACTAAACCTATAGTTCACCTAGTTCCGTATGTATTCCCACGCCTCCAACTTGTAATCAGTCACGTACTTGGAACAATTTCTTTGGTTCGTATTCCAAACAGTAAAGGAACAACAAATCTGTTTGGTAACAACTCTTTTCAACCAAGTGATGTGAGTTCGACAAAAGGCTCTTCCGTTTATCACATAAACTTCTTTGTCAGGTTCTTAGATCTATCTTATAAACAACTTCCAAAGTAATTGTTAAGATTTTGCAATCAATAATTTGAATCACAAAGAATTGTATTGACGCCAATCTAATCAACTAATCAATCCAATCTATCACAAGGATAAACCGATTATAGTTGGATCCTCTTTAACCGAAACAAGTATTGTGCACGCCAAAGATTATGATCGGTTTATCCTTGTGGTAGATTAGATTGATTAGTTGGTATGACTTTTATTAGTGAAACCAATCTTAAGTAATCACCTGAGATGGTATGATCGATTTTGTGTTATTGGTATGACCGACTCTAGTAAGAGGTGCAACATATCACAAAGGTGAATCGATCCTTGTATGAGGTGCATCAAGTTTTTAGCTGAAAGGGGAACCGATCCTATGGACTTATGCAACACATTTTTAGGCAAAGGGGAACCGATCCTATGGACATGTGCAACACGTTTTTAGGCAAAGGGGAACCGATCCTATGGATATGTGCAGCAAGTACAAGTTAGATACCATATATATGTGGGGAACCGATCCTAGTACCTAGTCAACCGAATTTTTGGAAAGCTTGTGTGACTATGCACATTAATCACATGGAGGTAGAACCGTGAAACCCATGATTTGTGATTGAGTGTTCTTCATCAGTCACGTAGTTCTTGAAAGTCAGATGAACCAATTCTAAACTTGTTTGGAAGTGTGGCAAATCGGTTTCAAGGTTGTAAGTATGAAAGAGGACTTACAAATTAAAGATGTCGACATACTTTGAACATGTGCAGTAACGCTAATCTTTAATTGTTCAAAGTTATTCCTTAATAGCTAAAGGAAAAAAATCCCGGATCGAATAAAATAAATTGAGAATCTTTTATTTAAGGTTTTTAATTTTATTTTTGGAAAATAAAAATTAGTACTGTGCATTTACTAGTTGGAGATTTTCTAAGATATTTTCGGTCATTATTTGGACAAAGCATTTCCAGGAATTATGGAAACCGAATTTGGAATATATTGCATATCTTGAGAATATTTTCGGTTTTGGAAATTCATTGGTGTCCAAACTTCCTTGGTCTATAAATATGAAAGTTTGCATTTCGAGCAAACTAATCCTCGTACAGAAAAAATATCTCGTTTGTGCTACTACTGGTGAAGCCGCCTATTCGGAGAGGAGAGTAACCTAATGTTTGTGGGTGAAAACGGTTTCTGCCGATTTTGGTAATTTTGGGTGTGTGGGTAAGAAAAAAATTTAAACCCTAAACAATTTAATGCACGGGAGTACTTTGATTCGAGAGATCAATCTGTACAATCCTGGCCTAAACCGAGAAATGGCCGTTCCGTGCTTGCTTTTGGTCACAAAGTGAAGGAGAAGGGGTTGGTCTTAGGAGGGAAGTGAAGAAAGTGTTGAGACCGAGAATAGTTGATTCGGAAGTGTGGGTGTTTCGTGACTTGTATTAGAAAGTTGAACTGGCTAGCTGAATGGAAAGCTATCAAATGATTTCTGGATGTTGTATTGTTCTCCTGACCAAAACTTGTCGTTTGGTGGAAAATAGGTGAGACTGGTGCGCGTCGTTTACGCAACAAATTAATTACTTCTTTCCACACAATTAACTGGTAATATAATGGCAAGGAGTTCGTTCCCACGAAGAGCAGGGAGTTTCTAGTTGTTAAAAGTAACCAAAAGGGGGTTTTTTAGATTTCAAATCAAAGTAACTAATAAAAGAAAATAATAATAATACTTTGTTGTAAATAATAATAAAGAAGATGATTAGGGAATCATTCGCCGTCACTAAACCGAAGCTTAATTAAATATAAATTTATTTCTTGCTTAACTTATATTGTTACCAACCATAGAATAGCAATAAGCTCTGCTATCCCTTGATTCCTCGCCGCCTTTGGATACGGCTCGACTACCTGATTCTATCCAACCAACTCACCAAGAATAAGCTCAAGTGTAAATTAGTTGAATGCTTTACACTCGTGAATCGGGTTGATCCTAGCATCAGACGCATAAGCTCGGTCTGCTTACTAGTGTTATCTTTACACACAATTACTTAACAAAATCCCTCTGTCAGCTCTTGCGATTTACTACTGTGTAAAGAGTTGATGTGACAATTACACGTATCACACAACCCTAAACTAGTAGAAGAAATATTGATTGGTTAATTTAATTGATCATTTTAAATAACCCCTCAATATTCTTAGACAATAAAAATAATAAAGATAATCAACAAATAAATAAAACTTAAAATAAACGTGGTTAAAGAAAATAATGCTTCATTGTTCAGGACTTTGAAATCATCCTAATCAATTAAAAGTTTAGTTACTCATAATTAAAGAGTACTAACAAATAAATAAAGAAGAATGAATTAAAATAAAAGCTAAGGGTGTAAATCGGATGCATACGGATGCGGATAGGACTATCCAGATCCTAATCCGAAAAATATCATATGTTATCCTAATTCGATCCGGAAATCCGAACGGATATTTTAATTTTCACTTTGAATTAAGTATCCAAATTTCTATCCAGGCATCGGATAATTATCCGATCCGAAATCATAAGAAAAAATAATAGTAAAATATTTTTATTTTTACAAAAGATTAATGTTTACATAATAAAAATTAATTAGAATTAAAAAGTATTATTTATTATTTTTAATAAAATTTAACAAAATGTCTAAATATAAAGAAAAATAAAAAAAAATAGATATGATCTACACTTTCATAGGTTTAAAAATATATATATTCATACATAAATTCCGGATAATGGATATTTGGATCCAATACCTCCATATCCGAATTCGTATCCGATTAGTTACATTTTCGGATAAAAAATCCGGATATCCGAATCCGAAAACTATTTTCAAATAATATTTGATATTTCGAATGCGAATTCGAACGAATACCGGAATTTTCGGACATCCATTGACACCCTTAATAAAAGCTAGCTCTCTCTCTATTTCTATCTTTCTCATGCTGGAGAAAAATGTAAAGGAAGACGTAGTGAAGGTAGAAGTAAAGGAAGAAGTATCTTTATCTCTCATGTTCGACCTCTATTTATACAAGAGAGTCACCGCCACAATTCCCTACATTTCTGCTCCGCATGCACAAAAACAGTACTTAAAGTCGGTTGAAATTATAAGCAATTCCGATCAGCTGGAACACAAAGTAGTTAATTAGAATGCATACGTCTTATAACTGTCTTGATCGTTGGTGGACCCTTGTAGAGCTCATCTGTCCATCGTAGAAATGAAAATACATCCATTCTTTGCAAACACCATTTTACGCCTAATCCAAGACGTTAAATGTTCTTTCCTCCAGACAGACGGAAGCGTTAAATGTTCTGTTTCCACCATTACATCAGACATTTTGTCAGATGTTTTCCCTTAATTGGCAGTTGTTCCCTTATCAAAATGTAACAGAGCACCCTTATTCTCCCTTGAACGCCACCCATGAGAAGACCAACTTGTGTCTCTACACCATTTGCATAAGAACACGGACCCACCTCAATCAGTTCTTCATCTAGTTTATTTATTATTAATGTGTGGGTCCTCATTAACTTATTAACTCTTCTTCTAAAGAGATGTAGTTCTAGTAGTTCTCCTTCACATACTCACGTACATGAGTGTAGTGGACTCCACATGCTGATTTGTATAAGGAAGGTGAAAAGTGGTCGTCCCTTAACGTTTGCAAAGGTGCAAATAACATCCAACCATAAAAATCCATTTGAATCAATAAGTCGGACGTTTAATTTGCAGGAATGTGTGACGAACTGGTTACCCCTTAGCATTTTCAGACCTGTCAATATCACTTGGCCTTAAAATGACCATTTTACCCTTTTGGCCTTCCAAATTCAAGTTTTGCTCATAACTTCTTCATATGAACTCAGAATGACTCCGTTCTTTCGCCGCTGACTTCGTATTTTCGTCCTCTTCAATGTGATAGCAAGAACTCCTAGGTTTGAACGAGTTTCTCTTGGTATTTGTCTCTTCTCCCTTTGTAGCTAGCTTCTTTTATTGCACAATTAAGTGCAAATTCACTTCTTTTTGGACGATTCTCCTAATGAAACACAAATAAGAGAAAACAAACGTAATACACAATAACTTGCAAGAATATAAGCAATTACTAGCGTGGAATTGACACTAAAAACATGTGAATTATGCACTTATCAGAGACCTATTTATACAAGTCGCAACAAAACGTACCTTGGTCTCTCAGGAAGTGGAAACGATTGAGTAGTGGAAGAAGGGAGTAACGTGTAACGCCTGGAATATATGTTTCCATAATGAAGGGTACGTTTACACCATTACTTCTTGCCATTACTAACCGCCCCACTTCATGACACTTTCTGTAACTGGCGTATTGCACGCCGCACGCTGTAAAACCGCCCGACCAATACACCGATGAGTATCCTAGCTTGTGACATGTTTTGATGTCTCGAGTGTTTTCGTGGAAAACATGTAGCACTTTGATACGTGTGGCAAGTTTAAAATTGAGAGGCTTGTCGTAGGTAAATAGCATATGTGATGCTAGGCTCGTTTTGGCTAGTCGCCTAAAACTTGTCACGAGTCGAACGGCTCGGTGGCGATTTCGATGGCCGAGATTACATCTCATGAGGAAGAGTGGCCATTGATTATGGCCGCATCTTGTTGTATAGCGAAGTGGCGCCATTGGCATAGTAGCGCCTGGTGGAGCCATGGCATAACGGCATGCCAGTGGCGTAGCCATGGCGTTGTGGCATGCTAGTAGTTGTGGCATGGTGGCATGCCAGTGGCCGTGGCATAGTGACATGCTAGTAGTCGTGGCATAGCGGCATGCTAGTAGTTGTGGCATGGTGGCATTCCAGTGCTCGTGGCATAGAGACATGCTAGTAGCTGTGGCCTGGTGGCATGCAAGTGGTCGTGGCCTAGCGACATGCTAGTAGCTGTGGCATGGTGGCATGCCAGTGGTCGTGGCATAGTGACATGCTAGTAGTTGTGGCATGGTGGCATGCCAGTAGCCATGGCATGGTGGCATGCCAGTGGTCGTGGCATAGCGACATGCTAGTGGTCGTGGCCTCGCGACATGCTAGTATGGCGTGGTGGCATGCCAGTAGCTGTGGCATGGGGGCATGCCAGTAGCTGTGGTGTCGTAGCATGGCCAAAGTTTAAGATTTGGATTTGTGACTAAAGTTATAGCTTGGCGGCATGGCCAAGGCTAGGGTTTGCCGGCATGGCCAAGGTTAGGGCTTGGCGCATGGCCAAGGCTAGGGCTTGGCGGCATGGCCAAGGTCATGATTCGGCGACGTGGCCAATTTATGGTTTGATGCCGCGGCCAAAGTTTAGGGTTTGGCGGCATGGTCGCTCAAAAGTTGCCACAAGCCTGTTAGTTTGGTGGCGAACTTGGATGGATGAGATTGCATCTCAGGAGGAAAGGTGGCCGTCGATCATGGCCACCTTTAATTGACAGTGGCGCCTTTAACTTGCACTAGCGGCATTACGGCATGGCTCATGCATGCCTTCGGCGCGGTTGCGCGCGTATCCATAGCCACTGAAATTTTGGCACGTTGGTGTGGAAATCTTGCCTAAATTAGGGTTTAGCTTGTCGAAACCCTAATTAGCCTATATGGCACGTCGCATGGGGTGAGTGGTCATGTTTGGCGCGTTTGGCATGTGGGCCTGGTATGTGTGTTTGGCATGTTTGGCATGCTGCTTGGCATGCTGGTGCGTTATGGGGAAGCCAATTGGCTTTGCCATCCGGGCGTGGTTCCTTCTCTTCAACACCGTGGCGAGTTAAAAGTAACCTCGGTTTGGTTAATGTAAGAGGGCCGGCTGTGCATGGGCGTGGCTACACTTCGTGTGAGTGTGGCGGATTTAAAGCGACTGATTGGTCGATGGGAAGTGGGGCCGCATGACTAGGGCGTGGCCACACTTCCAAAGCATGGCCGGGGCGGATTTAATCGACTAGTTTGGCTAAGCATAGTTTTTCACCAATGGGGTCTAGTAATGCTGCTGGGCGTGAAACCCTAATTTTGCAAATTAGTCGGGTTTATGAGCTTTTTGTGAGTTATCACAATAATTGGCTGGATTATTATGCCGCCACAAAATCCTTATCTACTGCAATGCAGCAGTGTGCCTTCCGTCCGAGCATTTCGTGCGATGGCCTTAACTTTGGTACTTGGAGGTTCATGTTACTACGCCGCGAGTGAACATAAACCGTCATGCCATACCGATATTAAGGGTTCTGCCGGGAACATAGCACAGAAAGTACACTGAGTCTTGTATTGGCGAGGTGCCGAAATTTACAGAGTGTTTGGGATGGTTGCTACATTCGCCAGTCTGGATAAATTTCATGTAAATATATCGAATGGCTCAATAAATATGCCGGTGGAGAGGTTAGCACTCACGGCACCGTTTTTTTTGCAGTGTGACGTCGGGTACAAGGTTTTACGATTTTAACCCTAAGGTAAAAACCACCATCAACACCTAATTAGGTGAAATCTCTTTACCGCCGCCTTTAAAGTCTTCTTTGGGATTGAGAAGCTCTATTAGTACCGATTGGTGGAAACTAGATAATTGCGGTTTATCTTTTATTTTCGATTGATTTGATTGAATAACGGTGGTTGAACTTTGATTGCACCTAGTTTGTTTATGCTTGAGAATCTTCTCTTCTGATATAAGATTCACCCAAACTAGATCGAAGTTTCGAAGGGGATCTTTAGACTGTTTGTAGTTCTAGAGACGTCTTGTGATAATCCATTGTTAATGCATTCTGTTTCTATGTGTAATTGATCACAAGAGATTCAAGTTGATTGTGTGTAGGTGTTTATTGAAGATCTAAGAATATTTGAAGACAAAGAAGATTTTGAAGATTTCTGATTTGGGATTCATAATCTTTAGTGTGCACAATACTTGTTTCGGTAAAAGAGGATCCAACTATAATCAGTTTATCCTTGTGATAGATTAGATTGATTAGTTGTGTAGATTGGCATCAATACAATTCTTTGTGATTAAAAGTATTGATTGCAAAATCTTAACAATTACCTTTGGTAGTTGATAATAAGATAGATGTAAGAACCTGAAAAATGAGTTTATTGAGATAAACAGAATAGCCTTTGTCGAACTCATATCACTTGGTTGAAAAGAGTTGCTACCAAACAAATTTGTTGTTCCTTTACTGTTTGGAATAAGAACCAAAGGAATTGTTCCAAGTACGTGACTTATTACAGGTCGGAGGCGTGGGAATACAGACGGAACTAGGTGAACTATAGGTTTAGTTGCTTGGTCTCAACTATACGGTTGGTTTGATTTTTGTATAACGGCTTAATCGAGAGTATTGAATTTCGGACAAGGTCCCGTGGTTTTTCTCGCATTTGTCGTTTCCTCGTTAACAAAATCTTGATGTGTCATTTACTTTTATTTTCCGCAATTATAATTGTTGTTATTATAATTTAAAGTAAATCACACAAACGTTAATTCCTATTTACTTGATAAGTAATCCTATTGTGTTTGGTTAAGTCTGAACCTTTTTATCAAGTAAACATACTTCGTTGTTGTATTGTATCGATCTCGTATCCATAGAAAATCACACGAAGTGTGAACCGATTTGTTGTATAGTCTCGACTCAGTCCATAGACAATTACTTTCGGAGAAAGGACTTATAGGTGGAAAAGTTTTAGTTTGAGGTATATTTGGGTACCATTGTCTTTTCAGTGTGGAAGAATGTTGTTGTTCAAGAACAATGGATTTTCCTATAACCAGTTATGAGTTCAGTTGTTGTAGAGCAGGAGGGTTGAAGTAGTTATTGGTTTATGGTATCTTTCATGATGTTCAGTTATTGGAGATCTTTTTCCTGGGATATTTGGAGCAGTTAAGTATGATAATGGACTTGTTTCCTGATTGGATACTTTAGGTTGGTAGTTGAATTGTTTGTAACCGTCAGATCATTATTACCCAAAATATATCTAGAAATAGGTAACTGCCTGTGCAAGTTATCTCCTCCATTGTAAAACGGATCAACAGATGACGTGGAGGGAAGATTCCCAGCCATGGATGAGTTGTAATGATGACTCATCATCCCTGAAAACTCTGTTATTGTTGATCTCCGATTCTGCACACAGTAAATTATGTCATCTTCCTGATAATCCCCTTCTTTGAACTCCTCTAAATCATTAGCATAGTTCTTCACAGAAGCATTAATTGATCGTTGGTATTTTGGAGTTTTGAGATCATATGCATGTTGATGTAGTTCTGGAGGAAATTCCTAATGAAACTTATCCTTAAGTTGATGTACCTTTGAACATATTTTCATTTGATGACCAAGAAGACCATAGAACAAACAGAATCTATGAAGTCTTTCTTATCTAATTTCAGTCTTAATTTCCTTCCCATTGGACAAGGGAAATGTGATAGAATATCTGAGTGGTTGTTTGATATCGATTGGAAGTCAGACTCTGGAAAATTTTCCCCATTTCCAAGATTCTTGAATAGATATGGTTCTGTGACTACCAGAGTGTGCAATTAATATTTGGATAAACTTTTTGTCCAGATAATTAACCGGTAACTGAAAAGACGAGGGTACCCAAATATACCTTAATCAAAACTTTTCCACCTATAAGTCCTTTCTCCGAAAGTGATTGTATATGGACTGAGTCGATACAATACAACTAATCGGTTCACACTTCGTGTGATCGCTTCATGGATACGTAGATTTAGACAAAGATGACAATAAGATAACTTATGTGATTGACTATGGATACAAGATCAAGACAACGCAACAACGAAGTATGTTTACTTGATAAATGGTTCGGACTTAACCAAACACAATAGGATTACTATCAAGTAAATAGGAATTAATATTTATGTATTTTACTTCTAATTATTATAAAAACAATTATAATTGCGGAAATAGAAAAGTAAAAGACAAGGCAAGATTTTGTTAACGAGGAAACCGCAAATGCAGAAAAACCCCGGACCTTGTCCAATTAAATACTCAGATTAAGCCGCTATACAAAATCATACCAACTTCGTATAGTTGAGACCAAGCAACTAAACCTATAGTTCACCTAGTTCCGTCTGTATTCCCATGCCTCCAACTTGTAATAGGTCACGTACTTGGAACAATTCCTTTGGTTCGTATTCCAAATAGTAAAGGAACAACAAATATGTTTGGTAACAACTCTTTTCAACCAAGTGATGTGAGTTCGACAAAAAGCTCTTCCATTTATCCCAAGATGATGCATAGTGGTATTTATAAAATACCATTCCTATCCTCTTTATTTTTGTTCTCCTTCTTACCCCCTTATTTGGTTTATTTACTAGTCTATCCTTTATGTTTACTATTTATTGTTGAAACCCTAGTTCTACAAGTTCCAAGTTTGTTTGTTTAGAAAAGTGGTGTAAGAAACTTAAATCCTTCCTAAGAGAAGAGCCTCCAACACTGTGTTATTTTCAATTTGTAATTGGTTATAAATTTCAATTTGTAAGAAATGCATCTATTATCTTCTAGTTTCCAATCTTAGAAGTGGGTAGAAATTTGAAGATTATTAGAGAAGAACCTCAAATCTTTGTACCTTCCTTGTTCCAAGGGTAGAAGAAGCATCATTTGAAGGTTGGTTACTTTTATTTCATGGTGTTTTGTTATAATTTAACATCCAATTTCAATTATAAGTGTTACTTTACATTAGTTGGTATCAGAGCAAGGTTTGATTTTTGGGGGGAAGGTTTGGTAAAGATACTAATATCATCATCAAGTATTTTGGGTTGTGTTTCTTTTTCTTGGTAGTTTTCTTAAATTGGGTATTTCAGTCTGATGGTGTTTTATTATGATATCAAAAAGAAGATTGAAAATGGATGGGGAAGTAAAAGTAAGTAATGTTCAAGTGATGGAATTACTGAATAAAATGAGATATAAGATGTTTGATGAAATGCATCAATTAGTAAAAGAAAAATTTAAGAAGTTGGAATGTCTTTATGTGGATTCATTTGAACTTCCTAATGAATATGGAGATGAAGTGGAGCTAAAGAGTTCAACTTCCATTGGTGGGTATGAGCATCAAGAAGTTTCCCACAAGATGTTTGATAATTTGTATCCACCAAAGTTTGATAGTTTTTCAAATTGTGGGGAAGGTGAGATTGGTAATGATGTTTCCCACATGGTATTTGTTAAAATATCTCCATCAAAATTTGATAATTTTTTAATTTTTGAGGAAAGTCAGATTGGTAATGATGTTTACTTTGATCCTACGTCGCCATCCATATTTGATGAAGAACCTAACGAAGAAATGGAAGAAGAGTTTATCACCGGTTATCAAATACAAAGATTGGGTGTCATAAACAAATACTCCATGCTTGACTTTAACGATGGTGATCGAGGGACAAGGCATGACGCATTCCATACCACTTGTACCATGAGAAGAAAGGTAAGCAAGCTTGTTATCCAAAAATGTCATTCAAGAGATGAAATTTGAGAGAAAAATTCAAATAACAACAAGCTCTTTGTCAAATATTAGCAAAAGAAATGAGAATTCATCTTATGTGGATCCAATTTGGGTTTCCTTTGAAGATTATCATGACGCTAGCCACGGTACAAAGTTAGGAGGGCTACTTGGTGTTTCTTTGCTTCTTAAGTCTGCACTTGACTATCACCACAAGAGGTTAGACTTGGTGAGTAATTATAGAGGAAGAAATCGTGGTCGAGTAGTTTTCAAGAAGGGAAGTAGTGTAATCATTAATGAGTTCAATTTATTTTTGGACTACATAGCATTAAAGCACATCAATTCTCAAGACAAGCTTTCTACTAGGCATGATTATTGGGTTCCTTATTTGCATCAATTCACTTGGTTTCGTATTGGGGAAAAAAAAATTCGAATGAAAAATATGAGAATTCGAGGGCTAATTTCTTTCAAGAAGGGGAGGATGATGCATAGTGGTATTTATAAAATACCATTCATATCCTCTTTATTTTTGTTCTCCTTCTTACCCCCTTATTTGGTTTATTTACTAGTCTATCCTTTATGTTTACTATTTATTATTGAAACCCTAGTTCTACAAGTTCCAAGTTTGTTTGTTTAGAAAAGTGGTGTAAGAACCCTAAATCTTTCCTAAGAAAAGAGCCTCCAACACTTTGTTATTTCCAATTTGTAAATGGGTAGAAATTTCAATTTGTAAGAGATGCATTTATTATCTTCTAGTTTCCAATCTTAGAATTGGGTAGAAATTTGAAGATTATTAGAGAAGAACCTCAAATCTTTGTATCTTCCTTGTTCCAAGGGTAGAAGAAGCATCATTTGAAGGTTGGTTACTTTTATTTCATGGTGTTTTGTTATAATTTAACATCCAATTTCAATTATAAGTGTTACTTTACATTAGCTTGAAACTAGTATAGCACGCACGCGCGATGCGCCTGCCATTCCGTACGTTTCGTAAAAAAAAATCGTATAGTAGTTAAGGTCAAAATCAACACTCGGTTAATGGTCAATATCAACGATCAACGCCAAATGATGAAAACTCATTTCAAGCTAATCTGCAAAAAATAATTACAACTAAACTCAAAATTTTCATTTAATAATTTTTCAATCATATATCCTTTACATCAAGAATGTGTATTCTTAACTCCAAGACAGAAAGATTTCTTTATACACAACCGTTTTCGTGTACGTTCCCTTCTTCTTTGCAACGATGCCTCTAATAACTAATACTTTTGTGTTGTTACTGAATATCCTCAACATACAATTAACTATGGCTGAACACATGTTCCGGGGAAAAAACCTATATTTTAGGTCGTTTTCCCTCGCACCTTGTTGACTGTAAAACAATATTTTCTAGCTGGACGTGCCAATCATTTTACTCGTTCCCTTTCTCTACGATAGTATGTTGTTAAGAGCAACTGCAGTGGGCGACTAAACCCATTTATTTGGTCTGAGTAACTCAGCGTGGCTGGGACGCACCATCGATCAAATACCACTCGTCATAAAGCATTTCGAGAGTATATTTGGTCCTGACCAAAGACCATACCCATTTATAGTCGATTGGTGATATAATCTCCGTTTCTCAAGCAAGCAGTTAGCAGTGTACGCTGACGACGAGAGGAATATAGTGTTCGTCCCACAGAGAGGCGGGCATATAAATTACGCCCCAATGGCGCGGTGATAAAATGTACGCCCGATGGAGCGTTGCTGAAGTTTACGCCTGGTATCGGGCGTTGATATACACCCCGCCCCAATGAGGCGAACCTGAAGTTTACGCCTGGCATCAAGCGGGCATAAACTTAACGCCCCACAACCAGGCATTCATTTCTTCCTCCGCCCCACTAAAAAAAAAATTCTAAGCATGCCAGGGGAACCTTTCTTCCTCCGCCCCACTAAAAAAAAATCTAAGCATTTCCTAGTTAAGTAGATAATTAGTAGATAATTAAATTAAACATATGCAAAACAAATTAATCTTAAATTGTTCTGGACTCTCTTTTGTGTGTAGTGTCTATCACCATGTTTAAATATATATTTTTTAGTTGGTTCTTCCTGGCTTTAACGCCACACGTGCAGTAAAAGTGTGTGAAGTCGAGCGGACTTTATATCAACGCCTCATTCATGCGTTGATTCTCCCATTCGCCCTCATCGGGGCGTTGATTATACGTACGCCCCTTTTCCTGCCAGAAACTTTATGAACGCCCACACCGCGGGTAATCTTTACCACCGCCCTACAACAAGCGTAAACTATATCAACGCTTTGATCGGGGCACACTTTATACCTCCGCTCCACAACCAAACGAAGATTATACCTCCGCTCGACTAAATATACTCTACCTACCACACGTCACATTTAATCTGACTAAACTAAAATTTAGTCGTTTTTTTTACTCTTTGATCTTTGGGTATACTCGTACCACTGCAGTTGCTCTAAGTACTCTGAAGTCCGACCATACCGTTCCGAAACCTGATGATGAATAATTTAAATTAGATTAGACACGGTTGCAGTCAATTTTTTAATGAAGAGAAAGTGTCCAGCTAAGTAAAAAGTAACTTTCAAAAATGAACGCATGGATGTGCTGGCAGCCCGACACGTCATTAGTCTAACCCTCTACTTAAGGGAACACGTGTCAACACATGATCTCCATCAAAATGTCTTTCAGTTTCCGATCAGCCTCCTTTTCTCTCTTGAAGGTGCAGTGGTCAGTGGGAACTAGAAATGAATGATGAGATGACTTTGAAAACAACTTGGCTTAATTTGGGCTGGCTTAAGCCTATTGTTTAGGCTTGATTTTTGTTAACCAAACACAAATACACTATAAAAATGTAAGTTTTTACAGACTTTGGGCCGGTTTAAGCCAGCCCAAGTTTCTACACAGTTCCGCCCCTGGCAGTGGTGCACTAATAATGGGAGTTTGAGAATCATAGTGGTGTACATCTCTGTTCCGGATTTGAATTTTCGTCCCAAATGTAGTAGCAAATCTATGTCTTTTTCTACGTTCATTTCAAAATCAAAAATGTAAATGTCAAACTAAGTATCTCAATTTATGATCTTATTTTAATTGTTGTCTATTGATTTCATGTTTGTATCTAAAAAGATTTATGCATTTTTTGTAGCGGAAAGGAAGAAGAGAGACGATAAAGAGGGAATAAAAAGAAACAAAATGTTTGTCGGAAATATTGATTTTACCAAAGAAAGGAGGGAGGAATTGATTTTATCTGTGAGAGGAAAGGGATCATCTCTGCTTTTCTGTGTTCTGATTTTATTTGAGAGAGACTAAAAAACGAAGAAGATGAAATCGATTAAAACGAAGATAATGTGAAATAAACATGGAAACAAAAATATCCCTGCGCAAAATTGTCCTCGGTTGGATTCGATATTTGAACCTTTGCTTGTCAAATTGACAGATATAGCCATTATAATTTTTCTTGGTAAAAGTGGCGAGCGTGGTATAGCTTAGATTCGATGGGGCACTTTTGTCATTTTTGTCATGCGAAAAAGACGAGGGTACCCAAATATACCCCAATCTAAAACTTTTCCACCTATAAGTCCTTTATCCGAAAGTGATTGTCTATGGACTGAGTCGAGACAATACAACTAATCGGTTCATACTTCGTGTGATCGTCTATGGATACGAGATCGAGACAATACGACAACAAGATCAAGACAATGCAACAACGAAGATGTTTACTTGATAAATGGTTTGACTTAACCAAACACAATAAGATTACGATAAAGTAAATAGAATTAACGCTTGTGTATTTTACTTATTATAATAAAAACAATTATGATTGTAAATAGAAAAGTAAAAGACAAGAAGATTTTGTTAACGAGGAAACCTTAAAATGAAGAAAAACCCCGGACCTTGTCAAGAATTGAATACTCTCGTGATTGCCGCTATACAAAATCAAACCAACTTCGTATAGTTGAGACCAAGCAACTAAACCTATAGTTCACCTCGGGTTCCGTCTGTATTCCCGCGCTCCAACTTGTAATAAGTCACGTACTTGTAATAATTCCTTTGGTTCGTATTCCAAACAAGTAAAGGAACAACAAATGCATTTGGTAACAACTCTTTTCAACCAAGTGATGTGAGTTCGACAAAAGGCTCTTCCGTTTATCCCAATAAACTCCCTTGTCAGGTCCTTAGGTCTATTTAATAACAACTACCAAAGTAATTGTCAAGATATTGTAATCAATACTTTTAATCACAAAGAATTGTATTGATGCCGATCTACTCAACTAATCAATCCAATCTACCACAAGGATAAACCGATTATATTTGGATCCTCTTTAACCGAAAAAAGTATTGTGCACACCAAAGATTATGAACCCAAATCATAAATCTTCAAAGTCTTCTTTGTCTTCAAATCTTCTTAGATCTTCAATAAACACTTTGCACAATCAACTTGAATCTCTTGTGATCAATCACGCACGTAATGCAGTCCATTAACAATGGATTATCACAAGACGTCTTTATATATACAAACAGTTTAAAGATCCCCGACAAAACTTCGATCTAGTTTGAGTGAATCTTATATCAGAAGAGAAGATTCGCAAGCATAAACAAACTAGGTGCAATCAAAGTTCAACAACCGTTAGTCAATAAAATCAATCGAAAACTAATAATAAACCGCAATTATCTAGTTTCCCACCAAACATTTTAATAGAGCTCTCAATCCCAAAGAAATCTTTAAACCGAGCTACCGTAAGAGATTTCGCTTACTAATTAGGTTACTTTCCTCTCCGAATAGGGCGGCTCCACCAGTAACAACACAACTAGGTAGTTTTGCTTGCTCTGAAGATTAGTTTTCTTGAAATGCAAACTTTGATATTTATAAACCAAGGAAGTTTGGACACCAAGGAATTTCCACAACCGAAAATATTCTAAAGATATGCAATATATTTCCAAATTTGGTTTCATGATTACCTGGAAACCTTTTTGTCCAAACCTTGACCGAAAATCTCTTAGAAAATCTCCAACTAGTAAATGCACATTACTAATTTTCATTTTCCAACAATAAAATTAAAAACCTTAATTAAAATATTTTCAACTTATTTTTTTCGATCCGGGATTTTCCTTTAGCTATCAAGGAATATCTTTGAACAGTAAAATATAAGTGTTACTGCACATGTTCAAAGTATGTCGACATCTTTACTTTGTAAGTCCTCTTTCATACTTACAATCTTGAAACCGATTTGCCACACTTCCAAACAAGTTTAGAATTGGTTTATCTGACTTTCAAGAACTATGTGATTGATTAAGAACACTCAATCACCAAACATGGGTTTCACAGTTCTACCAAAACAAGTTTCGGTTCTACCTCCATGTGGGTACTGGATTTAGTCACACTAGCTTTCCAAAAATTCGCTTGACTAGGTACTAGGACGGTCCCACATATATATGGTATCTAACTTGTATTTTTGCACATATCCATAGGATGGGTTCCTAATATCTAGAAACGTGGTTGCACCTCTTACAAGGATCGATTCCCTTCTTGTGATGGTTGCACCTCTTACTAGGATCGGTTCCCTTTGCCTAGAGTTGGTCATACCAATAACACTAAATCGATCATACCATCTCGGGTGATTACTTAAGATCGGTTTCGCATAGAAGTCATACCAATACAAAAGTCGCCTTGTGAATAGTTTTACCAAGAACATAAATAGGTCATGAGCGGTTATACTAATCACACATATTGGTAGTTCAAAAGATATGCAATGAATAACAATAGATGTAGTAGCAGGATTTCCCACACTACACCCCTTACTCGATTTTGCTTAATTAGTCCATTGAAAGATGTAAGATCAAGAATATTTATTGATTGAATCCATGAATTGTTTACACAGGAAAATAGAATTACACTTAGAAATTAAAACACTCTTAAACTTTCTCTCTCCTAATGACTTGCCCAACAATTCCAAAAAGATCTCTCCCCTTTACAGACTCACTTAGCCCTTTATATAGGGTAATACATAGTGGATGACAGCTAAGCTACCCTTTATTTTCGGGAATGTCTCGCGAAGTGTCGCAGATGCACAAACATTCACTCTCGCGACACTTCTTAACCTCGCCAGATCTCACGTCTTCTTTATGTTTTGGCTGTCGTTATTCATTGCGTCGTTTATTTTAGCTCCCTGCGACTCCCTCGCGACACCGTCGTTCATTAATCCCATGAGCCTTGTATGTTACGATATTATGATCCTACATCTTGCCTTTTCGTTGAATATTGCTTGAAGAGCGATCTTTAAGGAAAAATCTGTTGTAGTAATCTCTGGTCTTTTTGCCGATGAAGGAACGAGCGAAAGAATATTGTACTTGAAAAGTAATACTTGCCTCTATTCTTTTGCGAAGTTCCGAAGCTTCTTTAGATATATACATGTGATATCGTCTCCTGTCTCTCCTCATACTTCTCCCGAAGGGAAGAGTATCATGAGAATGATTCCTTTGATTTGCAATGTGACCGCTTATTTTTATCTGCTTTGATTTTGTACCTTTTACACGGATTTTGATTATTAATGTCCTTTTTTGACACGTCTCTTTTAACCGCTTATTCTTGACCATTCATGTCTCTTCTCGCATTAAATGACCTCGTTTTTCTCGAGGATCTTTTTCCCTATATATAGTTTTCTTTTCCCCTCCTTTTCATCCTTTAGTTTCTCTCTGCAACTTTTCTTTAACTCTCTCTCCTTCCACAATTTGCGCTTCTGCTACTGCCAATCTTTTCTTCGTCTTTTCTAACGCTGATCCTAATCTCCAATCTTCCGTTCATTCCCATACTGATAAATGGCTTTCATCAATCGTGCATACAAAGCTTCTTTTGAAGAAGTTCAATGTAAGTTACTCGAAGGGGTTTTACTCACATCAACCATTCCCGATCAAGAATCTTCATCCATTCTTTCGCAAAATTATTTTCTTCCGATCATCAATGTGATGATCAAAGGATTATAGTCTCGCTAGGTCAGCTTCTCGGGACTTCCCATTCCCTTTATACGATCCAGAGTTGCCTCTATTTTATGAAATCTTGGCCCATGAAAAATTCTCTCGGCCATTTATCAATTGAGTGGCGATTGCATTCGCCTAATGCTTGAATCGCGAATCGTGGTCTTTGGCAAAGGATCTTTATACTCCTTTGTTAGACACCCCTGATTTCAAAGACTTGGAAATAATTTGCCCGAGAAATACACTTGAGAGAACTTTTTTGAAAACTATTCGGTGATAAAGATGGTTAATGCGAAATCTCGCTTGGGCATTCACACGAAAAAGAAGGATAATGTCCCCGAGGATAAATTGCTCATGCGGGATATTGATTGGCACCGGGTAATAATACTACTCCTCGCCACTCCAAAGATGAGAAATGGTGGGTTGTACCCTTGATTTTAAATGGTCCTTATATCGTGGCCAAGCACGTTCTTCTGCGAATCTCGCAGGTATCATCCTGGGAATTCAAATGGCACGATAAAGCAAATGAGGTATGTTTCCATTTTAAATCTTGCCTTTGCAACTTTCTTTTACATATGTTGAGTTTGTATAATTTCTCGGATCGCCAAATTCGGAAGAAAGATACAAGGATAATCCGTTGGAGAGTACTCGACCATACTTCGATAAACTTAAGGTGAAGTAAGAAACACTTCCTTTGTTATTTGAAACAATATTGTTGCCTGTTTCTTATCTTTAACCGTATGCGAAGGTTGGAGTTGAAGAAGCTTTAGCCGCGAAGACTAAAGGTAAAGGCAAAAACTATCATTCGCAAGGGTAAATCTTACTCGCTCCATTAACTAAGAAGCGAAAAGATTCAATCTTCTCTCGCCTTAACTCAAGCTCCGAATCTTCCGATGAGGATAATCATGATTCGAATCTCTCTCTTGCTAAGGAGATTCCGTTGCCGGCTCTCCTATGGATCGATTATCTAGCATCTTCTCAGACTCTTTCCAAGGAATGGGAGATGCTCCCTAGCTTCCCTTTGCGGTACTCTCGCAAATGTGTGTAACGCTACTTTATTAGAAGGCAATGATTCTTTCAATGGAGCCTCATAATCGTGTCTCCCGACTTCTTGAACGCCCTTGGGTCTTTGGTATGCATGCGATCACATTTCCTCGTTAATTTTAAATTTTTAAATATATATGTCTTGACAGCTTTTCTGTTTTCTTTCATAGGTTGGAAGAACTTCTTTTGTAGTTGCCTCGCATCTCGAGAGAAGACGCAACAATCTTGAAAAGAAGAACTCGCAGTTGAGCAAGAAGATTCGAGAATTAGAGACTGAAGCCGCGTCATCTCGCGATAAAGACGAGAGAATTCAAAAGTTAAATACCGAGCTTGACTCCCAAAGGGATAGTGGTGTCCTCTTCGTGAACGCTAATCAGCAACTTTATGGTATAAGATTTCACTTCCTTTTATTATTTCTATCTTATCGGTCGCATACTACTTCCTAACTTATTACCTCCCGCAGATGTATATAATCTCTCCGATGAGGCTATTCTTCTCCATACATTTCCTGAACCCATGGATAATGACCTTCTTCTCGCACACCTCAATCAATCTCTAAATAGTTCCTCGAGTAAAAAACTAACCTCCTTTCATTAAAGGATCTTCGGTCAAACATCACTTTTTAAAGATCGAACACGGATCCAATTTAAATTTAACTAATCGCTTTAAACGAATGTACCTTGATTCCGAGAAGAAAATCAAGACTTTAAGAAAGAAAATTAGTGATCTCATAGATGAGAACGATCGATTACTACGAGAGGTGCACAAAGTAGCAGAATTCCACAAATCTCTTCTTCTTAAGTTGAACGAGATGAACTCCTTCATCGAATTACTATGCTTGCAAAAGCGTGAGAAGAGCAAGTTCGTTCTCTTCTTGTTATTAATAGTGATGATGAATTCGCCAGGCTGCG
The DNA here is from genome assembly GCA_023531295.1 of Papaver armeniacum. NCBI lineage: Eukaryota > Viridiplantae > Streptophyta > Magnoliopsida > Ranunculales > Papaveraceae > Papaver > Papaver armeniacum. Next base: position 321,321 of record JAJJWW010019487.1, read on the forward strand.
AAAAGTTTTTAGATAATGCAGGAATAACCTAGGTGTTGATGTTAGTCTTCATGCCGAGCATACTTCCTTGATTAAAGATATGATATCGACAGAGAAGGTTACTTATTATACCTACCGTTTCTTACTTGCGGGTATTGCTTGTAAATTATTAACTTGTTGTTTCTTATTTGCAGACCGAGAAGAGGCTTCAAGTTAGAATTAGAGAACTTGAATCGAAAAAGAATAACTCGTCGGTGAATTTTCCGGCGAGAATCAAGAACCTTAAAATCGAAAAACAACAACTCGCCAAGAGTCTCTCCTTCGTAATAACAAAGTATTCCAAGTTGAAAACAATTTGAAACAATAAAGGAGAACTTTAATAATGATGCTGTTCGTTTCGTAATGGAGCCATGGAGTATGTTTGTAAGCACCAATAGCCCTCTGCATATATATCCCTGGCTTCTTGAAAAGGTTCCTGAGAATCTACCTGTCTCCGATGTTTCTGATAGTGAAGCTGGCGAAGAAGAAAATTCTGGCGATGAGAATAATAAAACTGAAGAATCAGATGAAGAAGAAGAATCACCAAAGATATAACTCTTTTTGTTTTCTTTCGCTGCCTATAATATCTGTACATTGCTGTATCTTTGTTATGGTGAACTTCTTGGATTTTTTCCCCATGAATTCAATCTTCACTCCCCTTTTTTGGTAGTTCTTCCTTGTAATATAATTGGCTAACATTATTGATGTATAACTCTTTCGTCAGAAGATGAATAACAATATTCCATCTTTTCCATTCCCATACTTGCCTCGTTATTTTATCTTCAGATGGAAGATTTTAGTTGTCTTCATGTATTTGGTAATAATTTTATTGTTATTGAAATGGACTGTCGCGACTTTGAGTCGCGGGTATCTTCATGAATTGAGAATTCTATCTCTTTTGTGGCGACAAGGTCGCAGACCGTCTTTACATTTTCATGTAATGGCTCATTGACCTTGCCTTATCTTCATAAATGTATTTTATCTCTTCTCATCATACAAGGTCGCAAGCCGCCCTTACATTTTCAAGCGGGCCCATTGACCCTCGCCTTATCATTTTTGTGTGGTCTTCCGAGTTAGACCTCCCTAATTAGAGGTCTTCCTGCCACCTTTCATCGCGACAAAATCGCAGGACGTCTTTACACTTGCATGTAAAGACCCATCGATCTTGCCTTATCATTTTCCAAGTATTTTTGCCTCAGATGTTTTAGTTGCGACAATATGACAGGCCTAGATATCCTTGCGAACATAAAGCCCCATGATATTGCCGTCTTGCGACGAAATCGCAGGACGTCCGTACACTTCGTGAAAAGACCCATTGATCTCGCCTTACCCTCGCGTTAGTATTATTGCCTCGCAGGATCATCGCACAAATATGACAAGCCTAAGTCTCCTTGCGAAAACAAAGCCTCATGACATTTGCGTGTTTTGACACTCCCCCTAATGGAGAGCGTCGCCCTTATCATCTCCCAGTTGCCCCTTCAAGGAGGCGAAACATCGGGCCATACAAGACTAGCTCCTCCCATCCGGGTCTTAACAACAACCGATTGTTTTCGCAGCCTCTTATCCCTTATACCTATAGGGTTTATGGTTACGAGACCGCACCCTAAGTGGAGTTTTCTTCGGGCGAGTGCAACATATGCCAAGACTTGCCAAGAATGGCTGTGGTAGGTTCATCCATCCGGGCACTGGCTCAACTGCACCTCGGCGCCTTGAGCATACACTCGACTCCTTGAAGAGACCCTCGGTCGCCCAACCAGGGTATAACCTACATATATAGTTGGGAATCCAAGGTATCTCCCCCGGATAGGCTTTCATGGGGCCCTAAATTTCCATGATTTCAGGCTTGGAGCGGTGTAACCTTCCCCCTGAGCCATGTCGAGAGATACCCCCTTATATGACGCACTTTAGGTCTTACATTTGCCTCTTACGAAATGTTATTCGCGAACTAGGGTGTACGCCATAAAGGTTCGTCCCATTCTGGTTATTTTATTGATTCTTCTTCGTATGCAATAGGTACCCCCTACTATGACGCATTTTAGGTACTTTTGCCTCTTGTAAATTTCCATTTCATCATAGTAGGTTTTTATTCGATTATTTTGTTGATTCTTCGCATATAAGCTCTTTTGTAATTTCGCCCGATCTTTGATAATCTCTTGTCATTTTTTGCGCGATATTTTCGCATGTCTTCATTCTTTTTTTTTCATTCTTTCATCCTCCTATTTAACTTTGTAGTTTGCTCATTGTTGTCTCTTTTGCGAAGTATATGATTTGCTTGCGAAGCTAGCATCCTTGAAATGTATGAACGTCGCATAAAATATAATTATCTCGCAAAAAGAATTGTGAGAAATGAGATTTGAATCCTTGGCTTGCCTCTTGCATATTCTCGCTCCATACCCTCATTTGAAATTTATTGAAATTTGGCTTTCTTAGCGAACTTGGCTTGGCAAAATTCTTCTCTTCTTGTTCTCGCAAGTATTTGCAAAGATGACCTCTCGCGACAGAAATTTGTGTGAAGCAAACATTTGCAAAGTAAACGTCTCGCGACAGAGTATGTTTGTGCAGCAAATTTTCACAAAGTAGACGTCTGCAATGTAAACATTTGCGAGGCAAAAAATTCTGTGCGAAGGGGAGGACTCGAACCCGCGACCTTGTGCTTGGATTTCATTAACCAGACCAACTGTGCTAGTTTTCTTTTTGTGCTGGAACGACATGATTATTTTGATTTACTCTCATTTTAACATCCTTTGTATATTCCTCTTTGTCCTTTCTCCTCCTTCTCCTGATTTCTTTAATTTCTGTAATGGCTTTCTAGACTTGTTTTCAACAACGATCTTCATAGACTTCCTTTTACTCGTTTCCCTTCCGCGTTACTTGTGTGCTGATTCATTTGAAGTGATGTTGTATTCTTGGTGATAGTCTTCAAGTTTGATTGGCGATGATCTCCAAAGTGAGCTATTTGGCTATAAGTTCGCAGATTTCCTACGGTGCTTCATCATTTTCTTGCTGCGAAGTGAAATATTTGAACTCGCAACATTCACGTTATTCTCTTCTTCCTTGACCATCCTGGCTAATTTCTTTTTGTTTTTGTGTGGCGAGCTTCGCAAAGCTTCTTTTTGTTCCTTTCTATCTTGTTAATCATCTCTTACCCGTTTGTGTATTGGTCGGGTCTTGAAGCAATTCTTTGAGTATCTTTGTCTAGCTCATCATTTGTGGTCTGGGATTTCTGATCATCGTTTCTTCTCGATGATCTTTCATTCTTGCGATAATTACACTTGCTCTTCCTTTCGTTTGCCTTGCTGTTGATTTCGCTAAGTAATATTTTCTTAACATTTCCCGGTATTTGTTTTGTCTTCGCCATCGACCATCCATCTTGAATTGATGATAACTTCTCATTCGAGTTTCTTTTGTCTTCCGGGAATTTCTTTTGTCTTCCCCGGTAAGATAGTATTTCTTGGCAAGAATCACCGATGGAGCATCTTACCGCTGCCGGCAACCTGTTGGAACTTTATTGATGAAGTGAATCGCAGGGAACTTTATGTCTTCGCAAGTATTGAACTGTTTTGAATCGATTTGTGATGTGGACTCCGCCCTCGAACTTAATGTTGCTATCCTCCAGCTCATATTCGGTTGCATATGTAGCGAATCGGATTGATTGCCCATGAATGTTGGTGACAAAATCTAGCTATTGTTGCTTCTTCTTTCGCCGGCTTTATGAAGTTATCTCCCTTTCTTTGATTGTTTCCAAAGTAATTGCATTTTGCGTCAAAATGCAGTTGATGATGTTCGCTGATGATGTTCGTTGGCTTTGCAAGTTATCTCCCTTCTTATAACTCATTCTACACTGATGATGCTCTGGCGAAGTTAGCAATTGCTTTGCTATACTCGCGTTTTCTGCGGCTTTAACAACTATCTTTGTGGATTCCTCATCTAATGTATTGAAGTCATATCCCTTCTTCGCCGATATTCCTTTAGTTCAGGTCATTAATTTCTCTGTTGAAGATAAGTTCCAATGATCGTTCTCTCCATGTGACTGTTGTTTTCTCTTTTATGAGGTCTTTCCAATTCTTCTTCATATGATTATGATTCTTCTCCTTGTTAGAATGTTGGCGAAATTTGTTCTCCTCCTTAATTGAGCCGACTTCCCTTTTGGGCGTATTTGCTTATCAATCAATTGGTGCTTATAGTTGGTTTTACATCTTCGCTGTATATCTTGGTTGTGATCGAAATGTCATATCTCGCTGGTCTTCACGGACTTTGTCATTGGTTATATGCTATTTTGATTGCTTCAAGCGGTTGTTTTGTCTCGAAGCTTTACTGCTACTGTATGCTCATATCTCTTCACCGATGATGTGGTTGTCGAGGTAGTCTTACGAATTGACCTTAGATGGAAGTTCTCATGGATTGCTTAGCTTTTCCGCCACTTGATGAAATATTCACGAGATAAGGGATTTAACTCTTCATTGAATCGATTGATGCAAACCAAAGTGATTGTCTCAAATGAATTGTTGCGAACAGGGTTGAGTGATGTGAACTGATTCTGCTGTTGTGAGGTAGACTATTTGGCTAACTAACTAGATTGATTGATCTGCAATGTGTTGACGGTAAGTGAACTTCGCAAACTTCTCCTTCCTTTGCTTGCTTTTCTCCTTACACTTCTGCATACTGACTTCCCGTATGCTATAAAGTTGAGTTACGTCCTTCTTCTCATTATTTGATATCACCGTGTCTATTATTGTCTGGATACCCTTTGCTCGTGGATTGATCAGGAGTTTGTTGTGGAGTCTTTATTTTTCTTTTTACATGTGCGTACATTTTTGAGTTCACGTCTTCTCTCTTTGTCTAGAGTTTCGATTAATTCTTTTGTAATTTGTCATTCCAAGATATAATTTTCCCTCGGATGCTACTTTGTCATACATGTTTTTGACGATTTGTGGGCATAATTTAGCCGATTTTTCCTCATCTTCTCTCGACATATCTCCTTCTTTTGTTTTCGTATGGTCATAAGCTTTTGTGTAGTTTCCATATTTGATCTTGAAGCTTTTAAATCTAGTGAAATCCATCTCCCACAGTAACTAATCTTAATTTATTTATTTTTTTGAATCCTCTTCAATCTAACAATTAGCGTCCCTTTTCCTTGTCTACATCGTTCTTTTCTTCACGGATGCTTTTCCTTCTCTTTTTCCCTTAAAGCTTATAGATCCAATTGAATTTATCACCAACAAAGAGCGATTTTTTCTAAATTTTCTTGAACCAACAAGATTAGGTCCCTGTTTCAGCCGCATATGTAGCAAAGTGATTTCCCACTACACCCCTTACTCGATTTTTGCTTAATTAGTCCATTGAAAGATGTAAGATCAAGAATATTTATTGATTGAATCCATGAACTGTTTACACCAGAAAATAGAATTACACTTAGAAATTAAAACACTCTTAAACTTTCTCTCTCCTAATGACTTGCCCAACAATTCCAAAAGATCTCCCCCCCCCTTTGAGACTCACTTAGCCCTTTATATAGGGTAATACATAGTGGATGACAGCTGTTTACCCTTATTTTCGGAATGTCTCGAAGTGTCGCGAGATGCACAAACATTCACTCGCGACACTTCTTAACCCTCGCCGAGATCTCACGTCTTCTTTATGTTTTGGCTCGGCCGTTATTCATTGCGTCGTTTATTTTAGCTCCCTGCGACTCCCTCGCGACACCGTCGTTCATTAATCCCGCGAGCCTTGTATGTTACGATATTATGATCCTACAATAGAAATAATCCTAGCGATTTCCCTTTCGATTCACGAAACAAGTTCATGAATTATTTCCTTTAAACGAATGTAAAACATTGTTTCCTAGGATGTAACCTTCACCTCATACCCATACATAATCACAATAGCATTCAAACAATTATGTCGATGTCTTATATACGAAGTTCAAAAGATAAGCGTCATACTTCGTATTGTATTCCTTAATACTACGTCTAACTAGAGTAAAATCATTCATGCTTCGCAGTTATGTTTTCAATATGCACGACTTTAAAGATACGTTAGGAAATGAAACAGTTCAAGTCAAATATTACTAACTTCAAGTGGAAGGATGATGTCGTCATTATAGCTCCTTACTTCTTCACTTCTTCAAGTCTTCGTAATACTTGTAATGTCTCATATCCTAATACTTTCAAGCTAACCTATATGAAGTTGACTCTAGTACATAATCAAGCGACTCTTTAAATTAGTTTTGGTTCACTAAAATATGACAACCAAACTTGACATACCAACGCTTGGAGGGTTCAACCGAGCTATGCTCTAACAATAACCCATGTAATTGAGCCCAGAATTCTATTCTGTCAAAAGAATATTCATGCGGTAATTTTTTAGGAACACACCTTTCCAAAGCCAACAGATCGTCTCTTGTTACCCATGGAGATGATTCCATGATAAATTCTTAGTCTGAATGTGACTTAAATTTAATGAGAAATGTTTCTGATGTAAATTCAGACACATAGAATTTCTGGTTAAATGATCTCCATAACTTATAAAGTAGTTCCTTGACATTAGAAATTTGAAAGGTTCTAGCGAAAGAATCAGGAGAACTAAGCAATTTTGGTAATCCTTTGAGAGGTTTGGTAGTGGAGTATCAGTACAAATTTTCTTGGATGGTGTTTCTTGACTGAGAAGACTTGCAAATTGACGAATCATCTCAGTGTTTGGGTTTTGTTGTTGAAGGTTAGATTGATTAAAAAGGGACATATTGGAAAAGAAAGAAATATAAGAGATTTATGTTTTCCAAAGGCTATGAAAGTTAAATGATCTGAAAAATTAAAGTAGAAATCTTCGTTGAAATACGAAGAAATCCAAAAACTTGTTAATTCACTGAAGACGACGGATGATTCGACAGATTTTTAGAAGAAGTTTATTAGGAATAGAGATGAAGTTTGATTATATATAGGTTTCACGTTAATTGAGAGAAAGTTGCAGAGCCCATGAGAGAGAAAGTTCAATTCTTTCCTTGAATATTTATTCAGTTACCGGTTTTAGTAGATTATAACATGGATACATGTTACTTTGATTTGATCTCTTCCTTTCGTTATTACATGAACGTTAATTAACATGCTTCATATACTTCTGATTTTGACACCCAACAAATATACCATTCACAAAGTAAATTATACACTCCCTAAGAAAACGAAATGTCAAGTTACCAATATACCCATTAATATATATCCTATTATAAGGTTACATCTCATTTGTCTCCCTAGACGTTTCTAATCATTTCCGTTTATCTCTCTCTCTCTGCTTCTCTCCTCTTCAACTGGATCTGAAAAAAATTGAACAAATAATTGAAAGCAAAAATTACAAGAAAACCGTCGATCTACAAAAGAGAATCATTGTGAACCAAATCATTTAGACATCTGTGGTTTGACGAGACATCAAAAATCAATCACGGAATCATCCAAAATTAGGCTTAATCTTCCTAAAATTGATTTATTACGATTTTGATTTTGGAATCAGATTTCATTCTCTGAAAAATTTGATGCATGTATAATTTGTTATCGCTTACTGTTACTAATTAGTTTGATTTGGTTTGGTATCTAATTAGTTTGATTCATTGGTATCTACTTGGTTTGGTTTGATCGAAATCCGTACTAAATCAGACAATGTTCTTTTGTATCTACTGATTTTGTATGTGAATAAATCAAACAATGTTCTTTCAATACTTGTTGAATGCAATCTGATGGTAGTTCATTTTTTGTTTTGGTTTTTCTAACAATCACCATGCTTGAAACTTTGTGAAACTCATTTGGAACGCAACGTATCTACAAAATTTGTGTGCAACTAAATTGGTTGTTGAGGAAAACACCTTTAACACGCTTTACCTGTATACATTGTCATGTGGATGCAGTTCCAAAATCGCAAATCTAAAAGTCGAGTGGCTGTTAGTCAAATAATGTAGATAGAAACACTTCCTACTTATAAATTCATGACTTTGATTTTGATTGTAAATGAATGAATGACAAGCAAAAGTAGATGGGATCAACAATAGGAGTTGATACCATAAAACTGAAATCCATGGAAACATATTTTCGGTAAATGGTGTCAACAACCAAAGTTGACAAACATATGAGATCAACAATAGGAGTTGATTCCGTAAACCAAATCTAGAGACATGTTTTCCCAATAAATGGTGTCAACAACCAAAGTTGACAACAATATCCGGGGATCAACAACCTAAGTTTATACCAAATGTCTACTTGAAAAAATTACT